>JAQPPZ010002333.1:3000000-3185610 GCA_028583015.1 Wollemia nobilis
TTCTGAGAACTGGCAAAGCAGATCTGAGACAAGTCTTGGTGAAGACTTGGGTGAAGATTAAGCAAGCTTTAGTGAAAGCTTGTGAACCAATTTTGTGAACCATACTTGAGGATAGAAATTGGTGCAGATTTGACTGTTTTGGGGCATCACGACTATTTTTAGGCCGTCGACGACGTCAGGATGAAATCATCCCAATTTCATCGAAATCGTCCCTAGATCGCCGATTTTGTCTAGGGGCAAAATCGGTGGAATAGGGGCAATCCCGTCCAACAAGGGGCGATCCCCAAGTTGTAAAATCGGAGATGATTTCATCCTACCAAGGATTATTTGACCCAATTTAGGACGATATCATCCAATGGTGGATGATATCATCATTGTTTTTTAGAAGATTAAATTGATTTAATTAATTGTAATGATTATCTATTGATGATTTTTATTGTTTGATTGTTTATTTTGTAGAGTGGATTACTAAAAATTCAAGGGTGAAAATACGAGGGACTCAGAGACGACGTAGCCGCGCTCGACCAAGCGGAGCAAGACTGACTGGCAGAGGTCGAAATACAGCACATGGCATAGATGCCATAAATACTGACAAACATGGGGCTATTGACAACCCTAGTAGAGAGGTGGTATCCGGGGTCATCCTGTTTACAGTTATCGATAGGGGAGATGGCTCCCACTCTAGAGGATGTATGGAGAATCTTGAGGATCCCCATACAAGGGCGGTTTATGACTCCTACGGCCAATCAGGGCCATGCCATGATGTTCCTATGCAGAGATCCTAGCTTCACCCTAGAGAAGGGCGGGATGAACATCAAGACATTATGGTAGATGCCTGGGGCGTCTTGATTGACTCAGGTTTTGGTAGGGGTAGTAGGTGGCTTGCTACTATGCCACCAGAGCAGATGCAGGTTACCTTGGCTACTCTCAGATGTGGTCTGTGATATGAGAGACCATGGCTCTAGATTTTCTTGGGGCAGCTTTGTGCTATGCCGTTTGTATAGGATCCTGCACGGGGTCACATACAAGGGAGGTCGATGTTTGGTTTTGACATCGCTGCTACAGGCTTAGTGTTGGGAGCACATTGTAGTGCAAAGGCCAATAGGGCTTCCAATGATAGGGGTTGATCGGGAGAGACCCCGAGTTTTCTATTGGTGGCTCCAGAGAGGGTCATAGTGGCGGATAGATCTGTCGATGTCCCGGAGGTTTCTAAATGACCTCATCCTTGACCAGATCACCTAGAGGCCATGGAGAGAGATCCAAGGTGGGTAGAGGATGGACATGAGTTTGATCACAACGGGTGAGTATTCTGGCTGAGGATGGAGCGAGGAGAGGTAGAGCTGCATCGCTATGATTGAGTTTTGTGATAGTTTGGTATACAGTAGGGGATCCCTTCTCTCAAGGATTACGAGCACTCCTGGACTGTCTGAGATAGTACTATGCTGAGAAGGGCTTCATATATGCAATGATTTTGGAGTCAAGACATGGACGATACCCCCATTCAGCCAGTGTATGGGGACGATGTAGGGGTGGCAGACGAGTATGATGCATGGTATGTAGGCATCCACCTTCCTAAGATGACGAGGGCATAGGGTCCTATGCACATAATGGTGCGACAGATGGGGAGGCGATGCCAGGATGCTATTGATGCAGCGAGGGGTCACGGGGGGAGGGAGCAGAGACGGTATCCTCAAGAGAGACATCAGAGGGTTCCACAAGCTCCGGAGAGACCGCAGCAGGCAGAGAGGAGAGAGGAGGGACTCCATTCTCAACAAAGGGATAGACCAACATCACCCAATAAGGGCAAGGGTATCGAGGTGGGGGAGAGCAATGAGATGGTGGCTCTCCAGGCTAAGAATGCCCACCTCCGAGCTCAAGTGTAGACACTACAGGATGAGGCTACATGACTCAGGGTTTGGAGCAGAGGGGCGAGCATTCTAGAGTTGGCGTAGTCAGTTTCTCAGATCACATTCTATTAGGGAGCATACTTACAGCTGGTTTTAGAGGGCCAAAGGTTATAGCTGCCAGTCGACATTGCGAAGCTGACAGGATGGGGTCGTCGAGGACATCCTCACGATCGATGTCAAGGACCCATGACACATGACGAATTTTGATGGGGCCACCTCCTCCACCTCAGGGCGGGAGAGGAGATGAGGCTAAGAGCTCGAGGGCTTCTCGAGACTAGCGACATAGATTGGGTTGTATATTTTTGAGAGGATTGAGTATTCCAGGGTATAGATTATGGCATACCAATCCAGTTTTGATATGATGTACATATATTTTGATATATATATATATATATATATATATATATATATATATGATATTTTTGTGATATGACTTGTCCACATGTTTTATGATGCTTCAATTTTGGATTTGTTGATTGATTATTCATGTAATTATGTCGTTTGGAAATAGTATAATTTTATGTCATGCTGTAAAATTTAAATGAAATAATCTGATGTAAACAAATTGGTTGTTTTGTGGTGATTTGATGAAAATAAAGGGACTTCTAACAATAATTTCAAAGGACATTGTCGCTGTTATAGACCATTTCATGGAGTCACCGCTCGCTAGGTCGTCAAGCTAATCCCAGTATAGAAATATTGCTAAAAGTAAAAAAGTGCTTAAGAGACTGTCTTAAGACTTTGTGTTGTGATGATGAAAATGATGATGGTGATGATTTGTTTTCAGATTTTCATAAAAATATTATGCATGAAATATTAAAAATATGATTTTTTCTAGGCATAAGATTCCTAAGTGTGATAAAATTTTGAACAATTCCTTAGGAATTATACCATGGTTGCAAAATGGAATGTTGACATAATGAAATGAAATAGAAAAATGTGTTCGTTCTTTTTAAAGCACAATTTTGTAACATAATGATATAAGCCATATGTTTTTATAAATAATAATGAATGGGAAATAAAATTAGAACAATGGTTTACGCTAGGCATAGAATTATAGGTATAGACTTATACCATCATCGCAAAATCCAAAAAAATAATTTTATTGCATAATTGATTTTTGATTTTGAGATAAACAGAAAAAATATATAAACGTGACTTTATTGCTAGATTGTGAATATGTTGTTGAAAGAAATTTTGGATTTTTGAAAACAATGTATGTAATTGTTTTTATACGAAACAAATGTTCTTAAATAAGAAGATGAAATTATTCCAAAAAGAGTTGCAAAAATATTTTAAATTATCTCAAAGACAAAATGTAGATTTATAAGGAACCCTCATGTGCATATGTGAGTTCATTTCCGATCTTGATTTATCATAATTATACAAAATCTCTCAAATGCAAATGTGTGTGCAATTGTATTGTTCATTTACCAATTTTGAGCAAGATAATTTGATACAAGTAATTTGAATTAACCAAATGAATGTTTGTTGACCATGATTTATATGCATGTAACCGTACCAGACTACTATGTAAGTCGGGTCATCAAGAGCTAGCTGATCCATAAGCGGACATAGGTCTGTACAAAAAGGTCGCTAATGTGATAAAAATATCACCATGCTAGGAATTACCCAAGGCCAAGCGGGTTGGGCACAAACCACCTGTTATGGGGCTTACCTCACAGTTTTCGAATAATTGAAAATTCCAGGGATTCAAGCTCATTCACCCTTATTTTCTTTTCAAGGGGTAGGGAAAGGGATTTATTTGCATTCTGCTTGTTCTTTTTTTTTTTTTTTTGTATTTTTGCTTGGAACTGAGATAATGCTGAAATATTGCTGCGATGGTACAAAATAATATTTTTCTTTTCTCATTTTCTTTTACTTTTCATTTTCTTCCTATACTAGGGATACTTGCTCGGATTGGCTATAGAGCAAGGGATTTTTATTCTGGGCAAGGGTGAGCTTGTCCTTTTGTCAATTCTCAAAGATTCTAGACCATGTGCATGATAGGATAGCAGGGGAAACTTTTTTCTCAAGAAACCACTTCTACTATGTAGAATCATATTGAATTTACAATGAAACCATTTTAATGTAAAGAGATATACTTGGTTCAAGTAAATAACAAGATCAATTCTCTATTCTCAAAACTTTATTTAATTCAACTGTGGACTTTGATATAAGAGAGATTAATAATCATACCAAATAAAATCAATATATTTATGCATGAGTGTGAAAGTGCGAGATTCCAAATAAATGCTAATTTATCCAAAATAACTAAAAATATAACTGCAATACTTCAAGAATTGACAGGTACGAAAATAAAAAATGTTTTTGAAGATTTTGATGTTTTTATATTTTGATTTTGATTGATGAATTGAGAAGATACACAATGTGATTGTTTTTGAAATTTTTATATGAATGACTAAAATGAAACAATATGCAAAATAACAATATATACAATGATGAAATGACCAAAATTATGCATAATAGCGCTTAAGATGCATAATGTTCACAGGTTATTTAATATCTTTACCATATAAGGTAGCTAATCGATATGCTCCCGATTCAAATTTAGCAGTGATGATATATGATCCAAGCCAGTTGGGCTTGAATTTACCTTTAAGACCTTTAGTTGCATTAGTATTGTTTTGATTTTATTTCAAGATAAGGTCGTCGATCTCGAAGGATCGATGATGAACTTTCTTAAGGTATGCTCACTTGAGCTTGTTCTGATAGGTTCGAAGATGTTCCAAAGCATTGATGTGCTTCTCATATAGGAGTTCCAGCTGACTAAATCTGCCAGCATGATATTCATCTCCTACTTCAGTATCTTGAAGTAGCAGAGCCAAAGAAGGAACTTCTAATTCAAAGGGAAAAACTGCTTCAGCGCCATAAACCAAAACAAAAGGTGAAGTGCCTATGGGGGTACGAACACTAGTTCGATAAGCCCACAAAGCAGGATATAGTTGAATGTGCCAATCTCGGCCAAATTTATTGACCAGTATTTTGAGGATTTTAATTAATGTTTTATTAGATGCTTCTACTTGGCCATTACCCTGAGGATAATAGGGAGTGGACCAACGATGTTGAATTTTATATTTTTGACATAATTGTTTGACATATTTATTTTTGAAACAAGTTCCATTATCTGAGATGAGATTTGTAGGAATTTCGAACCTACAAATAATTTTATTAAAAATAAATTTGGAAACTTGGGTTCCAGTGCAAGAAGCTAAGGGCATAGCTTCAACTCACTTCGTGAAATACTCGATGGCGGTTATGATGAATTTGTGTCCATCAGATGACACAAGGTTGATTTTTCCAATGATGTCTAAGCCCCATTTTGAAAATGGCCAAGGCAAAATATCCCGTAGCTCTTATGCAGGTGCATGGAAAAGGTCAGCATGTTTCTAGCACTTGTCGCAATGGTGCACATAATCATGTGCATCATTTTCCATGGTAGGCCAAAAGTATCCTATCCTAAGGAGTTTCTTAGCAATTGCGCTACCACTAAAATGTTCCCCACAAGATCCATCTTGGGCTTCACTCAAAGCTGATCTAGATTCTTCTAGATTCAAACATCTCAATAGGATACCTTCGAAAGATCTCCTATATAACGTATTGCCAATTATTACGAAGCGACTTGCTCGTCTACGTAATAACCAATGTTGGTTTCTGTTAAAACCTTTAGGGAAGGTCTCATTTTGAAGAAAATTGAATATATCAGTGTACCAAAGTTCAGGAGTAGTTTCGTTGATTAGAAACACATCCAAAGGTTCTAAGCATGATTTATTTGAAGTGGGTTCCCAGAGTCGATGAATAATGATGGTAGCATATTCATCCTCTAACTCCAGGGGTAAAAGAGATGTAGCTGCAGCCATAGCATCAGCCGCACGATTGCTAGTTCAAGGAATAGCTTCCAAGGTAACTTGATCAAATAAAGATAATAATTGTAATACATAAGCTTTATATGGGCGCAATTTATCATGTCTGGTTTGATAAACATCATTAATTGGATTTATGACAAGTTGAGAATCATCGAAAACTAATAGATTTTTAATTTTCAGTGCCAAGGCAGCTCGTAATCCAAGGATTAGAGCCTCATACTTAGCAATGTTATTAGTACAAGCAAATGTTAATTTAAAGGACAGAGGGATAAGATGTTTCTGTGGAGATATTAAAATAATACCTGCACTAGCCCCATTCATGCATCGGGCTCCGTCAAAGTATAAGGACCATTGCTCTGAATGATCTACCTCTAGTTTAAGGCATTCATCAAGAAACTCAATGACGAGGGGATGGGTAGACTCTAAGGGTGCACCAGCTAATTGATTTGCTATGATTTGACCCTTAACAAATTTTTTTCCTATAAATGTGAGTTCAAACTCGCTTAGTGAAAGAACCCACTTTGCTGTGTGACTAGATAAGTACGGTCGACTCATGAGATACCGCAAAGGATCGGATTTAGCAATAACATAGGTTTTTTGACAGAGCATATAATGGCATAATTTCTGTGTAGACAATAAAACTGCTAGACACAACTTCTCTAATGTTGTATAACGGGTCTCATAACTGATTAAGGTTTGGCTGATATAATAATTAGCACGTTCATTCTTCTCATAATCAAGTCGAGCTAACATAGCTCCTAAGGCAAAATCTGAAGCAAAAATATACAAGATAAATGGGCGATCAAGTCTAGGTGGCAAAAGCACAGGTGGGTTAAGAAGATATTGTTTGAGGAGTTCAAATGCTTGCTGACATTCATAGTCCCAATTGAAAAAGACATCCTTCTTGAGAAGCTTAAGAAAGGGTCCGATTTTATCCACCAGCTTATCGATGAAGCGACGGATAGCTTGAAGCTTACCTTGTAAACTTTGTAATTCTGATATATTTGTGGGTGCGGGAATATCAATGATAGCCGCAATCTTGAGAGGGTCAATTTCGATGCCACGTAAAGAAACTATAACCCCCAATAATTTATCGGACTTAACTCCGAATATACATTTAGTTGGATTCAATCGGATAAGATATTCCCTTAATCGATTAAATACTTTTCTCAAATCATCTAAATGGTCATCTTCTTCAGTAGAATGAGCTATAATATCATCTACATAATCATGTAGTATATCATGCATCATATCATGAAAGATATAAGTCATGGCTCATTGATAGGTTGCACCTACATTATTTAAACCGAATGGCATCACTTTCCAACAAAAGGTTCCCCAAGGGGTAATAAAGGCTATTTTAGCCTGATCTTCAAGAGCTATCCTGATCTGATTATAACCAAAAAATTCATCCATTAAGGATATCATTCCACTCCCAGAAGTAAAATTAATGATCTGATCCATATTGGGAAGAGAAAAATCATCTTTAGGGCATGCAAAATTAATATATCTAAAGTCTGTGCAAACCCTAAACTTGGTAGCTTCTTTCTTAGTTACTGGAACTACATTGGAGATCCATTCAACATAATCAATGGCTTGTATAAAAATAACATTTAAGAGTTTTTATAACTCCTCTTTGACTAGTAAGGCCACTTTAGGATGCATTTTTCTAAGTTTTTGTTTAACAGGTTTAGCATCCGGATGGACTACTAGGTGATGCATAACTACAGAAGGGTCTAATATTGGCATATCTTCATATGTCCAAGAAAAGACATCTTCATATTCTTTAAGAAATGCAATATATTTATCCTATTTTTCTTGACTCAATTCTGATCCAATGTTGATTATGTGAGGATTACCCTCAGTTCCAATGTTAATTTTTATGATATTTTCTACTTCAATGTGTAGTTTTTTCTCAAAATTAGGTGGGGCGGGTGAAACGCCCAATTCTTGTAATTCTTCCAAGGTTAGTTTGGATAATTCATCTTGAGGAGTCATGGCCTCAAGCTGGGCTATACTAGGTATAGAGCCATCAAAATAAAATTCATGATGTAATAATTCCTCAACGAAGACATCATGGAAGATATTTCCCTCCAACTTATCGTCGGATTCGACGATCATCTCAGGGTAGGCTATAGATAGCATATTACATGTAAGTAGCTTATTCATTAAATGCAAAGCATCACGTTGATCTAAATAATCTTGGTAACATATGAGATGGTCATCATCCTCAAATGGGAAGCGCTGACATTTACTAGGAAATAGGCCCACAACACATCGGGCAGGCCATGGTTCTACCTCAAAGGGTTCTTTCATGCCATTTTGGAAAGGTCCCAAACATTTCCCTTTATATCCAAATTTAAGCATTATATATTTGTCTTTAATATACTCATTAGTAAAATAACATCGAGCATATCCATCATAATGAGTCTTGATGTTTCTGGGTATTCTACCCCAGTCATATCCCTTATAAATAAAAGCGCAACTCCCAACTTGGTAAATACTTCCCATAGGCTATGGGAGACCCAAGGTACAAGGAGATGGTGGAAAATTATTTAAGATAAGGGAATATTGCATAGCAGCATTGGTTTTCTTTGATATAAGAATTTTAGATAAATTGGCTAAGAGCTTGTCAGTAAGAGTATAAGAGGTAGAAGGAACATTTCTTGCATCTTCTGATGTGGAAACTATGCCTTTGGTGGATGTAGATGTTGTAGAGATGTCGATGGATGAGTCTATTATAGGGATAGAAGTGATAGGAGTAAAAAAATAAGCCTTGGTTGTGGGATTTGGATTTTTCTGAGGTCCTAATGTAGTTTGTTTAGAGGATGTTTGAGCTGTATGAAGGGGTGGAAATAATGTAGAAGGAATAGATGGTATTGTGGGTGTGTGTTTCACACATTTATATGGATAATGAGAATTAGGATGTGTGGATGATAAAGCAGGGCAAAATTGAACTCCAATAGGTTCTGCCAAAGCACACATATCAAAGGGTCTAGGATCACCATGGATGGTAACCAACCGATTCTTAGATTTGAATTTAACACATTGATTTAAAGTTGAGGAATGACTCACATTGCATTAATCCAAGGGTGACCTAAGAGTATATTGTACGATGCAAGGCAATGTACATAAACACGGTTGTATCCAAGGTTCTCGGACCAACCTGCAATGGAATGGTAATAACTCCACATGTTTCTTGTGTTTCGTCATTGAAGGCTTTTATGATCATATCAGTTCTTTTCATTTCATCACTTCTAAACCCAAATATTTGGTAGAAGTCAAAAGTGTAGATGTTTAAAGATGAACCATTATCAATCAAGACTCGTTTAACTGCTACATCTCCAATTAAGGTAGTAATATATAAGGGGTTATCCTTATGTAAACTATGTTGAGGTATGTCTCTATCCCGGAAGTCAATACAATCAACTTCATGAGTTATTATAGTATTATCCATGGCTTTAGGTTGAATGTCTTGTGGTACCATCATCTAGATTAATGTGAGCATTAATTCATCTTTATGTGTAGGAGAGGATCTTAAAAGGTCCAAAAGGGAAATTCTAGCTATAATGTTTGATAATTGCTCATTAATATTATAAGGAGGTTTAGGTTGCACATTAGGTGCCTGATTACCTTTATTAGGAACTTTCAAAACAAATGGAGTTGATCCATCGTTTTGCATTTGATCATGTTGAGAGTTTTGAGCTTGTTGTCTAGTAACAGCTCCGATGGTACCCACAATATTGTTCTAAGAATGATGAATGGGTCTTGGTATAGCATTTATGGCTTGCTCATTAGAAATTAATTGGTGAGACGATGGTCGAGTAGTGACTCTTCTTGGAAATGGTTCTTCTAGGACCATATGACTTATGATAGGGAGAATAGGATTCGATTCATCTTCAGAGCTATTCAATTTATTTGAGGTGATTTCCATATCAGTCTCAGTCTCATATTCTGTATCACTCAGATCAGGTGTCTAAATATTATGTAGAGTCCTGGTTGTAACTACGGATAAAGTTGTGTCAAATATTTCCAAATAATGAATAGGTAAATGCCCACTAATAGTTCCTAAATATCGGGTAGGAGGGGGAACATTATGATATTCAACTTGATTAGCCACTTCCTTACCATGCTTTGGTAAAGGATGTTGAAATATGTCCAATGACTGATTGGAATTCTGATTCTGGTTTTGGGGAATGTTATTTTGAGTATTATTAGGAGTATTTTGCTTAGGTTGAAAGGCTTGCATCTCTATATCATTGTTATCAATCATGTCCTGTATTTTATGTTTTAATATTTTACAAGAGTTGGTAGTGTGTCCAGGTCCTCTATGGAAGTCACAGTGTAAATCAGCTCTGTATCTAGGTATAGTTGGATCAGGTTCCCAGGTATTTGGTAATTGAATCAAACCTCATTCTAATAATTGTGGGAGAATGGTTGATAAAGGTTGATTTAACCTAGTAAATTCTCGAGGAGGTTTATCAGGAGGTTTTAGTATAAACTTCTTCGTTGTCTTCACAACATTAACAGTAGCAATATTTCTACTATCAATGACTCCATCACCCACAACTTGTTTATTTTTATATTGATTTCTGGATGTTTTCTCATCGTCTTTCTTTTTAAGTTGACCTCTCCTAATGAGAGCATCTTCCACTCTTCGGGCTAAGTCTATAGCCTGATCAAAGGTGGTCAAGGTGGCAATTGACAATTCATAAGATAGTTGGTCTTGTAAATTATTAATAAAGATGTCCAACATCTCCCTATAAGGTAACACAAAGTGTAATTTTCCTATCAACTGTCTCCACCTAGCTAGGAAATCAGCAAAACATTCATCTTTGTCTTGTTTTAAGTTGTACAAGTCTTTAATGGTCACATGCCTTTCGATGTAGGCACTGAATTGATGCACAAAAGACTTAGCAGTTTCTTCAAAGTTCCTCAAAGAATTAGTGGGTAATTGATAATACCACTCTAATGCCATTCCTCCTAAACTTTTTGGGAACATTTTTAGCAATAATAAGTCATCATACGAAATATCATGACATGCTATCCTAAAAATACGAAGATGCTCTATGGGATCTTCGATTCCTTTATATATGGGCAAGACAGGCATAGGAAAATATTTAGGATATGGTTGTGCTACAACTATAGGATCTAGAGGTTGACTACACATCTCTCGATAATTGTATGAGGGATGGTAGGGATCTATTTGATCCATGCGGGAAACTAACTATTTCACCATGGTTTCAAGATTACTAGTTTGTCCACTATATTGGTTTGGTGGGACATAGGTATGGGATTTATGAGTGTGTGACGGTGTGACATAAGGATTAGATGCTATATTGCTATTATGCAAAGCGTTTTTAGGAAGAGTATTATGAAGAGGATTTGTAGTAGTATTATGTTGTATTCCAGATTGTTGGAAATTGATGTTTGGTTTTGTTTTGGGATTTTGCTGATTTGAGGTATATTGCTCAATAGTTTGGCAAAATAGAGCAATAAATGATGGTTTATTTTGTGCAGGAATAACCCTAGGCTTGCTAACAGACACTTTAGATGGTTGGGTAACTTGTTGTTGTTGCATGTTTTGGATTATAGCTACCATATCCAAATTGGATGGTCCAGCTTGATCACTCTCTTGTTCAATAAAGGACAAGGGATTAGTGCGTGTGTGAAATACGTCTTCTAGAGTTTCTTGAGTGTCACTAATTCGATCCTTGTCCATATAGACTACTCTATTAAGCACACTAATATTAGTATTAAGGAACTTCTATAATTGTTCCATGTTTTCAAAAGTAACAGCTCCTCCCGGAGACATTTTAGGGGATGAGGATCCTTCCTCTCTATTTTCTTCTTGTTCATTTATTACATCAAGCTCTTCTTCTTGCTGATCTAGGATTTCTTCTTCCTGAACTTGATCTTCTGGAAGGACATCCAGGTTATTTAATGGTTTTCCTAACCAATCTTCTTCTTTTTCAGTTTGTTTTCCATTCCTAATTCTAGGCATTGTGCTTAAACTTAGATTTCAGCAAATATATATATTTATATATATGTGATAGGTTTGGGAGGTATATATATTTTAATTATATACCTACTATAAAAAGGAAATGTTTTGGTTTTTTTTTTCATTTTTATATTGTTTTTGTGTTTGATAATATTATTATAAAGATAACAAATAGCATTCTAGTTACAAGAAATAACAATAATAACATAAATAACTTAGTTCTCTATAAATAGTTTATGGATATTGTTGATGGGATCAAGTTCATCAGGAGTCATGAAATTCTCCTCTTCAAATTGAAAATGGTTCTTCAAAAATTTGACAAAGTGTGCTATAGTAATATGATCTGTCTCGGATTCTGACCTGTAGAAATAAAGCTCATGGCAATACTCTCGATATAACACAGCTCTAGGAACTCTATTCCATATTTTTCTATCCGTAAGAACAACTTCTTGATCCTCTATACGAGATAGAAACTTATGTACTACAACTACATTCTCAAGGTATTCTTCAAAGGTGTACAATTCAGAAGACACAAGTGCTCTTTTATCTGCTAACCACCTATGGCAAGCTCTCTGAAGTTCATGATATAAGGTTACTTGATCAGGATCTAGGATTCTATCTAGGACAAACCTCTTGATTTGCCTAAGTTCGGTTGATCTAGATGAAATAATATTCAATCTCCTATCAAGTTCATCCCATAAAGGTTGGAATCTATTCGTTTGAGGTACTCTAAGCATAGACGTAATCTCTATGGCTGTTAATTGATTTTCAAAATTAATGGTGACAGCTCGTATTTTATTATAATCTACCATCTAAATATGATATGCAACTTTAATTGTTTGTCTGATGATTCTAGATGTTACTTAATAATAATTTTTTTTTTTGGATTGATTTCAAAATGTTTTAGTTTCACGTCGGGTTCACCAAAATGTACTGCTCCAAATTTTTTGCATCCTTACCTTCAAGCTATAGGATCCATGCTTGGAAGGGGGATCCGAGAAGGATGGGACAATACCTCAGACTGAGAGGCCCTTTGAAGGTCGCATCTCTTGGGGGAGGGGTATGAGGGTGAATTTTTGACGGATGGTGGGTTCACCAGAAAAATTTGAGTGGCAGTTTCCACTCCTAGGTTGAGAATGGTTTTGGTGTGTTCATTTTATACTCGATCATTCATAATCCTAGGTTGGCCAGAATGAAGCTAAGCTATTCTATATGAAAATGTTGATTTATATGAACATAGAAAGCAGGTGTGAATCCTAAATATAAAGATTATACGAAATGAGAAAGAATGCACCTACTTTCGGATGTCTGATGAAGATTCTGAATATTGTAGGAGTCCAGATCATCCCGAATATGATAGGATTGTCTGCAATTGTATAGAATCATATCAGATTATAGGCGATCGTATGAGATCAGACAAGATCATCATCGATCTGACGAATTCATCAGACGAATTCATCAAAAACTTGCAATCACAGAAATAGACACCAAAAAATGAAAATGCACTACTAGAGTAATGCAAAATGATAGAAATGATAGTATAAATGCCTAACTGATAAATCTAGATAGAAAATTAAAGGAAATGCATTGTTTTAATAACTTATTTTAATTTTATCATGCATTTATGTTGAATGAGGTGAACTCCAGGATGCAGAATGAAAATAAATCAAACTAATGCATAGTAAAATAAAGAAGACAAATGAGGAATGCAAACTCAGGGCTATGGTTGCCCCCAATATGAACTACAGTCGAGATCGCTTCCAATCGTATGAGATCATCACCGATCTGTGATAGGATCATCTAAAATTATCTGGAATCGCCTACGATGATCTGAGATTTCTCCAACTGAAGCATAGTGAAAACCTACAATGAAAACTTAAAACTACGAGTGCAAACAATGGTGGATAGGACGTCTTGACACAACAAAACTAAATGGCAGGGAAAATCAATCAGGGAATCATGGGATCAGCAAACCAGGGGGATAAACTGAGAAAATCCTAGTTTATATAGGATTAGGGGGAGTTTAGGAGGTTGGGGATCATCCCAATCTGGGAGATCGTCAGCAGAGGAATCTCCAACTGCATAGACATGCTTCTACCCAAGTTGGAGAGGCTTTTAAAACAAAAGCTACTTATGAAAATTTGGTTTTGGGACAAAATCGTCTGGACGTTCTGTTCCAAATGAATTCGTTCGATCTAGGATGATTTCTTTTGATCTGCGACGATATCGTCCAACGGTAAAAAAAACTCCTAAAAATGGCACAAAAAATGAGGTGAGCGGTTAACGGGCGGTTTTGGGGTTAAAATTCAAATTTTTACTTTTTACTGATGGTTTAACTGCGCCAATTTTAGGGTGCTACACCTCCCCCTGGTTCTAAATCCTCATTAATGGATCCCCTGTCGGATTCTTCCCCAGCTCCAGAGGCCTTCGTCAAGGTGACCCCTTGTCCCTGATCCTCTTCATCATCCTGGCTGAGGCCCTGGGTCGTACCATCTCAAGTGCTATTTCTTGCGAACTCATTTTGGGCATCAGGCCTGCGTCGGGCCTACCCCTTATGTCTCATCAGTAGTTTGTGGATGACACCATCCTTGCCACTTCAGCTTTGATCCCTCAAGTGAAGGCCCTCAAGCACATCTTGACCCTGTATGAGGAGGCGGCTAGTCAAAAATTAACCTCCAAAAAAGCAAAATCTTCTTCATCGACACCCTCGTGGCTAGGAAAACCAGAATTGGGCAGATTTTGGGTTGTATCCCTGATTCCCTCCCATCCTCTTACCTTGGGCTTCCCCTGTTTATAGGTGCATCCTCCAAGGACCTGTGGAGTGGGATGCTAGATTGGATTCAGAGAAAGTTGGCCCCCTGGAAAGGCCACCTCCTCTCTCAGGATGGCAGAGCCACCCTCCTATTGACGGTCCTCCAAAGCATTTCGGTTTATTTCATGTCGATCTTCAGATTCCCAACCTCCATTGCAGCCCACATTGAACAAATCTAGAAATGCTTTCTTTGGTCGGGCAGTGAAGATAAGAAGAGGATTCCCATGGTTTCTTGGCCCTTGGTCTGCTGCCCCAAAGGTGAGGGAGGAATTGGAATCAGGCGGGTGACCCTCATGAATAAGGCCCTCTTGTCCAAGCACGCTTGGAAGGTGTTCACCAACGCCCTCGATGAGTGGGTTAGTATCGTGCTCAAGAAATACTGCCACCACCACCCCTTCCTCAGTGAGTCCCAACCCAGATATGGATCAACCTTTTGGAAATCCCTAATTTTCACCAAAGACACCATTCAAAAAGGGACTAGATGGATCCTCAGGGACGAAACCTAGATTAAATTTTGGGATGACAGGTGGATCCAAGATGAGGCCCTGAATGCTGATAATGATCTCCTCGTCCTCAAATCGAGGCTGGAAAACAGAGGGCCCAGAGTGTTAGCCTATCTCTCATAGAACTAGGGAGGGGTTACTTGCAAACCCATCCTAAATCCCAGGCACCCGCTCCAAGATTCTAGGCTCCAGTGCCTCCTTAAGGTGACAGTTATCCCATATTTTGGAGGGAACGATAAATACATTTAGCATGGCATCCCCAATGGTGTATTTTTGGTCAAATCTGCCTACAACCTCTAAAGAGTCCCTGACAAGGCCCCCTTTCTAGCCCACAAGGTGTGGGCCAAGAAGCTGATCCCCAAAATTAACCACTTTGTCTGGGCGACCTTCCAAAACAAGATCCTGACCATCGAGAACCTAATCAGGAGGGGCTTTCAGATCTTGAATAGATGCTTCATTTGTTGCACTACCTGGGAGTCCACTAATCACCTCTTTCTTAGATTTCCCTTCTCTTTTGAAGCCTTGGGCCTCATCCTTTCCCAATTCTCTATTCAATGGGCGGCCCCCAATTCCATATCTGACCTCCTATCTTAGTGGCCCATCCCCTTCGTCCACCCCTTCATATGCTTCCTCTGGGGCTCCTGCATTCCTAACCTACTTTGGTAGCTCTGGCTCGAGTGTAACAGTAGAGCCTTCTCCTCCCTGACTCGTTCCCCCCAGTGGATAGCGACCAAGGTGGTTTCCTTTGCCCTTGAGAATTCTCGCTCCACCCCTTTGATCGAGGCACCCTAGAGGTCGGGCGAGGCCACCCTCCTATCCTCCCTTAGAGTTTAGCTTCCCCCCCGGCCCCCCCTGCCCCCTCCCATCATTCTAAGATAAGGTGGACTACCCCCCCTCCCGGATGGGTCAAACTTAACTTTGACGAAGCTTCTAAAGGTAATCTCGGGCCCTCTAGAGTGGGCGGGGTCATCAAAGACAGTCACGGGGCCCTGATCTTGGCGTACGTTGCATTGCTCAACATTCAGACCAATAACTTCATCAAAGCAACAACTCTCCTCAGTGGGCTAACCACCCTTAAGGAGTCCTCCTCAAAAGTCATCATCGAGGGCGATTCCCAACTCATTATCAAAGCCGCTCGTAGCCCAAGAAACAACTCTTAGCGCATTCACAATTCCATTAGGTAAGCTATCACCATCCTCTAAAGACTCCCTGACAACACCTTTTGGCATGTGTACAGGGAAGGCAATAGGGCAGCCGATTTCATGGCCAACCAAGCCACCTCAGTAGAAGACTTCACCACCTGGACCACGAACTTCCATGAAGCTCTGGTCCAAATAGTTTTGCAAGACAATCCTATCTCTGATGAGGGCCCAAATGCTTAGCCCACCTTGAGATGGGGCTTTGAAGTTATGCTGTCACACCCCCTAGTGGTCAGGGGACTCTCCTTCTTGCTTTGCCATGACGACTAGCCCTGGCGCCCCATTTTATAGTGTGCTGGCTAATTTTTTCAAGCTCACACTCACGGTGCCAAGTGTTAGAGGCCATGTCAGAATTTCATGAAGCTAGACTGGCATATTTTTCAAGTCCAAGTCAGAGTGCGTGACATCCAATTCTGACCTTCCTACCTTGGACGTCGTGTCGTCAGATCCCCATGCTGAGTCAGTTCGTCCATGACTCTATCCCGTGAGGTTTCCCTAAGCTGGTCCCCCGCTCAGATTGTGCCATTTGGAGCATAGGCATTGGCCCCCCTCCCCTTCCCCACGTGGTAGCCAATAGCCACACCCCCTCAGCTCCTCCTAGCTCATGTCACTCCCCACCCCAAGTGCTCCTTCCTGACACTGGCGGCCCTTACCCTCCTCTGTGCCCCCCTACAAGTTTTTAAACCTGTCATGCACAGAGCTTTCCTGTATTCTTGTCTGCTTCCCCTTCCTCCCATACCCACGTATCTGGTTAGGCCGCCCCTATTTTCTCGATCCCAGGGCTGTCAGTTCCCTCCTCATGGCTGCCAAGACCTTCTTCCTCGAGCCCTCTACTCTTAACTTGAGCGAGTCGACCAAGTTATTCTCCAATGCCAAGAAATTTCCCCCTTTCTTTAGCAAATTTGTAGGGGCCGACAAAGATATTACTCAAGGTTTTTTAGACACCTGGAATGATGGAGAAGTCAAAGTGAAGGGGCTCCACTTCAAAGTGACCAAAGAATTTTTTATGGAGGTGACATGTCTACATCATGAGGAGAAAGGTAGATTTGTTCGATGGGATAAGCACAATTGGGAGGAGAAGCTATCTCGATTATAGAAGTAGTAGTGGGACAAAGCTAATCTCTTCCATGCTGACCTCCTAGCCTCCTTCGACGAAGCCATCATCTTGATGATGCAATACATCACCTGCCACAATCCGGACTAGCAGCTTTACAATTTCCATCTCAGCTTCTACAACCACCTACGCGAAGCCATGTTGGTAAGCACCCCCCAGTTTCTCCTCTACTCCCTGGTCCTTACCATCGATCGAGATCGTAGGAACCATTCCAGGCCCTCCCACCAAGGGCTCATGGCCATCCTGTATAGGCATGCCCTAGCCAACTAGCTGCAGCTTCACTACATTCCTGAAGCGGCTAACTCCCTTGGGGATTCCCCTGTAGCTTCCAAATTCAAGGAGACCCCATCCCCCAAAGCCTCCCCTCTCCTAAAATGGCACAGGCCCAACCAAAAATGCAGAACTTCGGTCCAGGGCCTAGGCGGGGTCTTGATTCCTAGCACTAGCTCAATCCGTAGAGGCCCGGCCCCAGGCAGTAGCAAGGCTACAGACAGCTCCAAGAAGGCCAAGGTGGAGGCCCTGAAGGCCACTGAAGTTAGTTCTAACTTCGGTAGCAAGATGGAGAACCTGGCGACCAGAGCTCTCCTTGATATTACTATTGGCTCCCTGATCGCTTCTTCCAAAGCGTCTTCCTCAGCGGCCAGTGCCCTGGCCGAACTCCAGTGTAGGCAGGGCGATGGCCCTGATAGGGAGAGGAGCTGATCTGTCAGGTTGGGCCCTGCCCAGACCAGGCTAGGCTACTGGTCCTCCTAGAGCGATGACGAGCAATTTTTTACAGTCTTGGCGTGTGCCGTTCTGCAGTTTTGTAATATTTTGGTGGCCACAGGATAAATTATGATGTACTGGTTTCAAAATTGGTTTGTATTTTTGTAGGCAACAGGGCCCTGGGCCTTGGTTTGTTGCCCAAAGGTGCAACCTTAGTTTTTAATCACAACTGTAGCCTCGGCTATCTATGTAACTAAGGTTTTGGGATCCTTTAACAAAAAAACCCACTGTAAATACATCGTTAATTAGAAAAAAAAATAATATAATTTTATTTTAAAATTTAGAGTTCACCTCATGTACAATAAAATATGTTGTAAAACATGTTATAACCTCATAAACCTTAAATTATACCTTATTTTTTACTTTTACAAATGAGTACTTAGTGGACGCTATTTATTAGAACATGCTTTCCTTTTTTATTTTTATGAACATGTACTCAATAAAAAAAATCATTTATTTTCAAATTTAAGTATTTAATAAAAGTCATTTATTTTCAATTTTTTATAATTATAATTAATGTTTTTAATAAAGTGTAGTGGAATTCTTCTATGTAATGAAAATTTTGTATCAGAAGACCTATGGCCATGTAAACGTTAAATTACAAGAAAGTGCTTAAAAAAAGTTGTGTTTGGAATTATTTTTGTTTTAATAGATTTCTTTTTGATAAAAGCATGTAATGGAGTTTTTATTAATACAAATTTTTGATTAAAAATAAAATTAAAACATGTTTAAAAATTTAAAATTTTTATTTTATTGGTAGAGGATATTATAAAGGATTATAATTTAAATATTATTTAAAATAATAAAAAATATGTTAAAAAATAGGATGGCATACATTAGAATAATATTATATGAGTGAAAGAATAGGATGACATACATTAGAATGTGACATGTGAATTTTGGTATAATAAAAGTTCTTACAAAAACCTTTTTATGTTATGATCTTTGTTGTCTATTTGACTTTAGTTTATGAATGTTATGCAGCCAGACGTGCCTATGTATGCAATGGTTGTACATAATAATAAATTTTTTTCACTATAATGTTCATACAATAAGAACAAAATATCTATTATATATATAGTAAAAAATGTACACAACACTACCCATCAAATTGGTTTCAATGTGTGGATTTGAATCTTTTATCGAGTTTTCATATTCCATGGACTAACCCAACAATTACATTGCACATTCTTAACAAGACAATGTCTCAACACAACCTCTATAATACCTTACTCTTCCTTGGCTACATATATTAGTTATCCCTTACTCTTACTTGCTTTACATATTTGGTACCTTTCAAACTTATTAGGTGACATGACTATTCTAGGATAATATAGGAAGAACAAATTTTTCAAGATCAAAATTGTTTATTGAAATTTATCAATATTATTTTTGTTCTTGATTGTTGTATTTCCTCCCTTGTGAAAAGGGTTTTAAAATCTTCAAGGATACCTTACATGCACCATCTTATTAGTTCTATAAAATCTTCAAGGATACCTAACATGCACCATCTTATGAAGTTATTCTTTTGAACTAAGGGTAATGACAATTTTCCGAATAATGATTTTTTCTAGAAAATAAAATATGAGATTAAGTTTATTTTATTTTGAAGAAAATTTATAGATATAACTATTTATAGAAAATAGTAAGTGATATTTGATAAATTTTATTTTTGAGAATCCTAGTTTATTAATTCTAACTTATTTGGGGAAATGAATTTTGGTTGAGCTCATGGCATTGCCAATATTCTAGAGAGGATGATATTGATGTTTGAGAATGGTGAATAAAGTTTAGATATCTAGATTTTGATAATTATTGTTGGCAAATGCAACTTAGTTTTTTTTTAAAAGAGGATACTTCTTGTTGGTGGGTAACTTTTGGTAGAAAAAAATCATAATTATACTTGGGATGAAATGGAGCATACATTATTGAGTTAGTGGGACCATATAAAAAGATAGCTAGTTTGAAGGTCACCATCAAGGGATATAAAGAAGAAATAAAAAGGCTTTAGGGGGAACAAAATAAATAATGATATGATAGAAGGAAAAATATAGATGACAATGTGTAGGATATGGGAACCACACCCTTAATGTTAGATAAGCCAAAGAGGGATCAAAGAATTTTGTTTGAATATAAAAACTCTATTTTGTAGGTTCATGATTACGTTAATAAGGAAATGATTATTATTTATAGAAAATGTAACAGGTATAATTTTATTAATATTGCTTTGGATATGAGGTTACAAGTTCAAACAACACAAATAAAAAACATACAATTTGAGGGTAGGAATAGTCAAATTTTTGAAGATTTGAAGATCACCATGAATAAATATGTTTTAAATTCAAATTTTTATGCTATTGATATGGATGATGTAAATATTATTATTGGTTATCCTTTGTTGTATTCTTAGAGTATAGTTTTTTTTAATTAAGGTAAAGTACAATGGATGGAACAACTAGGGGCCACACTCCCTGGCGCACATCATGGACCTCCATCCCCATGATTTGAACTTGGGTAGTCAGGATAACAATCAAATGATATACCACTAGGGTGTCCATGTAGGATGATTCTTAGAGTATTGTTAACATTAATGTGCAAAAAAAGTTTATAAAGACATGGTACAAAAAAGAAGCAAAACTATATGATATTTCTTAACTTAAGGAGAATGGATCTAAGGATAAATACAAAGCAGTTACGAGGGAAACAAGTTAAAGAAGTGATAAAATAATTAAATATTGAATATATAAAATTAGTAGTAGTAGATTCAAAAGAACAAGCAACAAAAATAGATTCCATGAAAGAATCATCACAATAGAGTTCATGGAAGCAACGACAACAACATAGTCCACAAAAAAATAACAAAGTCCAAGGAAGCATTTTTAGAAGTGCACAAGGACCCACCAAAAGAATTAAACAAGAGATAATATCATTAGGAAGAATTTAATATAGAAGAACCAAATGATAAATAATAAAGATATTAAAATATTAGGTTACAATTTTAGCATATCACCAACGATACCACAAAGATTGGAAATAATATTGGAGGTGTGACTTAGGGCATCAATATTATGGATCAACATGGAATAAAAAAGACATCAAATATGATAATTTTTGGCCAAAAAAGCATAGTAATTCTAAATTTTAGAGAGGTGTAGTAGCATCAAGGAACAATAGGACCAATCATTTAAAATGTCAAATTAGAGCAATAGAAGCATGGAACCAACAAAACAATTATAGATATTAAATTAGTACAAGTGTAGCTTAGCATCATCATATTCCATAACTAATAAAGATTTTACTTGGATGGAGGGATGATCAAAATTGTTACTAATTACTAACATTGCTTAGCAAATCATATTATCTTGTTTTTATTATGTTTCAAGGATAAAATAATATAAATAAATAAATTCTTAAAATTTTAAATTCTTTTTGTTGTGATGGAATTTTTATTAAAAAAATAATAAATAAATAAATAAATAAATAAATAAATAAATAAATAAATAAATAAATAAATAAATAAATAAATAAATAAAATGACTCATTTTAAAGTTTGGAGTTCTCGTTGTAATAGATTTCTTCTTTGTATAAAGTTGCAATAGATTTCTTATACGTAATAAATTACATCTTCTCATAAAACCTAAGGCCTAGTGAACCTTAAGTTATATATATATATATATATATATATATATATATATATATATATATATATATATATATATATATATATATATATATATAATTTTAAAAAGTAAATATTTAAATTAATTTAATTATTATTATTTTTAAATTGATTATATGGAATTGAAAAAGACCCCACCTATATTACATTATCACCTACATAGTTGTATTACAACAAAGTTTGGATACTATACATGTATCTTGGAAATATTTCAACTTTGGTCTCCTCCCTAAATATTGAGAAAATATATCGGTTGAGCTAGTACGACTTGATAATATAATTTAATTATTAAAATTTGCTTTACATTTATTTTTATTGTTATGAGTATGTATTCTATACAATTAATTTATTTTCATGTTTTGAATTCTCTTAGTTGTAATTGCAATTTTCTTTATATAAAGTGTGTAATTCTTATATGTAATTAAAAACATTGTCCTATATGACCTATGCCTTTGTAAACCTTTAATTAAAAGTAAGTATTCAATAAAACTTACTTATTTTCAAGTTTGAAATTATTCTTGTCTTAATGGATTTTTTTTGGAGGGGGTAAAAAATGCAATGGGTTTTTTTATTAATATCAAATGAAATATCAGATTAAAAAATAAATAAAACATATTTAAATTTTTATATCATTAGTAGAGGATGATATAAAGGGTTGTAATTTTAAATGTCATTTAAAATAACAAAAAATATGTCAAAAATGATCATAGATATTAGTAAAAAAAGTGGGTGTGTTAGAATGAGATTAGATGGGTCAAAGAATGATATGGGGTGTATTAGATTGTGATGTGGATATCTTTAGCATAATAGAATTTTTTGTGATGTTTATCATGACCCTCCCTTATGGACCTTGTGATATGAAAAATAATGTATTAATTCACGGTGTTTTAATACTCGATTTTGTGCAATTAAACACCTATGCAATGTTAGTTGATATTGAAAAGCATGATACTGCTAATAAATAATCAATGTGTAGGATGAGGTATGCTCGTAGATGGAAGAAGTCGAGTCATCCACCAAAGGCAAGGGTACTTGAGGTTGGGGAAATGATGATAAGGCAACTCGAAGGTAACATTGATGGATACCTTAATATAGGCATGCATTCGCTTAGGGATAATCATCAATAGCTAGCCACCTTGAGCCCCAAATTGATAGCCTAGTAGCTATTGTAAGTTATAGATGTTGAGACAAGTGACTAGATTGATGAAAATATTCCCCTCTTTGTCTATTGCACATGTTTGATTATCTTTTACTTCAGCACTATTTGCCTCAATAATTTGGGAAGTATAGATGGATTGGTTGTCTTCATAACTCCTTGTGTGTTGAGGAAAATAGAGTGATTAAGTAAATGCTTTATTTTAAATGATAATAAGTTTCATTTAAAATTCATAAATATTTTATTTTAAATGATAATAGGTTTTATTTAAAATTTATAAATACTTTATTTTAAATGATAGTAGGTTTCATTTAAAATTAACAAATGTTATTATTTAAAATTCATAAATATTTATTTTCAAATGATAATAGGGTTCATTTAAAATTTAGTAAATATTTATTTTAAATAATAAAGGAGATTCCACTCCAAAATAATATTTGAATTATATTAATGAAATTCAAGTATAAATGAGTTTACCATTAAAAAAAAGAAAATAAATGATATATGTGAACTCCTATCTTGAAACCTCCCCCAAGTAATTAAATCTTTTAAAAACAAGTTTTGGAAGATTTGCCACAAGTTTGGACATTGGAGAATACGCGTTCAAGCGCTTGCAAACTTTGACAAAAAGTAAACTCCATTTATGAAAAGTGAGAGAAGAGGATGGGGTGGACAACTTGGTACTGATGAGAGTGGATAGGAATTTATGGTGAATGGTGAGCATAGTAATCAATATGGATAAGGTAGACGTCATGGCGTTGAGAGGGAGAGGGTAGTAAAAAGGAATAAAAACTAAGGAAAGGAGGTTACATTAGGATGAAGAAGAAAGAGGATCATGAGGAAGAAGAAATAAGAACAAGACATCGCATACAACACTCTAGAGAGCTACAAAACTCACCAAGGTATCAGGTTGGATTCATGTTTTGCTATTTCCTATCTCTTGGGACATATTACTCTTTGTTTTTGATAAGTTTTGGTATTTTATTGGGTACGAAGAGCTTAAGCTCTTACATCATCGTCTCATTGCTTGGAAGCTAGCTAGGAAATACCTAGTACCACCATGAGTTATTAGAACCTATAAATTGGTACAACCATGTTGGAAAGGGGTTGTATCCCCTCTGTAGTAACTCATATCTAACAATGGTTCAATGTGCATTGGATGTAACTTTTCCTCAACCCTCCTATTGCTATAATGATGTTGGTTTAGAATCAGATCTTGGGGTGCTTTGTATGATGGTTTACGACCCCCGTAGAGGTAGTAATAGGTTCTCTTCAATCCTTGTAACTGCATCATCTATTTTTTCCATTCAATGAGTTGTTAGACAAGGTCAAAAAGTGTTTTCATCTAGTTAGTGGGATTGGAGCCTCATACCTATGTTTGTGAGTACATTTTGATATATTTCATCTAGTAGACATCCAAATATCCCATAGGGATGGGGGCCTATGCATTCGGTAGACCCCATCATATGTGTGTTAGACGTGCTTGAACCAAGGCTTCTTGGTGGTGGTGCAATGTGTTAGTGGTGGTTGTTCTATGTTAATAACCCATAGTCCTTAGGTGATCGTGCTCCTTGAATCTACGTAGGGGCCTCCATCAGTAGTTGAGAGCACCATATTTTGAATGGTGGCTCGATATCTATCATTTCTTGGTGGATTGTTAAATTCTACTGAACCCTTTGAGGATCCTTGCACCTCTGCTTGTGTCGTTTAAAACTTTATCATGCATAAGAAGATGAGCATTTGGTTATGTGCTAGATGGTGTTTCATAAAGGTTTTCTATTGGTTTCAATAAATAAAATAGTGGATTTAATATTAATGAAAATAAAGGTTTTATATTGGTTTCATTATATAAAATAGTTGATTTTATATTAATGAAAAGAAAGGTTTTCTGTTGGTTTCATTATATAAAATAGTGGATTTTATATTAATGAAAAGAAAGGTTTTATATTTGTTTCATTAAATAAAATAGTTGATTTTATATTAATGAAAAGAAATTTTTTTTGTTGGTTTCATTAAATAAAATAGTGGATTTTATATTAATGAAAAGAAAGGTTTTATATTGGTTTCATTAAATAAAATAGTTGATTTTATATTAATGAAAAGAAAGGTTTTATATTGGTTTCATTAAATAGAATTGTTGATTTTATATTAATGAAAAGAAAGGTTTTCTAGTTTCATTAAATAAAATAGTGGATTTTATGTGTATGAAAGAAAGGTTTGTTTGTAAACTAAGGGTATGGGACTTTGGTTTATGAAATGAATGGGAAGAGGTTTATTGTTTTAATTAAAGTAGTGAAAGCTTTAATTTGGAAAATGAAAGAAAGGTTTGTTTGTAAACTAAGGGTATGGGACTTTGGTTTATGAAATGAACGAGAAGAGGTTTATTGTTTTAATTAAAGTAGTGAAAGCTTTAATTTGGAAAATAAATGAAAATATTGTTTTATAAGATTGAAAGAACCTAGATTGTTGGCAATTAAGGGTATGGGAATTTAATTTTTTTTTTTGGTAGATAAGATACTATAGAATTAATACCGGGTTTTACAGTTTGACCCAAAACCTTTTACAAAAATCAGCCTAGGGTTGTTGATGAACATGTCCTTACTAAGGATCCTATATATGTAAAATCTACATGCCGCCAAAGCCATTACATCCGGTAAGGCACATAGTCTGTTATCAAAAAGAAACTTCCCATACAACATTTTGGGTATACCCCAATAAAATACACCTGCATCATAATTACAAAAAAAGAAACAGACACAGATCCCTTCCTTGAAATAGTGGAGAAGCAAAAAGCTGCAGACACACATAGCAGAGTACTGAAAAAACTCCCACAAGCTCTGTATTGATAGTTACTCTTAATAATTATTTGGTAATTGCTTTCTTCCATATATGACATGCTTTGGGACCACATCCCGTCTTGGCAAATTAGCCTTGGAGAAGTGAACCTACTGGCTAGATTTATGGCGGTGGCTATTTGGTGGTCCATGTGGCTCTGGTTCGAAGTCTTATATTACCATTTCTTTCCTACCCTATGATTATCAACCAACCTCAAATTACTAAGATGACTAGGAGCCATGTTATCTGACATGTGACTATTCCCATTTGTGGTATTTCCAAGCAGCATCCACCAATATTGACAACTCAGATAATTTTTATTGTGAGTCCATTTCAAAAAATACGGGAATAATCATAGCCTTCGAACATACAGTGCCTTCCCTATTGGTAAATTTGACTATAATTCTTGGCATTATTATTGAATAAGCTCCTCTACTTTGCTCGAGACACCGTGTTACCATTTGAAAAGTTGGTCACCATCGACACCCAAATTGGCTAGCTTATCAACAACTTTTTTAGCTTCCTAAAAGATATGTTGGGCTTTTCTGTCTTGTCTTCCCTGGAAAAGGATCCTAGCCTCTTCAAAAATTGTTTCAATCCTCCAAGGAGGTGTTTTCCAATTATTGAGGAGATTTATAACATGCATAGAGTCTCCTTCTATGATCAAATTGCCTTCTAAGTCTTGAGTCATTTAAAGACCTATCCACATAGCTCTAGCTTCAGCTTCATTGTTCATACTTGTTCCCAAATATTCAAATATTTAAAAAATGAAAGCATCATATTACCATTATGATCTCGTACAATTTCGCCAGTGCCTGCTATGCCAGGATTGTCCTTAGTTGCTCCATCAAAATTAAGCTTAAACCAACCCGTAGGAAGTGGGGACCACTTAATATTGGCTCTAGGGTTGACTACCCTAGGCACAGAATCATCTAACAAAGTTAAGCTTAAATATTGAGCAATCGTGGTCTCCTATAGATGAGGTTTACGACTATCAAAAGGGATAAGTTTCACATTATCATTGGCAAAGGATAGGATCTTGGAAATGATAGTTTGATGATCATGGATAAACTCATTAAAGACTCTATGGTTCCTTTCTAACCACACCTACCAAAGATAGTGATTGAGACAAATTTTTGACATGTATCTAAGTCTTTGGATTGAAAAGGGGCAAGGCCACTGGATGAAAAAATCAAGTACGATGGCTGGTTTAACCCAAGAAATATTGAAGGCCTGAAAAACCCCACTTAGGACAGTCAAGGAAAAAGGGCACTCAAGGAAAATGGGATAAATGATCTCCCAATTAGCCCTACACAGATAACAATGATTAGTGATACAAATACCTTTACGCATCATATTATCAATGGTTAGAATTATTTCTTGGATAACCAGCCATGAAAAGACTATAATTTTTGGAATTAATTTTTTTATCCAAACTAAGTCCTTTTGGAGGATAAAATCCTCGTCATCAAGCGAAGCTTGTAAGATGATTTAACGATGAATCGCCCATTTTTCATAGGAGCCCAGGTCACTTGATCTTCCTTGGGTCTCATGGGGATAAAATGTTTCCCGAGAATGTTACAAAGATCATCTGATTTTTCTTGAAATCCCTGAATCGTTATTTGTTTCCACTTCATTCTACCTCTATCCTCAACCATATAATTGAAGACTTTTCCACCAATGAGTTCTTTCGTGATATCTCTAATTCGGGCTAAGTTAGGATATTGCGTCAGTGGTTCATCCTTAGCCCACCTGTAATTCCAGCAATTTATCCTCTCACCATTGCCTAAAACCCATCTTAAACCTTTTTTGATGATTTTATTACAATTGAGAATTGCTTTCCAAAAAGCAAAACCTCTAATTGGAACTGAGTCACTTAGAAATTCCATATTTTGAAGATACTTTCATTTGAAGATAGCTGTCCATCACCAAAAATGAGGCACTACGTCTGCTTAGCTAGTAA
The DNA here is from genome assembly GCA_028583015.1 of Wollemia nobilis. Taxonomy (NCBI): domain Eukaryota; kingdom Viridiplantae; phylum Streptophyta; class Pinopsida; order Araucariales; family Araucariaceae; genus Wollemia; species Wollemia nobilis. The sequence goes on from JAQPPZ010002333.1 coordinate 3,027,822, forward strand.
AGCTAAATTCATATGAGCAATTCTCCTCAGACCTAAGCCCCCATTTTCCCTGGGTATGCACACTTTGGTCCATCCTACAAGGTGTATATTTTTTTTCTCCTCTGATCCAGTCCATACAAATTCTTTTTTGAGTTTCTCAATTTTTTGGAAAACCTTCATAGGGACTTTGAAAACAGAGAGGAAATAGATTAGAATGCTCTGAAGAGAGGCCTTAGTGAGGGTCAACTTTCCTACTTGAGATAGAAGATAAACTTTCCATCCAACAAGTTTTTTTGAATTATTTCAATAACCCTGTCCCACATTGACTCTCTCAAAGAACCAATGAAAAGAGGGAGACAAAGATACGAAGTGGGGAGGTTTGCTATATCACACCCTAAAATTTTTGCAATCCTTCCTTGCCTTTGAATGAGGGTGTTCAAAAAATATAACTTGCTTTTGTTGAAATTAACTTTCTGACCAACAACGTCCTCGTAGAGTTGCAGGATGTATTTAATTCTTTTGGCCTCAACCACCGATGCCTTAGTCAATAGAAGGGTATCATCGATGAATTATTGGTGAGAAACAACCCTAGTGAGAGATGTTGCCTTGATTCCTGATATTAGCCTTGAAATACAAGCATTTTTGATGGTTCTGCCTAAAGCTTCTACCATAATGATGAATAACATGGGGCTGATAGGGTCCCCCTATCGAATTCCTCTACAACTTTGAAAGTAACTAGCAGTTGTTCCATTAACCAGAATCAAGAACCATGCTTTAGAAATGTATTCTTTGATCAAATTAACCCATTGGTGGTGAAAACTAAACTTAATGAGGACAACAATTAGAAATTCCCAATTTAGCCTATCAAATGCTTTGTTCATATCAAGCTTGAGGGCAAAAAAGACCTGTTAGTCTTATGAGCAAAGTGCAAAGTTTCATGAATTGTGATAAAACCATCCAAGATTGACCTCCCCTAGATAGAGATTCCTTGGTATGAATCTATGATGCAAGGCAGAACATATCTCATTCTATTTGCAATAGCTTTAGTTAGGATCTTGTAAGAAACATTGCACAGACTGATTGGCCTGAAGTCAGCCATAGATTCAGGGGTTTGCTTCTTAGGAATTAGAGAAATAAAAGTAGAGTTGAGACCTTTTGGGATATGATTGCTTGCTTGGAATTATCTAATAGCAAAAATTACATCCTCACTTAATCTTGAAAGAAACAAGGGGGAAAGCCATCGGGTCCTAGGGCTTTGTCTGGCTCCATGCTAAACAAGGCTGCCTTAATTTACTCATTAGAAAAGGGAGCTAGAAGCTTAAGGTTTATATCCTCATTTATTATGCTAGTAATGGATTGCAAGATAATATATTTGGCCTCCTCATTGCATTGCGATTCCTGACCAAGGATAGAATTGAAATAGGTTACTGCCTCCTTTATGATTTCTATTAAGTCCCGAGTAATATAACCATCTATTTTTTTTAAATTTTTATCTTGTTATTTCTTCTGTTTCTAAGCGTGGTGACATGAAAAAACTTGGAATTTGAATCTCCATCTTTCAACCAAATAGCCCTTGATTTTTACCTCCAATAGATTTCCTCACAGGCCAAAATGTTATGAAACTCTACTAGTTTTGTTTGTTCCTCCTACCTAGTAGTTTCATCAGCATCACCATGTTGAATCCTCTAATCAATTATCTTCAAAATTTCAACAACATGTTTTTATTTTCAAAGAGGTTCCCAAAGACCTCTTTGTTCCAAGTTCGAAGCTTTTCCTTAACAAACTTTAATTTTCTAGCAAGTTTAAAAGTTGCACTACCCCTGACAGGCTGCTACCACCACTGAATTAAGTTATCTCTGAAATTGGAATGTTTGATCCACATAGATTGAAATCTAAAAGGTTTCTTGAAGGACAGAGAGTTAGGGATCTCCAAAAAAATAGGATTATGATCAGAGGTAATTTTAGGAAGGGATTGCAGGGTAGAATCACCAAACAGAGTTGTAGCCTCCTTTGATATAAAAACCTATCAAGCCTTTATTGAATGATATGAAACCCTATCCGTCAATTGCTACAGGTATAATTTGCTCCTCTAAGTTTTACATCCATCAAAATGTTGGAGTTCACAAAGTCATTGAAGTCATCCATGCTCCTGATACAAGGTCCATTTCCACCAATTTTATCTAAAGGGTAAAGAGGAGTGTTAAAATCCCCAACCAGAATCTAGGGGAAATTATGGAAGATTTCACTTAGATTGCCTAAGTACTCCCACAGTAGATCTCTCCTTTGAATTGAGGTTGAGGTATAAATATTTGAAAGGATCCATGACCTGTTGCTGTTTATTTCCTTGAATAAAATACTAAGAATCTTGCCATTTTTTTGAATAATAGTACCTTCTACTATCCAGGGATCCCACAAAGTCATAAGGCCTCTAGAGGCTCCTCTGGCTGATTTGCAAACCATCTCCCCTTGATTCCAGATTTTTTTGCTACTTTTTTTACCGAATCTCATCGCTTTTTGTTTCTTGCAACATGATAATAGTTGGATTCACTTGATTTCTTATTGCACTCGACTTCCCTGTGTTTAGGCAAGGCCATTTATGCCTCTCACATTCCATGAGAGGAACTTCATTTAGATTGTTTGGGATTTCTTCCTCTCCCCCTCCCTTGAGGGGGTTTTCCTAATTTGTTGTCTTCAAAACCCGAAATAACCTGTTGAAACAAGGTTCTATGTTTTCCATTGGCAATGTCATTATCAGTTTTAATTTTTGATGCTCAACATTTGATATTATACCTCTTATTTTTTCACTACCAAAATATATAGGAGACTTCACAGTGCTTTTGGTTTGTTTAGTACTAAACTTGGGGAGGCAATTTGTTGCAGAACTAGACTGCCGGGTATGGGAATTTAATTATTGAATAAGGGTTGAGTCATTTATTGCAAGTGAATCCTATGATATAGATGCATTGTTGATAGAATATTATAGGAGGATGAGAGGGAAAATAGAAACAATAGTTTCTATGGTATCAACTATGCATTAGATAGATAGATTGGTTGATTTATTTGTATAGTTGCATTTAAGCAATAAAATGATTAAATACATTTAGAAGCATACCTATCCATAAATATGAGTGTCTTGATCCCCTACTATCCTCAATGATCTATGTGAGAGTGGGAGAACCAAATTTATAGATGGACCAATGCACAAGTTTGCTCTCTAATTTACATCTTGTTTACTTATGCAAATAGTTTAGATTTGTGGGGAGATTTCCCTGATGAAATTGATGTAATGTAATGTTTAAGCGTATGGAGATTTTATCATACCTACTTATGTATTAAATGATCAATGTGGAAGATGCACCTTTGTATTCTATTTGATTTATTGTGAATGTATTTGAATCTTTCTATTTCATGTCTATTCTTTAAATATTTCTATATGTTTCTAGTTACCCTTGATTGTTGAGTTATGTTTTATTATATTTAGTATCTATATTTATCTTTACTCAAATGCTTGAATAACCTTTTATGGAAACTAGCGACAAGTTCTAGGGTGAACTTAGAGGATAACCTAAGGGCTTGAGACCCCCTTAGGGTGAACATAATGAACCTAAGGGAATAAGATCCCTTAGGGAGAATGGTAACTAGGTTTATGTAAGATTGTACCTAAGTTAAGATAGCTTATTAAAAGATGAGATTGATATATTAACTCACAGTAAACATAGCATACCTATGCATAATGGCTTATGTAGAATATGGATATGCGTGTACACCTTCTAATGATTGAAGGTGATAAATGTAGCTCATCAAGAATTGATGAGATGGATGGACTTATATGCATAACATGAGATATGCCTACACAGATGGACTTGCATGAGGGGAATCATGTGAGGTATGGTTTTTGAGAAACTTAGGGATTTTTTTAAACATTAATATATTATAAGGTTGGTTAGAGGTTTATGAATCCCTCTCCTTAGTCAATTTTTTTCTCTTTCTATGTGTTTTTTTGCTTTCTTGATTTTAGGGTTGTTACATTTGGTATTAGAGCTCTAGGTATGAGGGTATAGAGCTTATTATGTGCTAAAATATATTTGGATGTATCCAATGAAGGCTTGCTTAAGTTTAAGCTAAAGCTAGGATGGGCTAGAATATTGGCTTGCTAGAATCTAATAGGAATTTATCCCAAGGGTGGATGAATGTTACAATACCTTAGTATGGGCTTTGGTATTAATGATACATCATAAACATAGAATATTATCCTAGTTAGATTATTAATTCTTGGGCAAGAACTCTGTATTGTGGCTTGAATTAATGGTACAATTTAAGATGAAGTTGTAATCTAATCCTTTTTCTTGGTTGAAACTAGATCAAGATGCCACCTAAGACTAGAAGAGAGAGGCCTAAACCTAGGCAGACTCGATAAAGTAATGGCAAATAATAGATTCAAAATGAGGATCCAAAAACTCCCAATAGGAGAATGGAAGATCTCACTACCACAATTGTCACTATGCAAGATCAGTTAAGATAGGTATTAGAAACCATTATGAACCAAAATTCACAAGCTAGAGGTTTAGAGGTTAACCAAGCCAAGGGGCTGAATACATAACAAATACAAACTAGAGCCCTCTTAGAAAAGGAAATGATGAGATACCTAAAGAATATTTGTATCTCCAATTTTTATGGAGAAGGAGAAGGATATGCAACTTTGGCTTGCTTAAGGAAATTGGAAGTTTACTTCATGATAAAGGAATATTCCCCAAGAACCCAAACTATTTGGGCTATGATCTACCTTGAAGGGGTCACCCTAGATTGGTGGGAAACTTATTATGAGGAAACTAAGATTGAACCAATAGACATTCCATGGAAGGAATTTATATTCATCTTCAAAAAGAGGTTCCTTACGGAGCATTTCTATGCCCTAAAATTCAAGGAGTTTACCACTTTAAGGCAAGGAACCAACTTGGTAGAGATATACTACAAAAAATGGTAAAATTGCTAAAGTATGTGCCTAATTATAATGAGAGAATATGGGTCCATAAATTTACTCATGCATTGCAATCTAGGATAAAGCATGATGTAGAGATATAGGAGCCTAATTCATTACAAAATATGTACTACCTAGCAAAGAAAGCAGTCACATTTCTGTTACAAGTATGACACCTTGTCTGAGCAGGATTGACATGAACTAAAGAAGAGGAATAGAAATGGGCTTGTAAAATTGGAGGTTAAACAAGATAGAAAGGCTAAAACCCCCCAAGTTCTACCCTTTAGGCTGACTAATGTCCCAACCATCTTCATGAATTTAACGAATAATGTGTTCAGAAGGCATCTAGACTAGTCTATCCTTGTATTTCTAGATGATATCCTAATATAACCTTGAGATAATTTAGAACATGATAAACATCTCAAGATCATGTTAGATTTATTGAGGGAAAATCGACTCTATGAAAATCTTGTCAAGAACGATTTCTATATTTTAGAGGTACGATATTTAGGGAATATCATATCAATAGAAGGAACTGCTATGGATTCAAATAATATTGAAGACATCCCCTACAAATATTACTAAAGTAAGAAGCTTTGTGGGATTAATAGGCTACTATAGATGTTATTTAAAGAATTTCTCAAAGATTGCTTCGGTAATAACTAACCTTCAAAAAAAGGAAAAGGAATTTTAATGGATGGAAAAGTGTGAAGTTACCTTTGTGTTACTAAAGTAGAAGCTCAATACCACACAAATATTGAACTTTCCAGACCCTCAAGGAGATTTTTTAGTATGCATCGATGCATCGTTGGAAGGGTTAGGAGGAGTACTCATGCAAGAAGAATTAGTAGTGGCTTATACTTTAAGGAAGCTTAAAAAGCATGAAGTCAATTATGCTACTCATGATTTAGGGTTATCCACTATGGTACATGCCCTAAATTTTTGGTACCACTATCTAGTAGGAAGACCTTTTGAGTTAAAATTTGACCATCAAAGTCTAAGGTACATATTTATCCAACCAATACTCAATGCGAGATAGTGAATGTGGATCGAGTTTCTTGTTGAGTATGACTTTGAAATTGAGTACATAAAGGGAAAAGATAATAAAGTTGATGATGCCTTGAGCAGAAGGAAACACATAGCAACCACAAATAGGAGGTACATAAATCTCATGGATCAAGTGAGGCAGGAGCAATATCAAGATGAATATTACTAGGAAATTCGAGTTAAAATGGATAGAAACCATGAGAGAAATAAGGAGTTTGGAATGATAGATGACCTTTTGTGCTACAAAGGTAGAATTATCATACCAAAATCAAGTGGTTTATGGAAGCTAATAATGCAATAAAACCATACATCTCCTTATTCAGCTCATATCGAAGGGGCTAAGATGAGGGAAAAAATGAGAAGAACCTTCTTCAAGATAGGAATGAATAAGGATATTACTTATTTTATCATTTTGTGCCTCGAATGTCAGAAGGTTAAGATGGAATGCATGCACACTATAGGATAGTTGTATCTACATAGTAAACCTATACAAAAATGGTAGGTTATATCTATGGATTTTATAGTAAGTTTATCTAAGACGAGGTACCAACATGATGAAATCCTGGTAGTAGTTGATAAATTGACTAAGGTTACACATTTTATACCTGGAAGCACCAATGATGACACTCAGGTGGTGGCTAATAGATTTTCCAAGGAAGTGTTCTGATTGCATGGATTTCTTGAGGTAATCATCTCAGATAGGGATTACAAGTTCACTTCTAAATTTTGGAAAGCCCTTCATCAAAAAATAGGTACTAATCTAAACATGAGTTTGACTTACCATCCTAAGATAGATGGTCAAATAGAGTAGGTAAACCAAGTACTAGAAGATATGCTCCACATGTACTACATGGATCACAAGACTTGCTGGGTAGACTATCTACCTCTAGTAGAATTCACCTACAAAAATGAGCATCTAGGAATGACACCTTTCAATGCCTTGTATGGATGAAAGTGTAGGACACCACTATCATGGGATAACCTAGAGGATAGAGTTGTGATTGGACCAAAAATGGTCATAGAAATAGAATAACAATTGAAGGTAATCAGGAAAAGACTCAAGAAAGTTACTAATAGGTAGAAGAGATACGCTGATTTAAAGAGAACTCCGAGGGAGTATTATATGGGAGACAAAGTGTTCCTACGGGTCAAACCAATGAAAAGTGTGATCAAGTCTACAATTGGATCCATAGTTTGTAAGACCCTTTGATATCACTAAAAAGATAAGTCTAGTTGAATACCAACTTCCTTTACGTCCTAATCTATCAAACATTCATGACACATTCCATTTATATTTTATTAGAAAATACATTACTGACCTTGAACATGTGTGGGATGTTTCTAATTTACAGATGAAAAAAATAGAGGTAATTGAAGTAATACCAGTAAATATTCTTGAGTTTTGCTGTAAGATTATGGAATCAAAATCTCGAGCAATGTAAGGTCCAATGGTACTATTTCTTTGAAAGGAATGCCACTTGGGAGAAAGTGGCGGATATGTAATTTTTTTTCCTTTTTTGTTTGAAGATATATAAATGTAATAATTTACTTTTTGCTTGTTTATTGTGAATGTGTACAACTAGAAAACATCAGGATGATGTTTAGTCTTGGTGGGGGAGGATGTCATGACCCTCCCGGATGGACCTTGTGATATAAAAAATAATGTATTAATTTATGGTTCTTTAATACTTTATTTTGTGCAATTAAGAAGCTATGTGATGTTCGTGTATATTGAAAAGAATGATACTACTAAAAATTACCAGTGTGTCAGATTAGGTACACTCGTAGGTGGAAGAAGTTGAGTCACCCACCAAAGGTGAGGGTACTTGATATTGGGAAAATGATGATAAGGCAACTCGGAGGTAAAATTTATGGATACCTTCATATAGGTATGCATTTGGTTAGGGATAATCATAAATAGCTAGCCACCTTGAGCCCCATATTGATATCCTAGTAGCTATCATAAGTTCTAAAGACTGAGACAAGTAACTAGATTGATGGAAAGATTCCCTACTTTGTTTGTTGCACATGTTTGATTATCTTTTACTTCAGCACTATTTACCTCAATAATTTGGGAAGTATATATGGATTGGTTATCTTCATAACTCCTTGTGTGTTCGAAAAAAATATAGTAATTAAGTAAATGCTTTATTTTAAATGATAATAAATTTTATTTAAAATTCATAAATGCTTTATTTTAAATGATAATAGGTTTCATTTAAAATTCATAAATGCATTATTATAAATTATAGTAGGTTTCATTTAAATTCACAAATGTTATTATTTAAAATCCATAAATATTTCTTTTTAAATGATAATAGGATTCATTTAAAAATTATTTATTTTAAATACTAAAGGAGATTCTGCTCTAGAATAATATTTGAATTATATTACTGAAACTCAAGTATAAATGAATTTACAATTTAAAAATAAATAAATTATAAATATGAACTCCTATATTGAACCCTCCAAGTAATTAAATATTTTAAAAATAAGATTTGGAGTATCTACCATAACTTTGGGTGCTGAAGAATACGCATTCAAGTACCTGCCAACTTTGCAAAAAAGGAAAATCTATTTATGATCAATGAGAGAAGAGGATGGGGCAAACAACCTATTGCTAACAAGAGTGAATAAGAAGTGATGGAAGACAATGAGCATAGTAGTAGAGGTGGATAATGCAGATGACACGATATTGGGAGTCAAAAGGTGGTAAAAAGGAAGAAAATTTGAGGAAAGGAGGTTACGTTAGGAGGAAGAACAAAGGAGAATAAGACACTATAGACAACACTCCATAGAGCTACAAAAATCACTAGGGTATTAGGTTGAATTCATATTTTTCTATTTCCTATCCCTTGGGACGTATTGCTCTTTGTTTTTGATAAGTTCTAGTATGTTGTTAGGTACAAAGAGCTTAAGATCTCACATTGCTGTATCATTTCTTGGAAGCTAGCTGGGATATGGCTAGGACCATTGTGAGTTGGTAGAACCCATTATTTGGGTCAACCGTATTGTAAAGGAGTTGTATCCCCTCTGTGGTAAGTCATCTTTAATAGTGGTTCAGTGTGTATTGTCTATAACTTTCACTCAATCCCCCTATTCCTAGAGTGATGTTGGATTAGAAAAAGATCTTAGGGTGCTTTGTATGATGGTTTACGACCACCATAGAGGTAGTAATAGATTCCCTTCAATCATTGTAACTATGTCATCCACTATTTCCACTCAACGAGTCATTAGACAAGGTCAACTAATGTTTTCATCTAGTTAGTGGGCTGGGAGCCTCACTCATGTGTTTGTGAGTGTATTTCAATATCTTCCACCCAATAAACATCCAAATATCCCATAGGTATGGGAGCCTATGCATTTGATAGACCCCATCTCTTGTGCGTTAGACGTGCTTACACCAAGGTTACTTGGTGGTAGTACATGTTAGTGGTGGCTATTATATGTTAGCGTCCCATAGTCCTTAGGTGATCGTGTTCTACAAATCTATGTAGAGGTCTCAGTTGGCAGTTGAGAGCACCACGTTTTGAATGGCAACATGGTCTCTATCATTTTTTGGTGGATTATTACCTTCCACTGAACCCTTTGAGGATCCTTGCACCTTCGTTTGTGTCATTTAAACCTTCATCATGCGTAGGAAGCTGAGAATTTGGCTATGCACTGGATGGTGTTTCATAAAGGTTTTCTATTGGTTTCATTAAATAAAATAGGGTATTTTATATTAATGAAAGGAAAGGTTTTATATTGGTTTCATTAAATAAAATAGTTGATTTTAAATTAATGAAAAGAAAGGTTTTCTATTGGTTTCATTATATAAAATAGTGGAATTTATGTTAACAAAAAAGAAAGGTTTTATATTGTTTTCATTATATAAAATAGTTGATTTTATATTATTGAAAAGGAAGGTTTTTCTATTGGTTTCATTAAATAAAATAGTGGATTTTATATTAATGAAAAGAAAGGTTTTATATTGTTTTTTTTTTTTGCTTGATAAAAAAAGGGGTTGTACTCAAGTCCCCCACCCTTAAATTTTTTTATCTCTCTTCTTTAGAGATTGAGAGTTTACAAATAGATACACTTTTTATCTCAATCGAGATGCTATAGTTAGAAACCTACATCATTTTACATATGATGTCTGAATTCTTGATTTACATTTTTTGGATATTTTCAAATCTTTGTACAAATAAAATTACTCCATAATTTAGCATATTTATTGATATTTTCCTATAGTAACCTTCACAATGCCAAAACTTCACCTCTACTATTTATGCCTTGCATATTAGTAGAGTAATATTTCCAAAACATTGCACTAACATAGTTCGCTTTACCAAAACTAGATTTCTAGTTTCCTTTCTGAAACACAAGTGCAACCACAAAAATTATAATAAATAGTCTAAATGAACACACATTATTGTTACAAAATATAGCAGATATTACCAATGGAAAACATTAAGGTAAATCTTAATCATTAGTTGATTTAAGTAGTCAACAATTTTTGTTAGCTTCAACTAAAATTTATACTTCCTATAACCATGGACAGGAGATGTTAATTTTATGATCCTCAATCAAAACCTCTCTATTGGTTAGCTTATCTGCACATTTGTTTCCTTATCTTAATAAATGTGTAAACATAATTTCTTCAAACTCTTTAACAAGATCTTGAATTTCTATAATTATCTCTTGTATGTTCTGTGGAGCCTTTGTTTTCCTCAAAATTACATTTATTACTATGAGAGAATCACCTTCCATCCAAACTCTATTCTATTTTATTTTTTTACATATTTTTAACCCTTCAAAATCTGCCCAAGTTTTAGCTTCAATAATTGTCTTAAATCAATAATTGAAAGCATAATGAGATAAAATATTTCCTCTATTATTTCTAATTATTCTTCCTCCTCCTACTGGTCCTAGGTTTATGTTAGACTCTCCATCAAAATGTAATTTAACCCACTCCACATTTAGTGGTTTCCACTTTATATTCTTTACCTTATTTTTACTTCTCTTGTAACCAACATCATAACTCCATTTAATGACTTGACTTCATCTATCAAGACTCTCTGCTTCCAAATTAGGGATTGGAAGAGTTGATAGGGTTGGTTTAGACTCCTCTATGTCTATACATATCTTCTTTTTCATTACCTCTAAACTACTTTCCTTTTCTTTAAATATTCTTCTATTCCTTTATAGCCATATAGTCCAAAGTATTATATTTTTTGATGTATCCCATATTGTTTATAAAGCCTCACTTTTATAAGTGCTCTACCATTACTTTAACCACTATTCAATTATAAATTTACCAAAAATATTAAGAATCCATTTACATAGATTCCAAAATATTGAGCAATATCACAAGAGATGGTCAATACTCTCCTCCTTATTATAGAAAACACATTTAGAGGGGCCATGAAAACCACTTTTCATAAGGTTATCCTGAAATAAAATTCTTCTATGAACTACTAGCCAAACAAACATTTTAACTTTAGGAATGCTTGGGCTATCCCAAATATCTCTCCAAATTCTAGTGATTTATTATTATGTTGGTGTTGAACATTATATCCACTTATTGTTGTGTATTATCCTAAGCTATTCAAATCCCAAATCAATTTATCCTTGGCACCCCTCAAAATAATTACAATTATTATCTTTCTACTCAATTGCCTCCTAGCATCAATGTCTTGTATACTTGTAAAAAATATTCTTTCCATTTGTATCTTCCTTCTCGATCCTTGTACAAAATGTTTCAAACCCTATCACTGTATTTTCTTGAAGTAATCTCATCCAAGGTTTCAAAACTGGATCTAAATTGAGAGGTTTTTCATCACACCAAGTATCCATCCAAATAGAATTTTTTTCTCCAGTTACCACCACCAATATTAAACCTTTAATCATAATATCAATAAATTTTTTTAAACCATTCCAAAGAGTATAATCATTTGGAAGAGAGAATGCAGTAAATATTAAACTTGGGTCATTGGGATCAACATACTTAAAATAATTCTTGCCTATTATCTTTGACTCTATTTGGAAAACGTCTAGATAACTTTTCCCCTAAGAGCTAAGTTTGCATCTCTAAGAGATCTTAAGACAAGAACTCCCCTAGTTTTTTCATCACACAACTTGCTCCATTTCACCAAAGAAAATTTCCTTTTATCATGTAAACCTGACCATAAAAAAGATCGCATAATAAATATTAGAAAATTTTCAACGGATTTTGGCATAGAATACAAAGACATATAATATGTTGGAATACCTTGTGAGATTGACTTAATTAACTGCACTCTTCTTGCTAATGATAACCATCTACCTTTCCAAGCTAGAAGTTTATTTTAAAATTTACTAATAATTGAATTTCATAAATCTATCCTCATTATCCCCTCAAATAAAGGCATCCCTATATAATTTATTGGTAAATTTACCTCCTCCATTTGAAGCAACTTGCAAATTATTTCTTTGATATTAGTAGGAGTGTTAAGAAAGTAAATTTTGGATTTAGTCCTATTAATTTTTTTTCCCGAAGCTCTTTCGTACTCTTTTAAAAAGCTATTGAAAGATCTAGACTCATTTATCCTTGACCTTCCAAAAAGGGTTGTATCATCTACAAACTATTGATGGGTGATGTTATCGATGTTATTACTAACCGTAAATCCACTTATAAACCCATCTTTGTAAGCCTTATTTAAGTTCTCACTCAAAACATCAACCATAATAATGAACAAATAAGGAGATAGAGGATCTCCTTGTATAAGGCCTCTCCTGACTTTAAAAGATTCAGTCACTAACCTATTGACCAAAAATTAATAAGAAACTGTAGAGGCACAAGTTTTAATCCATCTAAGGTTTTAAATTGGTTTCATTAAATAAAATAGTTGATTTTATATTAATGAAAATAAAGGTTTTATATTGGTTTCATTAAATAAAATAGTTGATTTTATATTAATGAAAAGTAAGGTTTTATATTGGTTTCATTAAATAAAATAGTGGATTTTATATTAATGAAAAGAAAGGTTTGTTTGTAAACTAAGGGTATGGGACTTTGGTTTATGAAATGAATGGGAAGAGGTTTATTGTTTTAATTAAAGTAGTGAAAGATTTAATTTGGCAAATGAAATAAAGGTTTATTTGTAAACTAAGGGTATGGGAATTTGGTTTATGAAATGAATGGGAAGAGGTTTATTGTTTTAATTAAAGTAGTGAAATATTTAATTTGGCAAATAAATAAAGAGATTATTTTATAATATTGAAGAAACCTAGATTGTTGGCAATTAATGATATGAGAATTTAATTTTTGAATAGGGGTTGAGTAATTTATTGCAAGTAAAGCCTGTGATCTAGATGCATTGTTGAAATAATCTCATAGGAGAATGAGAGAGAAAATACAAAGAGTAGTTTCTATGATATCAACTATGCATTAGATAGATAGATTGCTTGATTTAATTGTATAGCTGCATTTTGGCAGTGAAATAAGTAAATGCATTTAGAAGCATACCTATCTTGAAATATGAGTGTCATGATCCCCTATTATCCTCAATGATCGATGAGAGAGTGGGAGGACCAAAGTTACAGATGGACCAATGCAAAAGTTTACTCTCTACTTTACATCTTGTTTACTTATGCAAATAGACTAGATTTATGGGGAGATTTCCCCGATGAAATTGATGTAATGTAATGTTTAAGGGTATGGAGGTTTTACCATACCTACTTATGTATTAAATGATCAATGTGGAAGATGCACCTTTGCATTATTTTTGATTTATTGTGAATGTATTTGAATCTTTATTTTTCATGTATATCCTTTAAATATTTCTCTATGTTTCTAGTTAAATTTTGTTAGATTTAGTATCTAGATTTATCTTTACTCATATGCTTGAATAACCATTTAAGGTTTTATATTAGTTTCATTAAAAGAAAAAAAGTTTAGTTCTAAGTTTATTTTGCACTAGCTATGGGATTTACACTCTTTCTCTTATGGATTTCTCACATGTACATGCTCTTTACCATACTTGCTATGAGAGGTTAAATTTTATCCCATACTCTTCATTCACTTATATTAGGAGTTGTTAAGTTTCTTCAAGAGGATGAGTGCTTGGGTTCTTAGCTACATATTCATGTAATGTATGTAGTGTGATTTATTTTATTTTCTATGATTAGGGAAAGAGGGATTCAAATTTTTTAGTCTCATCAATTATGGATATCAACACAACTTGATGATGTCTCAAAGGATCATCATGAATTTTGTTACCATTGGGTGACAAGGCTATGCTAGGATAATATAGGAAGAACTTATTTTAAATATTAGAATTGTATGTTGATATTTATCAAATTCATTTTGTTCTTCATTGTTGTATTTTAACATTTTGTAGAAGTGGGTTAAAAGTCTTGAAGGATCCTTAACATCTCTTCCATGCGTCATCTTATTAGATATATAAAAATATTGCTTTTAAAGGCCATTTTTTTTTTTAGGTTTGGCAAAAGATAGGGGTATTTTTCCTCCTTTTCAATGTGTCTTTTTTTTATGGCATGGGAGCAATAATGTGTTCATTTAGTAGTGGGCCCCTTCTAAGTCATACAAAAGGTGTGGGATGTCTACTATATAAGAAGACTATTCAAACCACTATGCTTACTTTACTTATATTATAGTAATTGGTGTTTTTAATGACTTGCTTCATGATATGGTGTTATTGTATATGTGTGTGTGGATACATGCATGCACGAGTGTGTGAGTGAGAGAGAGTGGTAATGTTAAATTTAGAAGCATATCTTTATTATCTTATAGAAAATAGTAGTAGATATATCATGACAATTAGTACCTAGATCCTTAACCAATTTATGTGTATGAGGAGACAATTTTGCTATGTTGTTACATTTATAATATTAGAATATTTATTTTATCTCTAGGATTAATATGAAATACATTTTAAAGGCCATAACTATCTATGACTTTATGTCATGTTTAATGGTTCAAAATTAAAAATTAAAGTGTTTTTTTTTTAATTGGTTAGTGTGATAAATCTCTATAACTGACGCACACGATTGAGCAATCTCCTCCCAACCATGACCCCCCATAAATCAGAGAGCTATATTTATCAATAGAGAATTTAACACATAGCCACCACACACCCACCTCCTCACCTACTTGCCCATACCCACTGTTTGAACCTTAGACCTACGGAAGAAGAAAATATAGTGTATTATATAACAAGAAACCCAAATATCTAATGGTATATTACTTTTTCATTATTTAAATTATTTTTTAAATAACTTTAAGTAGTCGTAACAACTTTTATTGATTTATTATTAGAAAACATGACGAGAAGGCTAAAAGAAATGTCAAAGCCTCCCATGTAAAATATCACTTGTAGATGCTATAATAGAAAAGGGTATCTTATAAAGAAGTGTAAAAAATTGGATTTAGTATTTTATGAGAGGTATCTTATAAATTTATTTAAATATTTTAATTTTGTGTTTTTAAAGTCTTAAATAATATGATATTTTATAATCTTTCAAATGTAAATATTTCAACATTTTTTAAATCATACATTCTAAATTAAAGTTTTATTTAAACTTTTCATTAAAAAACAATAATAAAATTATTAATTATATATAAAAATTTGATTAATCATTATTTACTATTTATAAATGATTCAAAAGCAATATGTTTATTTTGTTATATATATTTAATAATTGTTTAACAAATTTATATAATAATATAAACAATAAGATTTATTTAATCCTTATTCCATGAACATGCATATATATAACACGTTGTAATTGCTATTTTTTTTTGTTGGGAAAGGAGTAGGTAATAAAGGCCCAATGAGATTAAAAGGAGTAGGTTTAATAGATGATACTCTCAAATAAAAGTAGTGCGCCATCACATCTACAAAAGGTTTAACACTCCATTAATATAAAAGTAGATTATCCGCTCACTGCAGCAAAGATATAACAAAAACCAGTGCGCCATCACATCTAAAAAAGCTTGTCCCTCCGCCATTCCGCACCCTCCACCGTGAGATGAAATGTCTCACAACAATTAACAGGTTTAACAGATGAAATGTCTCACTACAATTAAAATATAACAAAAATTAGTCAGCCATTCCGCACCCTCCACCGTGGCTAAGACGATGTCCGCCACTGTTGTTGTTTTTTTTTTTATAATTAATTTAGAATTCACCGTTAAATAAACCTCGCCCTCTTGCACTTCATTGAGGTGGCTTGACGTGACGTCTGAAAGAGAATCAACCTGAGCATGAACATGGCACCAATTGAGAATTCTCTGCCAGAGCTGTTAACAATATCAATGCTGATTTTAATTTTCATTTTCACCTGGATTGACATATCTTTTCATATGTTGGAGCCGTATCTTTTCATAAAATGGTATGATTGACATTAATTTTGCACAATTTTATTTGAAATTTGAAGATCTATATAAAAAGTGTTTATATAAAGGAATCTGAGTAGTATTGAGGAGGATACAAACTTGTGAAGTCAACCATCTAGAACAAGGATAATATTTTTTCTAGAAAATATTTAATTTTAGAGGTGCCATAACTTGGAAATGATGAAAATAGTACAATGCTATATAATGGAGGACATGAACACTCCATGAAATTATATAAAAGAACTACATTGTATCATACTACACACACTATATCTACTACACACTGTATATTTACTATATCACACACACTCTCTCTCTCTCTGTCTACACCTATGAGGTCTTTATATAAAAATATAGATTGCTTGGCCTTTACTCCACCTAGGACTCATGTACATGTGGACTACATGCATATTTACAACTTACACTTTGACACTTGTGCATTTATTATAATACATGAAGCAACAAATTACCTATACTTTGAATTAAAATCCTACTCTAGATATGTACCAAAGGTGGTACATTTACATGACCCAAATGATGTAATATACTCTAACAATCTTGATCCCTCGAAGGTATATGAACAAACAGGTATGGGGTAGGGATAGTTTGAAATGAGATCCAACTCTTAGGTCATGTATATATATTATTTTTTTGTATTTTGTGGGATAACTTTTCAAGAAAGAAATAACCACAAGAACTATTAATGCGACTATTCTCAAAATTGGTATTGAATTTAAAACATAAAAACAAGTGAGGTGGTAGGCTTGCATCAACCAAAATAATTATGCATAAGACGAAAACAAGTGAAGGATTTCACCACAAATAAGAAGCTCATCCTAATAAAAATACAAGAGAAATTAAGAAAGGTGCTAACTAAAGCAAGGTGAAATAGAGAAGAAAAACTACACTAGATCCAAATGAAGACTATAAAAGAAGACTAACATCCTCCAAAAGGCTACGCCTCAAAAACTGTGCACTTAATGGATAAAGATCTTTTAACTTTTGAGTTTGTTTCCTTCTATAAATAGAAGGTCTCATGAGAGACATCAAAATTGTAGTGATAAATCACAACTTAGTTAGACTATGACCCAAAAGATGATGAAGAGCCTAAGCCTAAAAGTAGGGGGTCATAATTCATGCCAACCTAAAAGGATTCCATGTTAGATTTCACTAAATAGATATCTCCAAAGGGTAAGGACAAGTGTGGAAACCCTCACTCTATGTGGTAAAGTTGATCACCTAATAAGAGAATCACCCAAAATGAGCAATCCAAATTATTTTTTGTGATATATGAGATAGGCTTTGATATTGATAAAATATGATGAGCCTTTTTGGTGATAACTAAAAATAATTCATTATGGGAGATGGATAAAACAAAATATCATATATGGAAAAATTAATAGAGTCCATTACTATCTACATTGGCTTGGGTAAGTGACCCTTGGTGCCTCATGCATCATATTACCACTAGACATTCAAGGATATCCTTGATGATGGGGTATGACAAAGAGGAAACCAAAAATTAGGGAAAGAAGAGGGATATTTGTAATCACTCTATGATGATTGATGTAAAAAGACATACACTTCCTCACATTCATAAAAAGGGTTGCTAAGGTGAAAGCCTCTCTGTAGCAATAAAAATACTAACTAAATTACTAATAGATTGACACACATGGAAAAATCCTAGATGAAGGGCCTTTAAAAATAATAAAGAGGTTGGTATGGACAAGAAAGGGGAAGAAGTCACAAAGGAGAACAAAGGCTGAACCTTGAATACATAAATAAGAATGATCAAGAATTTTGATGAAACTTGGTGAAGAAAAATATTTGTAAAAGAAGGTCACTGGAATGACTTATCAAAACTTATAAAGTCCCAAAGACATTCATCAAGCAAAATTTCTGATCATGTAGACAAAAATGTTCTAAGAATAACGTTTTGAAATAGTGAAAATTATTGTCCTATAAGAGGATGAATGCACCAAAACCAAGGGCAAGGTAGGTGAGCACACAATTTTATAGGAAAAATAAAGAGAGTGCACCATTATTAAAAAAATATGGGTTATCTACCAGTAATACGTTAGCTATGCAAATCAATAAAAGGTAGGTGCACCATTAAAGATAAATGAATGGGGACCTACAACCATGAAAGCTATAAACTGACAAAAAAAAATACCGAGAATAACCCCATTATATATTTAGAAGCCCTAGGAAAAGGGGTAGATAGAAGAGTTAGATCATCCTACAATTTTAGAGGGAATTTTTTCTTATTGTAATATATAAATAGTAGTAGTTTATACTATAAAAAGTATCATCAAGTTTGCAATTGTATACGCTTGTAGGCTTAATTTCATTTCTTTCTATAAAAATGGCCAGTTCCTAAGGGACTTGTGGGTAATATTGAACCCCCACTTTTGGCACAATCTATGTAAAATATTACTTGCATATAGATATATACATAGACAAGAGCCTATATCTATTTTTTGGCATAGCCTATAGACTTGTTGTTTCATGCATGTATTTATCTATGACATTTTGCATAAATATTATATTTTATTAAGTGTATGTGTGTGTGAGGGTCCTACACATATTTTTTGACCGAGTCACTTGCTTGGCTATCTAGTGGTACCCACCTTCTTATGCATGTGTATAACTGGTAATTCTTATTTATGCTTCACTGTGTCAAGGATAAGAAATGTTCATTATTGGCACATAGCGCTCACGCTTATTTTTATAGGAATATCCTAGCGGATCTTTGACACATTGTCCCCTTCACTTTTGTTGAGTTATTTATTTTTTACTTTTACTTTCTTGCATCCCTTTCCCTTAGTTGAGCAACAAGCATACCTTGAATATCACATCCTAACAAGGAGCCATCCTTGTAAAAATACTTAATGGCCCCTGATTGAGCCAAACTCCACGTTCTTGGTTATGGACCTATTGTGTAGCTTCCCATATGGTACAATTGTCTTGGGTGGGGACAATTAGAGATGAAAAAAATTATTATAATAGGTTGCTTGGTCCTCCATATAAAATGACTTGGGTGCACAAGGGGGAATGGTTTTAGCAAAAATTATAAAATTTTTAGACTTTAGGGAGAAAACCTAGTTGGTAGCATTTCTTATAGTTTTAGACTTTGCATTGTAGTGTTTAGATACCACTTGAAGTAGTTCTAGTAATTTTTCACTCTCTTTGGTATGAAATACCAAATATGGAGTATGAGACACATGTAGACTAATGGACCATTGAAAATATTATAACCTTCTACTCTATTGCATCCCTTAGATGTTTCACCTTGATATTAAGGATTAAATCAAAAACATCTCCAATTTGAGGCTCATGTGAGTGTGTCAATTTTATTTTTCCTCTTATTTTCATTGTCCTCTATGACCAATAGTCATTTAATAACCTAGATTTTATTTAATATTAGCTTTATTTTAGTGTAAATTATTTACAATATGATACAAAGTTAGGCACTCCTTTTCATGTTAGGTATTTTCATTATTTTTTTCCATTCATCAAAATTGGCAATTTTCAAACCATAAAAACCCACATTTTTAATGCTTCTACTTGTATATTCTTTGGTATGATTGATTTATGGTATCTAGAAGCCTATAGCTATCTATTTCAAACAAGTTATAAGTTCCACTTTTGGTTTCAATTACTATGTTAAAATCACCTGATAACTATGTTAAAATCATTCAATACAACCTTTTGATTTGACAATCTTCTTGCCAAACCTTCGCTTTTGGGATTGTTGTCGGATGGCAATAATTGTCCCAATTCCTTAACTTCTTCTTGATAGTAATTTCTCCAATGAGTCCTTCTAAGGACTCCCTCAATGAGGCTCACCAAGCCTTCTTCTTGTTTCTCCTTGAGACCTCTCCAAGGTTCTCAATATTGCAGCTTCAAAATCTTCAATGAAACCTTCCTTGGCCTCTTCAATATTCAACTATGGAAATGAGATCTCCTTCTAGGGTCTCTTGAATCTACTGTTGCTGAAATATGCAATAGAAATTTTTTTAATTTTTCTCAATGCTCAATATTTCACTATGGAAGTTCTTCGATAGGGCCTTCAATGGACCTCTTTGTCATTGTGAAGTTTTCAGTCTTCAATGGAGATCACCAATCTCCAATATTTTTTTAGGATTCTTCTCATTGAGTCTCTTCAATATTAAAAGGGGTCTTCTTTCTAGGACCTCCTTCATAGATTTGAAATCTTCAATGTGGCTTCCTTAGCCACTAGATCTCTCCTTGATTTTTCAACTAGGAGTCTTTAATCTGCATATATTTCAATGGGGCATTTCTCCTTAGGCCTCCAAATTTTCAATTCTTATTTTTATACAACAAATATTTAGTCCTTACATGAGGAAAGTAACTTCAAATTTTAGGCAACGAAGATGAAGTTCTTCTCTATCTATTGTAGGAAGCTTCCCACCTTCTAAGAGTTAATTTTATGCAACAAGAAAAACTTAGGTGATAGTAACCCAATGATTCTCTTGAAAAATTATTATTCTCTATTGAAATGGAATATTAGAGATGATAAAAATTCTGATGACTCTGTAGAAAAATAATCTTCACTAGTTGGATTGCCAATCTAGTGGATACAATGTTGAGTTCTAGTCTTCACTAGTGTTACGAATCTTGTGGAAAAAATCAAGCCAAATCATTTGGATTTCTTTATTTTATATTCTTCTACCTAGATCTACTTCTATCAAAAATCTATTATGATGGTATTTACATGCAATGGCGCACCATGGCTGGTCCAATTTGCAAATATTAAAAAATAGCAATGGTGATCACTTGTGGCTTTCCTTTGATCCACCATGGCTTTGATACCACTGTTAGCTTTTGCAAGCTTATACATAAAGGAAATGCATTCATAAGTATTGAAATAAGCATGCAATTAAATAACTATGATAATGATAACTTAACATGCATGAAAATATGATAGAAAAATTGATACAATGTTCTATAAATACTCATATAAAAAATCTCACAAAAATTACAATGCTCATCTCATGGAGCTTGCAACTCCTCCATGATAGCAAAATGGAGCTACAATGTGCTTACTACTACTCTCACCTTTGCACTTCAAAAAACTACTACAATCACTCACAATGAGGCCTTTACATAGAAATATAGATTCCTTGCCTCTCATTCAACCCTAAGACTCATGTACATGTGGACTACATGCACATTTACACCATTGTACATTCTAACACTTGTGCATTTATTAAATAACTCTAATAAACTTTTTATCTCCTAATATAATCCTAATCTAAATATATACCCATGAAGGTACATTAGTAAAGAACCAACTGGTGTAATATCTATATTTTCCAACAATAATTATTGTGCTTTATTATAATCCACCATGCAATTTTCATGATCTAACCTTCCATAAACAAAGACATATAGGAGGATAATTTTTTTCTTTTCTATTTATTGGGATTTCTAATCTTTAGGTAGGTTAATATCTATGAAGGTGAATCCACATAATTATTTATTCTTCAGGGTTGCTTGGACTAGATCAATCTATTTAAGAAATAAAAAAGCATCATATATGTTGGCTCTTAAGGGAGTCTATTTTACCTTTTCTGTAATACTTTATCTAGAGGATTTTAATAGCTTTTCTTCCTTCTAGAATGGCTCCTTGAACCTCTTCTAAAATTTATGTGTTTCTTCTTAAATTTGTTTCTTTATAACTAAAGGGAAATGTAACTTCCTTAGGACTTGTTCTCTTATTTATTTATGATATACATTGGATCTTCTAGCCTCAGTTGCATTTTAGGTTTCTCCCTAAGTTGTTTTCTTTGTAACTAAGTTGTAGCCTTTGGATTATCAAAATTTTGGGGACCTGTCAAGAGAGGTCTCTTTCCAAATTTGGTCAACATGTGACATGTTTTTTATTTTATATATTCCTTAGACAAGAGGTTATAATCTAGGTCCTAAAATTCCCACTAGCCCATTTTATTCTCTTTTATATTTTTGACCTACAACTAGCTAGCATTGGAGTTGGTAGACCATACATGTGTTAGCATTATGGGCATAATTGGAAGTCAAACACCAACAATTTTTCCAAGTTGTAGTTGTCTCCCCCTCTTGGATTTTGACAATAAATTTTTTCTTTCTGACTATATTACTACTTGAATCCCCATAGTCTTTTATGATACAAGGATATCTTCTCTACTAGTACCCTTAAAATCTTCTTTCAAAATTTTGCTACTCCATCATAGTGATCTTGTTTACTAGATTCTTAATAAAAATATTTAACTATTGCATCTATGTTGATTATTTTGGTTTAGGAGTAGGTATATATTGCATTGTGATAGTCAAAATGGTAGGTTGAGGATACTTCTTCGATGCAAGAAAAGTAGTGAATTAAGGGGTCGAGGGAGCAAAAAGTAGAGCTTGTTGATTATGCTAAGGGATTTATGAAATGTATGGCATCATAACCTTTGGAGGAATATTTCTAACTAAGATTAGGATATTATTTGTTGCAAAGCAACTTGAAAGATGTATTAAAATATCATCTCATTTGACTACTAAAATTGTAGGCTTAGATTTATAATAAAAGCCCCAAGGTGTTAGATGTAATATTTGGCTTGAGAAGGTCCCATATCCTGAGAAATTCTCCTCCATGACTTGCTGAATTAGATGTTGAAATCCATGATGTGCTCCTAAGGATACCTCTATATGAAAGTAAACTATGTGATAAGTGAAAACAAACTCCTTAGATCATTTAAATCCAAGATAAAATATAACCAATTCACCCCATGTGCTAATGTTACCTTCTTCTAAAGAGCAATACGAGACCAATACTTTACTTATGAAAGATAAGGCTAATAACATCTTCATGAATGATATTGTGCATAGTAGCTAAAGAGGCTATATATTGACAATATTTATATGTAGTATTTTTATTACTATCATATGATGAAAAATATTTAAGTATGACTTGAGTAATATCATGAAGATCTTGGAGATTGAGGTATCCAACACTATTATAGCCAAGGTATATTATTTCATTCACCCCCAAGGGCCTTACCATGGGCACCCCCCAGTTTTTGCTCTACTACCTGGGCCTTACCATCGATCGAGATCGTAGGAACCATTCCAGGCCCTCCCACCAAGGGCTCATGGCCATCCTGTATAGGCATGCCCTAGCCAACTAGCTGCAGCTTCACTACATTCCTCCCCTGACCTCTGTCCCCCCTGAAGCAGCTAACTCCCTCGGGGCTTCCCCTGCAGCTTCCAAATTCAAGGAGACCCCCTCCCCCAAAGCCTCCCCTCTCCTAAAATGGCACAGACCCAACCAAAAATGTAGAACTTCGGTCCAGGGCCTAGGCGGGGTCCTGATTCCTAGCACTAGCTCAATCCGTAGAGGCCCGGCCCCAGGCAGTAGCAAGGCTACAGGAAGCTCCAAGAAGGCCAAGGTGGAGGCCCCGAAGGTCACTGAAGTTAGTTCTAACTTCGGTAGCAAGATGTAGAACCTGGCGACCAGAGCTCTCCTTGATATTACTATTGGCTCCCTGATTGCTTCTTCCAAAGCATCTTCCTCAGCGGCCAGTGCCCTGGCCGAACTCCAGTGTAGGCAGGGCGATGGCCCTGATAGGGAGAGGATCTGATCTGTCAGGTTGGGCCCTGCCCAGACCAAGCTAGGCTACTGGTCCTCCCAGAGCGACGACGAGTGATTTTTTACGGTCTTGGCGTGTGTCGTTCTGCAGTTTTGTAATATTTTGGTGGCCACAGGCTAAATTATGATGTACTGGTTTCAAAATTGGTTTATATTTTTGTAGGCAACAGGGCCCTGGGCCTTGGTTTGTTGCCCAAAGGTGCAACCTCAGTTTTTAATCACAACTGTAGCCTCGGCTATCTATGTAACTAAGGTTTTGGGATCCTTTAACAAAAAAACCCACTGTAAATACATCGTTAATTAGAAAAATAAATAATATAATTTTATTTTAAAATTTAGAGTTCACCTCATGTACAATAAAATATGTTGTAAAACATGTTATAACCTCATAAACCTTAAATTATACCTTATTTTTTACTTTTACAAATGAGTACTTAGTGGACGCTATTTATTAGAACATGCTTTCCTTTTTTATTTTTATGAACATGTACTCAATAAAAAAAATCATTTATTTTCAAATTTAAGTATTTAATAAAAGTCATTTATTTTCAATTTTTTATAATTATAATTAATGTTTTTAATAAAGTGTAGTGGAATTCTTCTATGTAATGAAAATGTTGTATCAGAAGACCTATGGCCATGTAAACGTTAAATTACAAGAAAGTGCTTAATAAAAGTTGTGTTTGGAATTATTTTTGTTTTAATAGATTTCTTTTTGATAAAAGCATGTAATGGAGTTTTTATTAATACAAATTTTTGATTAAAAATAAAATTAAAACATGTTTAAAAATTTAAAATTTTTATTTTATTGGTAGAGGATATTATAAAGGATTATAATTTAAATATTATTTAAAATAATAAAAAATATGTTAAAAAATAGGATGGCATACATTAGAATAATATTATATGAGTGAAATAATAGGATGACATACATTAGAATGTGACATGTGAATTTTGGTATAATAAAAGTTCTTACAAAAACCTTTTTATGTTATGATCTTTGTTGTCTATTTGACTTTAGTTTATGAATGTTATGCAGCCAGACGTGCCTATGTATGCAATGGTTGTACATAATAATAATTTTTTTTCACTATAATGTTCATACAATAAGAACAAAATATCTATTATATATAGAGTAAAAAATGTACACAACACTACCCATCAAATTGGTTTCAATGTGTGGATTTGAATCTTTTATCGAGTTTTCATATTCCATGGACTAACCCAACAATTACATTGCACATTCTTAACAAGACAATGTCTCAACACAACCTCTATAATACCTTACTCTTCCTTGGCTACATATTAGTTATCCCTTACTCTTACTTGCTTTACATATTTGGTACCTTTCAAACTTATTAGGTGACATGACTATTCTAGGATAATATAGGAAGAACAAATTTTTCAAGATCAAAATTGTTTATTGAAATTTATCAATATTATTTTTGTTCTTGATTGTTGTATTTCCTCCCTTGTGAAAAGGGTTTTAAAATCTTCAAGGATACCTTACATGCACCATCTTATTAGTTCTATAAAATCTTCAAGGATACCTAACATGCACCATCTTATGAAGTTATTCTTTTGAACTAAGGGTAATGACAATTTTCCGAATAATGATTTTTTCTAGAAAATAAAATATGAGATTAAGTTTATTTTATTTTGAAGAAAATTTATAGATATAACTATTTATAGAAAATAGTAAGTGATATTTGATAAATTTTATTTTTGAGAATCCTAGTTTATTAATTCTAACTTCTTTGGGGAAATGAATTTTGGTTGAGGTCACGGCATTACCAATATTCAGAGAGGATGATATTGATGTTTGAGAATGGTGAATAAAGTTTAGATCTCTAGATTTTGATAATAATTGTTGGCAAATGCAACTTAGTTTTTTTTTAAAAGAGAAAACTTCTTGTTGGTGGGTAACTTTTGGTAGAAAAAAATCATAATTATACTTGGGGTGAAATGGAGCATACATTGTTGAGTTAGTGGGACCATGTAAAAAGATAGCTAGTTTGAAGGTCACCATCAAGGGATATAAAGAAGAAATAAAAAGGCTTTAGGGGGAGCAAAATAAATAATGATATGATAGAAGGAAAAATATAGACGACAATGTGTAGGATATGGGAACCACACCCTTAATGTTAGATAAGCCAAAGAGGGATCAAAGAATTTTGTTTGAATATAAAAACTCTATTTTGTAGGTTCATGATTACGTTAATAAGGAAATGATTATTATTTATAGAAAATGTAACAGGTATAATTTTATTAATATTGCTTTGGATATGAGGTTACAAGTTCAAACAACACAAATAAAAAACATACAATTTGAGGGTAGGAATAGTCAAATTTTTGAAGATTTGAATATCACCATGAATAAATATGTTTTACATTCATTTTTTTATGCTATTGATATGGATGATGTAAATATTATTATTGGTTATCCTTGGTTGTATTCTTAGAGTATAGTTTTTTTTAATTAAGGTAAAGTACAATGGATGGAACAACTAGGGGCCACACTCCTTGGCGCACATCATGGACCTCCATCCCCATGATTTGAACTTGGGTAGTCAGGATAACAATCAAATGATATACCACTAGGGTGTCCATGTAGGATGATTCTTAGAGTATTGTTAACATTAATGTGCAAAAAAAGTTTATAAAGACATGGTACAAAAAAGAAGCAAAACTATATGATATTTCTTAACTTAAGGAGAATGGATCTAAGGATAAATACAAAGCAGTTACAAGGGAAACAAGTTAAAGAAGTGTTAAAATAATTAAATATTGAATATATAAAATTAGTACTAGTAGATTCAAAAGAACAAGCAACAAAAATAGATTCCATGAAAGAATCATCACAATAGAGTTCATGGAAGCAACGACAACAACATAGTCCACAAAAAAATAACAAAGTCCAAGGAAGCATTTTTAGAAGTGCACAAGGACCCACCAAAAGAATTAAACAAGAGATAATATCATTAGGAAGAATTTAATATAGAAGAACCAAATGATAAATAATCAAAGATATTAAAATATTAGGTTACAATTTTAGCATATCACCAACGATACCACAAAGATTGGAAATAATATTGGAGGTGTGACTTAGGGCACCAATATTATGGATCAACATGGAATAAAAAAGACATCAAATATGACAATTTTTGGCCAAAAAAGCATAGTAATTCTAAATTTTAGAGTGGTAGTAGCATCAAGGAACAATAGGACCAATCATTTAAAATGTCGAAGTAGAGCAATAGAAGCATGGAACCAACAAAACAATTATAGATATTAAATTAGTACAAGTGTAGCTTAGCATCATCATATTCCATAACTAATAAAGATTTTACTTGGATGGAGGGATGATCAAAATTGTTACTAATTACTAACATTGCTTAGCAAATCATATTATCTTGTTTTTCTTATGTTTCAAGGATAAAATAATATAAATAAATAAATTCTTAAAATTTTAAATTCTTTTTGTTGTGATGGAATTTTTACTTAAAAAAATAATAATTAAATAAATAAATAAAATGACTCATTTTAAAGTTTGGAGTTCTCGTTGTAATAGATTTCTTCTTTGTATAAAGTTGCAATAGATTTCTTATACGTAATAAATTACATCTTCTCATAAAACCTAAGGCCTAGTGAACCTTAAGTTATATATATATATATATATATATATATATATAATTTTAAAAAGTAAATATTTAAATTAATTTAATTATTATTATTTTTAAATTGATTATATGGAATTGAAAAAGACCCCACCTATATTACATTATCACCTACATAGTTGTATTACAACAAAGTTTGGATACTATACATGTATCTTGGAAATATTTCAACTTTGGTCTCCTCCTTAAATATTGAGAAAATATATCGGTTGAGCTAGTACGACTTGATAATATAATTTAATTATTAAAATTTGCTTTACATTTATTTTTATTGTTATGAGTATGTATTCTATACAATTAATTTATTTTCATGTTTTGAATTCTCTTAGTTGTAATTGCAATTTTCTTTATATAAAGTGTGTAATTCTTATATGTAATTAAAAACATTGTCCTATATGACCTATGCATTTGTAAACCTTTAATTAAAAGTAAGTATTCAATAAAACTTACTTATTTTCAAGTTTGAAATTATTCTTGTCTTAATGGATTTTTTTTGGAGGGGGTAAAAAATGCAATGGGTTTTTTTATTAATATCAAATGAAATATCAGATTAAAAAATAAATAAAACATATTTAAATTTTTATATCATTAGTAGAGGATGATATAAATGGTTGTAATTTTAAATGTCATTTAAAATAACAAAAAATATGTCAAAAATGATCATAGATATTAGTAAAAAAAGTGGGTGTGTTAGAATGAGATTAGATGGGTCAAAGAATGATATGGGGTGTATTAGATTGTGATGTGGATATCTTTAGCATAATAGAATTTTTTGTGATTTTTATCATGACCCTCCCTTATGGACCTTGTGATATGAAAAATAATGTATTAATTCACGGTGTTTTAATACTCGATTTTGTGCAATTAAGCACCTATGCGATGTTAGTTGATATTGAAAAGCATGATACTGCTAATAAATTATCAATGTGTAGGATGAGGTATGCTCGTAGGTGGAAGAAGTTGAGTCATCCACCAAAGGCAAGGGTAATTGAGGTTGGGGAAATGATGATAAGGCAACTCGAAGGTAACATTGATGGATACCTTCATATAGGCATGCATTCGGTTAGGGATAATCATCAATAGCTAGCCACATTGAGCCCCAAATTGATAGCCTAGTAGCTATTGTAAGTTATAGATGTTGAGACAAGTGACTAGATTGATGAAAATATTCCCCTCTTTGTCTATTGCACATGTTTGATTATCTTTTACTTCAGCACTATTTGCCTCAATAATTTGGGAAGTATAGATGGATTGGTTGTCTTCATAACTCCTTGTGTGTTGAGGAAAATAGAGTGATTAAGTAAATGCTTTATTTTAAATGATAATAAGTTTCATTTAAAATTCATAAATATTTTATTTTAAATGATAATAGGTTTTATTTAAAATTTATAAATACTTTATTTTAAATGATAGTAGGTTTCATTTAAAATTAACAAATGTAATTATTTAAAATTCATAAATATTTCTTTTTAAATGATAATAGGGTTCATTTAAAATTTAGTAAATGTTTATTTTAAATAATAAAGGAGATTCCACTCCAAAATAATATTTGAATTATATTAATGAAATTCAAGTATAAATGGATTTACCATTAAAAAAAAGAAAATAAATGATATATGTGAACTCCTATCTTGAAACCTCCCCCAAGTAATTAAATCTTTTAAAATCAAGTTTTGGAAGATTTGCCACAAGTTTGGACATTGGAGAATACGCGTTCAAGCGGTTGCAAACTTTGACAAAAAGTAAACTCCATTTATGAAAAGTGAGAGAAGAGGATGGGGTGGACAACTTGGTACTGATGAGAGTGGATAGGAATTTATGGTGAATGGTGAGCGTAGTAATCAATATGGATAAGGTAGACGTCATGGCGTTGAGAGGGAGAGGGTAGTAAAAAGGAATAAAAACTAAGGAAAGGAGGTTACATTAGGATGAAGAAGAAAGAGGATCGTGAGGAAGAAGAAATAAGAACAAGACATCGCATACAACACTCTAGAGAGCTACAAAACTCACCAAGGTATCAGGTTGGATTCATGTTTTGCTATTTCCTATCTCTTGGGACATATTACTCTTTGTTTTTGATAAGTTTTGGTATTTTATTGGGTACGAAGAGCTTAAGCTCTTACATCATCGTCTCATTGCTTGGAAGCTAGCTAGGAAATACCTAGTACCACCATGAGTTATTAGAACCTATAAATTGGTACAACCATGTTGGAAAGGGGTTGTATCCCCTCTGTAGTAACTAATATCTAACAATGGTTCAATGTGCATTGGATGTAACTTTTCCTCAACCCTCCTATTGCTATAATGAT
Source organism: Wollemia nobilis (assembly GCA_028583015.1). Taxonomy (NCBI): domain Eukaryota; kingdom Viridiplantae; phylum Streptophyta; class Pinopsida; order Araucariales; family Araucariaceae; genus Wollemia; species Wollemia nobilis. The sequence continues at coordinate 3,057,829 of JAQPPZ010002333.1, forward strand.
GTTGGTTTAGAATAAGATCTTGGGGTGCTTTGTATGATGGTTTACGACCCCCGTAGAGGTAGTAATAGGTTCTCTTCAATCCTTGTAACTGCATCATCTATTTTTTCCATTCAATGAGTTGTTAGACAAGGTCAAAAAGTGTTTTCATCTAGTTAGTGGGATTGGAGCCTCATCCCTATGTTTGTGAGTACATTTTGATATATTTCATCTAGTAGACATCCAAATATCCCATAGGGATGGGGGCCTATGCATTCGGTAGACCCCATCATATGTGTGTTAGACGTGCTTGAACCAAGGCTTCTTAGTGGTGGTGCAATGTGTTAGTGGTGGTTGTTCTATGTTAATATCCCATAGTCCTTAGGTGATCGTGCTCCTTGAATCTACATAGGGGCCTCCATCAGTAGTTGAGAGCACCATATTTTGAATGGTGGCTCGATATCTATCATTTCTTGGTGGATTGTTACCTTCTACTGAACCCTTTGAGGATCCTTGCACCTCTGCTTGTGTCGTTTAAAACTTTATCATGCATAAGAAGATGAGCATTTGGTTATGTGCTAGATGGTGTTTCATAAAGGTTTTCTATTGGTTTCAATAAATAAAATAGTGGATTTAATATTAATGAAAATAAAGGTTTTATATTGGTTTCATTATATAAAATAGTTGATTTTATATTAATGAAAAGAAAGGTTTTCTGTTGGTTTCATTATATAAAATAGTGGATTTTATATTAATGAAAAGAAAGGTTTTATATTTGTTTCATTAAATAAAATAGTTGATTTTATATTAATGAAAATAATTTTTTTTCGTTGGTTTCATTAAATAAAATAGTGGATTTTATATTAATGAAAAGAAAGGTTTTATATTGGTTTCATTAAATAAAATAGTTGATTTTATATTAATGAAAAGAAAGGTTTTATATTGGTTTCATTAAATAGAATTGTTGATTTTATATTAATGAAAAGAAAGGTTTTCTAGTTTCATTAAATAAAATAGTGGATTTTATGTGTATGAAAGAAAGGTTTGTTTGTAAACTAAGGGTATGGGACTTTGGTTTATGAAATGAATGGGAAGAGGTTTATTGTTTTAATTAAAGTAGTGAAAGCTTTAATTTGGAAAATGAAAGAAAGGTTTGTTTGTAAACTAAGGGTATGGAACTTTGGTTTATGAAATGAACAAGAAGAGGTTTATTTTTTTAATTAAAGTAGTGAAAGCTTTAATTTGAAAAATAAATGAAAATATTGTTTTATAAGATTGAAAGTACCTAGATTGTTGGCAATTAAGGGTATGGGAATTTAATTTAATTTTTTGGTAGATAAGATACTATAGAATTAATACCGGGTTTTACAGGTTGACCCAAAACCTTTTACAAAAATCAGCCTAGGGTTGTTGATGAACATGTCCTTACTAAGGATCCTATATATGTAAAATCTACATGTCGCCAAAGCCATTACATCCGGTAAGGCACATAGTCTGTTATCAAAAAGAAACTTCCCATACAAAATTTTGGGTATACCCCAATAAAATACACCTGCATCATAATTACAAAAAAAGAAACAGACACAGATCCCTTCCTTGAAATAGTGGAGAAGCAAAAAGCTGCAGACACACATAGCAGAGTACTGAAAAAACTCCCACAAACTCTGTATTGATAGTTACTCTTAATAATTATTTGGTAATTGCTTTCTTCCATATATGACATGCTTTGGGACCACATCCCGTCTTGGCTAATTAGCCTTGGAGAAGTGAACCTACCGGCTAGATTTATGGCAGTGGCTATTTGGTGGTCCATGTGGCTCTGGTTCGAAGTCTTATATTACCATTTCTTTCCTACCCTATGATTATCAACCAACCTCAAATTACTAAGATGACTAGGAGCCATGTTATCTGACATGTGACTATTCCCATTAGTCTTTGTGGTATTTCCAAGCAACATCCACTAAGACTGACAACTCGGATAATTTTTATTGTGATTCCATTTCAAAAAATACGGGAATAATCATAGCCTTCGAACATACAGTGCCTTCCTTGTTGGTAAATTTGACTATAATTCTTGGCATTATTATTGAATAAGCTCCTCTACTTTGCTCGAGACACCGTGTTACCATTTGAAAAGTTGGTCACCATCGACACCCAAATTGGCTAGCTTATCAACAACTTTGTTAGCTTCCTAAAAGATATGTTGGGCTTTTTTGTCTTGTCTTCCCTGGAAAAGGATCCTAGCCTCTTCAAAAATTGTTTTAATCCTCCAAGGAGGTGTTTTCCAATTATTGAGGAGATTTATAACATGCATAGAGTCTCCTTCTATGATCAAATTGCCTTCTAAGTCTTGAGTCATTTAAAGACCTCTCCACATAGCTCTAGCTTCAGCTTCATTGTTCATCCTTGTTCCCAAATATTCAAATATTCAAAAAATGAAAGCATCATATTACCATTATGATCTCGTACAATGTCGCCAGCGCCTGCTATGCCAGGATTTTCCTTAGTTGCTCCATCAAAATTAAGCTTAAACCAACCCGTAGGAAATGGGGACCACTTAATATTGGCTCTAGGGTTGACTACCCTAGGCACAGAATCATCTAACAAGGTTAAGCTTAAATATTGAGCAATCGTGGTCTCCTATAGATGAGGTTTACGACTATAAAAAGGGATACGTTTCACATTATCATTGGCAAAGGATAGGATCCTGGAAATGATAGTTTGATGATCATGGATAAACTCATTAAAGACTCTATGGTTCCTTTCTAACCACACCTACCAAAGATAGTGATTGAGACAAATTTTTGACATGTATCTAAGTCTTTGGATTGAAAAGGGGCAAGGCCACTTGGATGAACAAATCAAGTACGATGGCTAGTTTAACCTAAGAAATATTGAAGGTCTGAAAAACCCCACTTAGAGAAGTCAAGGAAAAAGGACACTCAAGGAAAATGTGATAAATGATCTCCCAATTAGCCCTACACAGATAACAATGATTAGTGATACAAATACCTTTACGCATCATATTATCAATGGTTAGAATTATTTCTTGGATAACCAGCCATGAAAAGACTGTAATTTTTGGAATTAATTTTTTTATCCAAACTAAGTCCTTTTGGAGGATAAAATCCTCGTCATCAAGCAGAAGCTTGTAAGATGATTTAACAGTGAATCGCCCATTTTTCATAGGAGCCCGGGTCACTTGATCTTCCTTGGGTCTCATGGGGATAAAATGTTTCCCGAGAATGTTACAAAGATCATCTGATTTTTCTTGAAATCCCCGAATCGTTATTTGTTTCCACTTCATTCTACCTCTATCCTCAACCATATAATTGAAGACTTTTCCACCAATGAGTTCTTCCGTGATATCTCTAATTCGGGCTAAGTTAGGATATTGCGTGAGTGGTTCATCCTTAGCCCACCTGTAATTCCAGCAATTTATCCTCTCACCATTGCCTAAAACCCATATTAAACCTTTTTTGATGATTTTATTACAATTGAGAATTGCTTTCCAAAAAGCAAAACCTATGATTGGAACTGAGTCACTTAGAAATTCCATATTTTGAAGATACTTTCATTTGAAGATAGCTGTCCATCACCAAAAATGAGGCACTACGTCTGCTTAGCTAGTAAAGCTAAATTCATATGAGCAATTCTCCTCAGACCTGAGCCCCCATTTTCCCTGGGTATGCACACTTTGGTCCATCCTACAAGGTGTATATTTTTTTTCTCCTCTGATCCAGTCCATAAAAATTCTTTTTTGAGTTTCTCAATTTTTTGGAAAACCTTCATAGGGACTTTGAAAATAGAGAGGAAATAGATTAGAATGCTTTGAAGAGAGGCCTTAGTGAGGGTCAACTTTCCTACTTGAGATAGAAGATGACCTTTCCATCCAACAAGTTTTTTTGAATTCTTTCAATAACCCCGTCCCACATTGACTCTCTCGAAGAACCAATGAAAAGAGGGAGACAAAGATACGAAGTGGGGAGGTTTGCTATATCACACCCTAAAATTTTTGCAATCCTTCCTTGCCTTTGAATGAGAGTGTTCAAAAAATATAACTTGCTTTTGTTGAAATTAACTTTCTGACCAACAACGTCCTCGTAGAGTTGCAGGATGTATTTAATTCTTTTGGCCTCAACCACCGACGCCTTAGTCAATAGAAGGGTATCATCGATGAATTATTGGTGAGAAACAACCCTAGTGAGAGATGTTGCCTTGATTCCCGATATTAGTCTTGAACTACAAGCATTTTTGATGGTTCTGCCTAAAGCTTCTACCATAATGATGAATAACATGGGGCTGATAGGGTCCCCCTACCGAATTCCTCTACAACTTTGAAAGTAACTAGCAGTTGTTCCATTAACCAGAATCAAGAAACATGCTTTAGAAATGTATTCTTTGATCAAATTAACCCATTGGTGGTGAACACTAAACTTAATGAGGACAACAATTAGAAATTCTCAATTTAGCCTATCAAATGCTTTGTTCATATCAAGCTTGAGGGCAAAAAAGACCTGTTAGTCTTATGAGCAAAGTGCAGAGTTTCATGAACTGTGATAAACCCATCCAAGATTGACCTCCCCTAGATAGAGCTTCCTTGGTACGAATCTATGATGCAAGGCAGAACATATCTCATTCTATTTGCAATAGCTTTAGTTAGGATCTTGTAAGAAACATTGCACAGACTGATTGGCCTGAAGTCGACCATAGATTCAGGGGTTTGCTTCTTAGGAATTAGAGAAATAAAAGTAGAGTTGAGACCTTTTGGGATATTATTTCTTGCTTGGAATTCTCTAATAGCAAAAATTACATCCTCACTTAATCTTGAAAGAAACGAGGGGGAAAGCCATCGGGTCCTAGGGCTTTGTCTGGCTCCATGCTAAACAAGGCTGCCTTAATTTACTCATTAGAAAAGGGAGCTAGAAGCTTAAGGTTTATATCCTCATTTATTATGCTAGGAATGGATTGCAAGATAATATATTTGGCCTCCTCATTGCATTACGATTCCTGACCAAGGATAGAATTGAAATAGGTTACTGCCTCCTTTATGATTTCTATTAAGTCCCGAGTAATATAACCATCTATTTTTTTTAAATTTTTATCTTGTTATTTCTTCTGTTTCTAAGCGTGGTGACATGAAAAAACTTGGAATTTGAATCTCCATCTTTCAACCAAATAGCCCTTGATTTTTACCTCCAATATATTTCCTCACAGGCCAAAATGTTATGAAACTCTGCTAGTTTTGTTTGTTCCTCCTACCTAGTAGTTTCATCAGCATCACCATGTTGAATCCTCTAATCAATTATCTTCAAAATTTCAACATGTTTTTATTTTCAAAGAGGTTCCCAAAGACATCTTTGTTCCAAGTTCGAAGCTTTTCCTTAACAAACTTTAATTTTCTAGCAAGTTTAAAAGCTGCACTACCCTTGACAGTCGCTACCACCACCGAATTAAGTTATCTCCGAAACTGGAATGTTTGATCCACATAGATTGAAATCTAAAAGGTTTCTTGAAGGACAGAGAGTTAGGGATCTCCAAAAAAATAGGATTATGATCAGAGGTAATTTTAGGAAGGGATTGCAGGGTAGAATCACCAAATAGAGTTGTAGCCTCCTTTGATATAAAAACCTATCAAGCCTTTATTGAATGATATGAAACCTTAGATTGCCTAATTACTCCCACAGTAGATCTCTCCTTTGAATTGAGGTTGAGGTATAAATATTTGAAAGGATCCATGACCTGTTGCTGTTTATTTCCTTAAATAAAATACTAAGAACCTTGCCATTTTTTTGAATAATAGTACCTTCTACTATCCAGGGATCCCACAAAGTCATAAGGCCTCTAGAGGCTCCTCTGGCTGATTTGCAAACCATCTCCCCTTGATTCCAGATTTTTTTTGCTACTTTTTTTGACTGAATCTCATCAGTTTTTGTTTCTTGCAACATGATAATAGTTGGATTCACTTGATTTCTTATTGCACTGACTTCCCTGTGTTTAGGCAGGCCATTTATGCCTCTCACATTCCATGAGAGGAACTTCATTTAGATTGTTTGGGATTTCTTCCTCTCCCCCTCCCTTGAGGGGGTTTTCCTAATTTGTTGTCTTCAAAACCCGAAATAACCTGTTGAAACAAGGTTCTATGTTTTCCATTGGCAATGTCATTATCAGTTTTAATTTTTGATGCTCAAAATTTGATATTCTACCTCTTATTTTTTCACTACCAAAATATATAGGAGACTTCACAGTGCTTTTGGTTTGTTTAGTACTAAACTAGGGGAGGCAATTTGTTGCAGAACTAGACTGCCGGGTATGGGAATTTAATTATTGAATAAGGGTTGAGTCATTTATTGCAAGTAAATCCTATGATATAGATGCATTGTTGATAGAATATTATAGGAGGATGAGAGGGAAAATAGAAACAATAGTTTCTATGATATCAACTATGCATTAGATAGATAGATTGGTTGATTTATTTGTATAGTTGCGTTTAAGCAATAAAATGATTAAATACATTTAGAAGCATACCTATCCATAAATATGAGTGTATTGATCCCCTACTATCCTCAATGATCTATGTGAGAGTGGGAGAACCAAATTTATAGATGGACCAATGCACAAGTTTGCTCTCTACTTTACATCTTGTTTACTTATGCAAATAATTTAGATTTGTGGGGAGATTTCCCTGATGAAATTGATGTAATGTAATGTTTAAGGGTATGGAGATTTTATCATACCTACTTATGTATTAAATGATCAATGTGGAAGATGCACCTTTGTATTCTATTTGATTTATTGTGAATGTATTTGAATCTTTCTATTTCATGTCTATTCTTTAAATATTTCTATATGTTTCTAGTTACCCTTGATTGTTGAGTTATGTTTTATTAGATTTAGTATCTATATTTATATTTACTCATATGCTTGAATAACCTTTTATGGAAACTAGCGACAAGTTCTAGGGTGAACTTAGAGGATAACCTAAGGGCTTGAGACCCCCTTAGGGTGAACATAATGAACCTAAGGGAATAAGATCCCTTAGGGAGAATGGTAACTAGGTTTATGTAAGATTGTACCTAAGTTAAGATAGCTTATTAAAAGATGAGATTGATATATTAACTCACAGTAAACATAGCATACCTATGCATAATGGCTTATGTAGAATATGGATATGCGTGTACACCTTCTAATGATTGAAGGTGATAAATGTAGCTCATCAAAAATTGATGAGATGGATGGACTTATATGCATAACATGAGATATGCCTACACAGATGGACTTGCATGAGGGGAATCATGTGAGGTATGGTTTTTGAGAAACTCAGGGATTTTTTTAAACATTAATATATTATAAGGTTGGTTAGAGGTTTATGAATCCCTCTCCTTAGTCAATTTTTTTCTCTTTCTATGTGTTTTTTTGCTTTCTTGATTTTAGGGTTGTTACATTTGGTATTAGAGCTCTAGGTATGAGGGTATAGAGCTTATTATGTGCTAAAATATATTTGGATGTATCCAATGAAGGCTTGCTTAAGTTTAAGCTAAAGCTAGGATGGGCTAGAATATTGACTTGCTAGAATCTAATAGGAATTTATCCCAAGGGTGGATGAATGTTACAATACCTTAGTATGGGCTTTGGTATTAATGATACATCATAAACATAGAATATTATCCTAGTTAGATTATTAATTCTTGGGCAAGAACTTTGTATTGTGGCTTGAATTAATGGTACAATTTAAGATGAAGTTGTAATCTAATCCTTTTTCTTGGTTGAAACTAGATCAAGATGCCACCTAAGACTAGAAGAGAGAGGCCTAACCCTAGGCAGACTCGATAAAGTAATGTCAAATAATAGATTCAAAATGAGGATCCAAAAACTCCCAATAGGAGAATGAAAGATCTCACTACCACAATTGTCACTATGCAAGATCAGTTAAGATAGGTATTAGAAACCATTATGAACCAAAATTCACAAGCTAGAGGTTTAGAGGTTAACCAAGCCAAGGGGCTGAATACATAACAAATACAAACTAGAACCCTCTTAGAAAAGGAAATGATGAGATACCTAAAGAATATTTGTATCTCCAATTTTTATGGAGAAGGAGAAGGATATGCAACTTTGGCTTGCTTAAGGAAATTGGAAGTTTACTTCATGATAAAGGAATATTCCCCAAGAACCCAAACTATTTGGGCTACGATCTACCTTGAAGGGGTCACCCTAGATTGGTGGGAAACTTATTATGAGGAAACTAAGATTGAACCAGTAGACATTCCATAGTAGACATTCCATGGAAGGCATTTATATTCATCTTCAAAAAGAGGTTCCTTACGGAGCATTTCTATGCCCTAAAATTCAAGGAGTTTACCACTTTAAGGCAAGGAACCAACTTGGTAGAGATATACTACAAAAAATGGTAAAATTGCTAAAGTATGTGCCTAATTATAATGAGAGAATATGGGTCCATAAATTTACTTATGGATTGCAATCTAGGATAAAGCATGATGTAGAGATATAGGAGCCTAATTCATTATAAAATATGTACTACCTAGCAAAGAAAGCAGTCACATTTCTGTTACAAGTATGACACCTTGTCTGAGCAGGATTGACATGAACTAAAGAAGAGGAATAGCAATGGGATTGTAAAATGGGAGGTTAAACAAGATAGAAAGGCTAAAAACCCCCAAAATATTGAGATAAAATCTGATGAAAACCATAAAAAGTTTAAAAATAAATTTTATAATAAAGGCACCAACCCTAATAACGCTAAGCCTCAACCATAAAAATTGCAATTTTTAGTTCCAACAATCAAAGGTGAGGAGCATAAACTAGAAAAGTGGCAAAGGACCAAAGATGGATGTTACCATTGTAGAGGACCTCATTTTCTAACCAGTTTCCATACCGACCAGGGCTGAGTACATCCAGTGCTAAAGGAAAATAACCTACATATTAGATCTACACTACAACTAGGAGTCAGAAGCTTGAGGGGTAAACCACACCATTAATTATCAAAGGTAATATTTGTGATAAGCAAGTGAATATCTTAATTGATAGTGGGGCCACTGATAGCTTTATTTATTGTAAGTTAGCAAAAGATATTCTAGAAAGGATAATATATTTAGCTCATGGATGGAAGGTCGAGTATGGTTCTGGATAGACCTAATTCATAAAAAAATATTTTCCTATGATAGAAATTGCTTTAGCTTGCGGAACCACGAAAGGTTACTTATATGTAGCTCCACTTTATGCCTTCGATGTAATCCTAGGGATGGATTGGTTACAGGTCCATAAAAAAATCATCAATTTCTAGGGCATATGGATCAAATACTATGAAGAAGGCAAGGAAAGACTACAGTGAATGGGGGGCATTTAAATCCCAGATGTTGTCAGCTATGCAATTAAATAAAGCCCTCAAGAAAGGAGGGATAGTATATTTAATTAAGATAAATGAATCTGGAGGAGATCAAAATAAAGAGGTGTGGAAAACATACCTAATTCTACAGGATTTCAAGGATGTATTTCCCAAGGATTTACCTGGACTTCCTCCCATGATTTCACTATTAATATTATACCATGAGCAAAACTAATTCATAGATATCCATATAAGATGATACCTATCAATATGCAAGAATTAAAGGTACAATTGTAAGGGTTATTAGAAAAGGGATTGATAAAACCAAGTGTGTCACCTTGGGATGCATCTATTTTATTTGTTAAAATAAAGATGGTTCTTTAAGATTATGTATTGATTACAGGATGCTAAATACAGCTAAAATCAAGAACCGGTATTCCCTACCTAGAATTGAAGATTTATTCGATCAACTAAGAGATGCCACAATGTTTAATAACATAGATCTGAGGTTAGAGTATCACCGGTTAAGAATACATGAAGAGGACACTCACAAGAAAAAAATTTAAGACTAGGTATGGACACTACGAGTTTACAGTCCTACCCTTTAGGCTGACTAATGTCCCAACCGTCTTCATGAATTTAACGAATAATGTGTTCAGAAGGCATCTAGACCAGTCTATCCTTGTATTTATAGATGATATCCTAATATAATCTTGAAATAATTTAGAACATGATAAACATCTCAAGATCATGTTAGATTTATTGAGGGAAAATCGACTCTATGAAAATCTTGTCAAGAACGATTTCTATATTTTAGAGGTACGATATTTAGGGCATATCATATCAATAGAAGGAACTGCTATGGATTCAAATAATATTGAAGCCATCCCCTACAAATATTACTAAAGTAAGAAGCTTCGTGGGATTAATAGGCTACTATAGATGTTATTTAAAGAATTTCTCAAAGATTGCTTTGGTAATAACTAACCTTCAAAAAAAGGAAAAGGAATTTTAATGGATGGAAAAGTGTGAAGTTACCTTTGTGTTACTAAAGTAGAAGCTCAATACCACACAAATATTGAACTTTCCAGACCCTCAAGGAGATTTTTTAGTATGCATCGATGCATCGTTGGAAGGGTTAGGAGGAGTACTCATGCAAGAAGAATTAGTAGTGGCTTATACTTTAAGGAAGCTTAAAAAGCATGAAGTCAATTATGCTACTCATGATTTAGGGTTATCCACTATGGTACATGCCCTAAAGTTTTGGTACCACTATCTAGTGGGAAGACATTTTGAGTTAAAATTTGACCATCAAAGTCTAAGGTACATATTTATCCAACCAATACTCAATGCGAGATAGTGAATGTGGATCGAGTTTCTTGTTGAGTATGACTTTGAAATTGAGTACATAAAGGGAAAAGATAATAAAGTTGATGATGCCTTGAGCAGAAGGAAACACATAGCAACCACAAATAGGAGGTACATAAATCTCATGGATCAAGTGAGGCAGGAGCAATATCAAGATGAATATTGCTAGGAAATTCGAGTTAAAATGGATAGAAACCATGAGAGAAATAAGGAGTTTGGAATGATAGATGACCTTTTGTGCTACAAAGGTAGAATTATCAAACCAAAATCAAGTGGTTTATGGAAGCTAATAATGCAATAAAACCATACATCTCCTTATTCAGCTCATATCGAAGGGGCTAAGATGAGGGAAAAAATGAGAAGAACCTTCTTCAAGATAGGAATGAATAAGGATATTACTTATTTTATCATTTGGTGCCTCGAATGTCAGAAGGTTAAGATGGAATGCATGCACACTATAGGATAGTTGTATCTACATAGTATACCTACACAAAAATGGCAGGTTATATCTATGGATTTTATAGTAGGTTTATCTAAGACGAGGTACCAACATGATGAAATCCTGGTAGTAGTTGATAAATTGACTAAGGTTACACATTTTATACCTAGAAGCACCAAGGATGACACTCAGGTGGTGGCTAATAGATTTTCCAAGGAAGTGTTCTGATTGCATGGATTTCTTGAGGTAATCATCTCAGATAGGGATTACAAGTTCACTTCTAAATTTTGGAAAGCCCTTCATCAGAAAATAGGTACTAATATAAACATGAGTTTGAATTACCATCCTAAGATAGATGGTCAAATAGAGTAGGTAAACCAAGTACTAGAAGATATGCTCCACATGTACTACATGGATCACAAGACTTGCTGGGTAGACTATCTACCTCTAGTAGAATTCACCTACAAAAATGAGCATCTAGGAATGACACCTTTCGATGCCTTGTATGGATGAAAGTGTAGGACACCACTATCATGGGATAACCTAGAGGATAGAGTTGTGATTGGACCAAAAATGGTCATAGAAATAGAATAACAATTGAAGGTAATCATGCAAAGACTCAAGAAAGTTACTAATAGGTAGAAGAGATACGCTGATTTAAAGAGAACTCCTAGGGAGTATTATATGGGAGACAAAGTGTTCCTACGGGTCAAACTAATGAAAAGTGTGATCAAGTCTACAATTGGATCTGAAAGCACGAGATTTCGGGCAAAGGAAACACTAATTGCAATATAACCAAAACCAAATGCGCTTAAGTCCTAGAAACGTAAAGTGCATGAAATGGAAAAGAAACGCATTGGAAGAGACACAAGCAAATGGAGAAAACACAGCCCTTTCATTAATATCCCTTGATCTCTGTTACAATGACGTCTCCTCCCTTTTCGGGGGCTAGGAGCGTTAAAAGAATTCGATTACAATCACTCAATGTTCCTCTTTCCGCGTGCCCACGATTGCAATGGGCGGGCCAAGATGATGCCGTCGCTGATGTCGATGAGTTCTTCACCTCCGTTGCTTCTCCTGCGAACAAAGAAACAACCAAGATGTCAGTAGCACCTGCTGCAAGTGAAAAGTGTTCGTTCTTCTAAAATCATCAAAAGATGCATGCAAACATTTATCTAAAACAATAAACAAAATGATTCTAAACAGCCTGAAAACTTGACAGAAGACAGAAAATGTTACCAGAAGGCCATTGCCACTGAGACAGCTGGCCAATCTGCCTTCAACTGGAATTCGTCCCTGGGTGGGACGATTTCTGACTGCAATTCGTCCCTGGGTGGGACGAATTCTTCTGTGTTGAAGAAGCCGACCTACTGCTGCTCCAATGTCGATTCCCGAGACCTGCAAAACGCCCGCAAACAAGGGGGTTATGTAATTGGGGCCATTTTGGGATGACCCGGATGGTCGGATTCTCCCAATTTGGCCTCTACCCTCGGGAATTTGATCTCGCCACCTGCAAGTCAGTGAAACAACAAAGCGACACAAAACATACTAGAATCTGACCAAAAGTTACGAAATTGCAGCTATGAGTTAACCAAACATAATAACACAAAATGCAACCTAAAAAAAGTAATCTAGAATGCTCTAAAACCTAGAAAGTGCGGGGGTGCCCAAGTGGGCCTCCCACCGTTGGCACTTGATTCCGGCGCCAATCCACTAGGGATGGGCCCAAAACCTCTTAGGATTGGGGGGTCGGCGAATTGGTTGGTTCAGGTGTCCATGTGTTGGATTTAGGTCAGATTCAAGCTTCCAAAAGCCACCCAACAACCTCCCTTGCAAAAGAGATTGGTGGATGTGGGAAGGTGAACCAAAAGGGATGCAAGTGGGTCTTCAACTCGGAAGCACTTCGTTGCTTGAAAACTCCTTCAACCTCGTATATTTTGGGTGAGAAAAGTCCCACCTTTTATAGACCCATGGGGTCTCTTTTGGGAGGGAAGCACAAATGCCATGTGTTGGTCATAGGCGCCATGTGGCAGTCTTGTCTTCCCATGAGGGAGGGGAGTCCTCCGTTGACTTGGGCTTTGATAAATGCCTTTTGTGACAGTCTTCTAACGGCCCCTCTGTCCACCTACACACGCGTGCGAGGCAGGAGTCATCAACTGACTGTTCTGGGCTGCCACTTGGCGCCATTTGTCTTTTTGCCCGTTAAGCTTAGAATTCGTCCCACCCAGGGACGGATTCAGAATTCGTCCTGGGGTGGGACGGATTCTATTTTGAATTCGTCCCTGGGTGAGACGAATATTGGGCAAAGTGTCCAAGTGTGCCAAATTGCTTCTTGACCTTACAAAATTGCTATGAAAGTGGTTAAGACCACTGTTTAACCTCTGAGGGCTGCCCTGGGGGCTGTGTTTGTCAAAGCGATCAGTGTTTGCAGTCACATAATCGGATTGGTGCTGTTTTGGTGTCTACAGATGCCCCTTTTTGGGAAGCGCTGCGGGTGACGCAGTGCTGAGCAAAAATAGATAACCAAAGCACTAATGATTAGGGTTTCTTGGTAACCTAACCAACTTTTGATGCCCCAAGTATGGAAAGGGCATGCATTCTTGAATCCTTGCTTCTGACGAGCTAAGGAATTTGATTTCAAGTATTAACCTATTTTGTTGAGGTGTGACTTGAACTTAGACATTGATCAATCATGAACAGGCAAAGGGCGTTTTTATCCTCAGGGGGAACCTTGTGTTCATGATTCACGAAATGCCAAGTGTTTGATTGATTTGATTGTTGCTTGTTTACTGCCCCAAGCAGGAGCGTGATTGTCTTTGTCAATGATTCTTTGAATGCATGTCATTTTCCTTAATTGGGTGTGTGATTGTTGGTTGGTGACTAAGTGTGACTACCCCCTCAAGCGACGAATCGATGAGGGAATGACCTTCGTGAGAGAAGCGACGAGTCGCTTGACCCAAGATGACTTGTGCAAGGGTGCCTTTAGAGGGTTTACCGTTAAGCGTGTGCAATTTTTCCAACATTTGGACCTATTTTTGGTGGGTGTTAACCCTTTTGGTGATGCCGTAATGAGGTGAAATCATCGAAAACCTAACTTCCCGTGGAGCGGTCCGGCTATTGTAGCCTTCTTGGGGAAGTAGGAGAGAGATAATTTGAACCTCGACATCGATTTTCTTTGCCAAGAGGTTAAGTGCAAGAGCACTTGTGTCCGGCAATGTTTATTGCTTTGTTTTTTGTTGAATTTTGTTGTTTTTAGTTGGCTTTCTTTTTGTGACATCATTTGGGGATTAAATTTTCAAAAATCCGTCTTCCCGTGGAGCGGTCCGGCTATGGTAGCCTTCTTAGGGAGTAGGATAGTGACAATTTGTGACCCCAATGTCGATTTTCCTATGCCAAGAGGTTAAGTGCAAGAGCACTTGTGTCTGGCAATGTTTATTGCTTTGTTTTTATTTGCATTTTTAGTTTTTTTGAGTGGTTTCTTTTTAGGATAGCGACAATGTAGACCACCATCATTTTTCTATGCAATGTTAAGGCAAGAGCCTTTTTTTTTTTTTTTTTTTTTATTTATTTTTTATATATATTGTTTTATTTTTTGATTTTGTATATGTTGATGTATGTGATTAATGTATGCATGTTTATTTATTTTGATGGATGCATATGCTATGAAAAAAAAAATATTGATTTATATGTGATGTGCAGAAATGAAATGGATGAATGGGATTTGTGATGTTTGGCTATTGCACCATAGGTCGTTTAGAAGCTCTTTATTTTGTTTTTAGGGATGGGTACATGGTTTTTTTTTTTTTTTTGTATTTTTTGATGGTATCATAAGGATGAAAAGTAGCGCAGATGGTTTAGAAATGTAGCTAAGGTTTTCTGAGATTCGATCGGTTTTAACTCACTAGCCATGACTGTACTTTATCTTACAAGACTTTTTGAACAAGGTATGAATCGGACTTGTTTTTGACCAAGCTTATTTTCATATCCCTGTGTGTGCAATTGAGTTCATTTAGTGGTATTTGTTAGGATACCGCCAGTGCCGATGGGCTTTCAACCGAACCTGTATTGAGGATCACCTAATTAGCTCCACGAATTCCTTTGTTGTATGTACTAAGATTAATCTACGGTGTAATCCAGGATGCCATAAGCTAGCTCATCCACATGCAAATATTGATCTCGTACGCAAGTTAATGTGACAGATATATCGTCATGCGGGAGGCTTACTGTCAGTTACCGATAGGCTATCAACCAAATTGGTACTGAAGCTTGCCTTATGACCTATAGAATGTTGAGAGTTCCAGGGATTCAAGGTCAACTCCCTTCTTTTCTTCAATTGTATTGGGATACTTGCTCATTGTAGTGATGAGATCACTGTTTATTTTGATTTGTTTTTCTTTCGAGCAAGGGATTGGGGTTATGGAGTGACGAAAATCACTATTGTTTGTGCCTTTTGATGTGTGCACTCGTAGTTTGTCAAATTTTGGAGTTTTGACATTTTGCAAATTTTTTGTGTTTTGCAACTGTTGAGAACTTTAGGGATTCTTAGGGAATTGGGTAGGGAGGATGCTTGTCCTTTTGCCAACTCTCAAGATTCTAGGGGTCATTCGCACAGGGGGATGAGCAAGATAACCGTTTCGCTTGTGGTGACCTAGATTATTTTGCAGTTTTCGTCTTTCGTTCACACAATTTGGGAATTTTAGTGTTTTGATTTGTGTTGGGATGTTACGTAACAAGGTGTATTTCAAGTATGACTCTACCTTCGTAAAATCTGTTCGACTTGATACACTACATGGCTAAAGAGGAAAATGATGACCGAATCACTCGAAACTCTTGGTACATTCCCGGACCACCGATCGTAGTGTGGTAAAAGTTATGCTTGGTGTTTTTGTTGTTTTTGTAACATGAGACAATGCGGAACAAGATGGACTATCAGAGCTATTGCAGCTTATGGTGCCTTTGACCTGTATGACTACAAATATGCAATGTATGGATGCAATGCTTAATGCAACTATGTATTTTTGTAATTTTGATGGATTGTTTTTGGTGAAGGTGAAGATGAGGTGCGAGAATATGAATTTTTTGATGAATTTGAGTATGCCTAGAATTGAGATGCAAATATTTGTTGTTTTTGATGATTTTTGTTGTTTTGTTTTTTTGAATTTCTTGATTTTTTTTGACCAAGCGATTGCGATAATCGTTGGAGCTTTTTGGGTTTGACCAAGTGATTGCGATAATCCTTGGAGCTTTTTGGAGACCAAGAGATTGCATAATCCTGAGCTTTTTGGGTGACCAAGAGATTGCGATAATCCTTGGAGCTTTTTGATTGACCAAGAGATTGCGATAATCCTTGGAGCTTTTTGGTGACCAAGAGATTGCGATAATCCTTGGAGCTTTTTGGGTGACCAAGAGATTGCGATAATCCTTGGAGCTTTTTGGGTGACCAAGAGATTGCGATAATCCTTGGAGCTTTTTGATTGACCAAGAGATTGCGATAATCCTTGGAGCTTTTTGGGTGACCAAGAGATTGCGATAATCCTTGAGCTTTTTGGGAAGAAAACCGAAGAAAATTGGAAAAAATCCTTGGAGCTTTTTTGGTGACCAAGAGATTGCGATAATCCTTTGGAGCTTTTTGGGTTGACCAAGAGATTGCGATAATCCTTGGAGCTTTTTGGGTGACCAAGAGATTGCGATAATCTATAACCTTGGAGCTTTTTGGTGTGACCAAGAGATTGCGATAATCCTTGGAGCTTTTTGGGTTGACCAAGAGATTGCGATAATCCTTGGAGTTTTTTTTTTTTTTTTTTGGGATATGGCTTTCTTAGATATGAAATGGTCGCAAATGACTGATATTCAAGGGTTCTCGTTTCCTTGATACCGTCAAGAGAAGCTAGCCGGTACGTCCCGGGTCCTATTTTACTATCAATGACATAAGGACCTAACCAATTTGCCATGAATTTGTCCCTCATATGGGACGGCAAATTAGAGTTTTGTTGGTTTTCCTTCAGAACCAAATCACCAACCCGAAAGTCTCTTAGGTGAACTTTCATGTTGTAAGCTTTCTTAAGCCGCTCTTGATAGATACGTAAGTGCTCGAGAGCATTAACGCGTCGTTCGTCAAGCAACGTAAGTTGGTCTAATCGGGCCTGCCGCGCAGTGTTATCATCGATGAACTCCTGCATTGATATGCGCAGGGAAGGAATTTCCAACTCGAGAGGCATTACTGCCTCTGAGCCATACACCAGTGAAAACGGAGTTGCCCCAGTGGGCGTCCGAATGCTAGTGCGATAAGCCCAAAGGGCAAGTGGGATTTGTATGTGCCAATCCTTATGACTGTCTACGACGGTCTTTTTAAGGATGGCGACTAGCGTTTTGTTTGACGCCTCTGCTTGCCCATTTGCTTGCGGATAATAGGGTGTTGAAAAGCTGTGCTGAATTTTGTACTTTGTGGTTAAAGCACGCACGTCTTTGTTCTTGAATGATGGCCCATTATCCGAGATTATTTTGGATGGAATACCAAAATGACATATGATGTAATGCAAAATGAACTCCGCAATGCGGGGTCCTGTCGTAGAGGTTAACGGAATTGCTTCCACCCATTTGGTAAAATATTCTATGGCCGTTATGATAAACGTGTGACGGCCTGACGATGCAGGGGAGATCTTTTCGATTAGATCGAGGCCCCACCATGAAAATGGCCAAGCGGATCGGACTGTCTGTAGGGCCCGGGAAGGTGCGTGCATTAAATTGGCATGATGTTGACATTTCACGCACCTCTTGACATACGCGCAACAATCTCGCTCTAAAGATGGCCAATAATAGCCCATGCGAAGAATGCGCTTTGCAATGGCCATACCACTGAAGTGGCCGCCACATGTACCGTCGTGCGCTTGGGCGACTGCCCAAGTGGAATCTTGCTGGTCCAAACATCGAAGAAGAATTCCGTCATAGCTGCGACGATACAAAATGTCTCCTATCAAGACATATTTTGCCGCTTTCTGTTTGAATGTTCGTTTTGCGGCGTGCGTCAATCCAAAGGGAAGATTACCTAACTTGAGGTAGTCTCTTATGGGTAAATACCAGTCCTGTTTATCAGAAACCTCGACAGTATGAACAACCAATCCCTTTTGAAGTTCTTCCCTAACAAATGCTGATTGGGATAGAACTTGTAAGAATAGCGTTGTGTTGCTATTAATGGGAGTGGGGGAAAACAAAGACCCCCGGTTGGCACGTTTCAAACAGTCTTGGATTTGAAAGAACTTATCCGAAGATGGTTCGATCTCGATCATGTGGACTCCTGGCATCAAGTCTAAGCTTGCGCGCTCCATCGCGGGTTGCGATAAGGTTTTGACCTGAATGGTTGTTATATCACCGGAAAGGTCTTGCGGGATTAGTGACCCCAAGGAGGCCATTGTGTCCGCAAAATGATTCGATGATCGAGGGAGTGCCTCGATGTCATACCACTCAAGTTTTGCCAAGAATTTGTCCACGAGGGCTTTATAGGCCTTTAGAACTCGGGCATTTGCATTGATATACCCCTTTGACTTGATTGACGATTAACAACGAATCGCCAAAGATGTTCAGTCTTTTGATGTTCATGGCGATTGTCTGTCCGAAGACCTAGGAGCAAGGCTTCATATTCTCGCATTGTTGTTGGTGCACTCGGAAGTTTAATTTAAATGACAGGGGCATTGGAGCGCCCTGCGGTGTGAAGAATACAATTCTCGTGCCACCCCCTTGCTCGCATTTAGAACCATCAAAAAATAAGGTTATGTCGGCCTGAGACTCAGGCTCATCAGAATCTAGCGATTCTGAGACATGGAAGACCCCATCATCGGGTAGTTCTATGACCAGAGGCTGATCGTCTTCAAGAGGAGCCTCTGCTAGTTGATCGGCTATGACTTGTCCTTTTATAGATTTTTGCCCAATAAACTCAATGTCAAATTCCGTCAACAACATGATCCATTTCGCCGTGCGACTACTATGATAAGTACGACTCATCATGTATCGCAATGGATTCTCCTTAGACACAACATACGTCGTGTTGCTCAGCATGTAATGGCGTAGCCTTTTGGTAGCAAACACCACTGCCAAGCAGAGTTTCTCAACGTATGCATAGTTAAGTTCGTAACTGACCAGGGTGCGGCTAAGATAGTAAGTAGCCTGTTCTTTGTGAAGTTCATTCTTCTGGGCTAGCATTGCGCCCAGTGCCACCTCACAAAGTAGCTGAGATGTATAAGTAGAACGGCACACTTGGTCTAGGTGGTGCCAATATTGGTGGCGAAGCCAAGTACTGTTTGATTTTGTCAAAGGCTGATCGGCACTCGTCATCCCAATGAAATGTGACCCCCTTGTGCAATAATTTGTTCATGGGTCGGCATTTGTCGGATAATTGCGCTATGAAGCGTTTAATCGACGCGACCTTTCCTTGCGGACTTTCGAGCCGCTTGATAGTGGTTGGGGGAGCCATTTCAAGGATTGCCTTGACTTTGTTTGGGTCCACTTCGATGCCTCTCTTTGAGACTATAAAACCCAAGAGTTTTCCAGGATGTGACGCCGAACACGCACTTCTTGGGATTCAGTTTGACCTTATGCTCTATGAGGCGATCGAGAATCTTGCTTAAGTCACCGAGATGATCTGAGCGCAAGAGAGACTTGGCTAACAAATCATCCATGTAATCTTCCAAAGTTTTGTGCATGTAATCGTGGAAGATATACGTCATAGCACGTTGGTATGTAGCGCCAAGCATTTTTAAGGCCAAAAGGCATGACCTTATAGCAAAATGTCCCCCAAGGCGTTGTGAATGCCGTTTTGAGTTGGTCTTCAAGATTGATACGAATTTGATTGTATCCTGAGAAACCGTCCATTAGGGAGAGCATTTCGTGACCTGCTGTAGCGTCTACCAATGCGTCGATGCTTGGCAAGGGGAAATCATCCTTAGGACTCGCTTTGTTTAGGTCTCGAAAGTCGGTGCATATGCGAATCCTCCCGTCGGGCTTCTTGACGGGAACCATGTTGGACAACCATGGCGGATAATCCACGCAGATGACAAATTGTGCATCCAACAACTTTTGCAATTCGTCTTTGACCATCAAGGCCACTGTTGGGTGCATCTTTCTTAGTTTTTGCTTTACAGGCTTGATTTTCGGATCAAGCGTTAAATTGTGCATGACTAGCTACGGGTCTAGCCCTGGCATATCTTTGTACGACCATGCAAAAACTTCCTTCTTCTCTTTGAGAAGGGCAATATATTCGGCTTGCTCTTCGGGGGAAAGACTTACCCCCAACCTGATAATCTGTGGATTCTTTGAATCTGTGCCGATGTCTACGTCAGTCGTCTCCTCGACTGACATGTGAGATCCGTCCTCCAACTGATGTGGAGTTGGGATTAAATGGATATCATCAGCTGAGTTAAGATCTGCGTTTGGAACCTCGGGTTCCTCTTCAGCTTGAAAAATATCCTGAGTTGTCCTTGGGGTAAAATGAAGCATTTCACCGAAAGGCCAGTACTCTGATGGTGACAATGGTGAATTGACGCGATCCCAGTCGATGGCATCCATGTCTAGATGCAATGACCATGATGGATCGGTCGGATTGCGGATGGGTGCGGTCAAATCAATGGAGATCATGTGGATGGAATGAATTTGGTCTCCAGAACCGTGGGTGTGATGACTTGATTCTTTTAGATGTTCCCTATACTCTGGATCTGGCTCTACGGGAACGGGCACGAATGGATCCTCTCTAGGTGCAAATTCATCTCTATGTGTGAAAAGGAAGGCGGGGTCTTCCCTCGGCACTGCTGTCATGATGGGATCTCGAGGTGGACGATGCTCATCTTGAATTTGGAGCCATAGGTCTAACACTTGGTCCCACCTCGCCGGGTCTACGTGCCATTCATGTCCTAACAAGTATACCCATCTCGTCCCATTAGATCTTCATGAGTTAGAGCGCGGTGATTTTGTCGCGCATGTCCGAGATAGATCATCTCAGTCTCATCTTCCGAATCACTTTCATAGATCCAAAATTGTTCATTCTCTTCAACGATCTGTTGCTTGCGACGTTGAGGACTCTTCCTGTTCCAGTGAATTAATCTGGTCCCATTGCGGTTGTTCCACTCTTAGTGGAGGGACCTGATTCTCTTGAGACTGTGTTATTTCGTCTGGAACCTCTAAGGGGAACAGTTTTAGAAAGATGTCTGGCAGCCGTTGATGTTCTCTTTGAGGATTAATCTCTGAACTTTCGCCTCTCTCTAGCAAAGAAGAGGGATTACTGTTGCTGCCAGGGGTGTTTGTTGACCATGGGAGGTAGTCTCCCAATGTGTATTCTGTATTCGGATTGGCATAAGGACCCAATGCCAATCCCCCCTTGTTGCCTATTTCTAGGCCTTGCATATTTTCAACCAAGATGTCTAATGGCAGGGGATGGTTGAACCCTACCCCTGACTTGTCATATGGCATCTGATATCTTGGTTGGCAAAGGATCTGCATCCCTTACTCATATCTGGCCGAGCCCGTATCCATGCCAATTGCATTGGCCGAGATATTTTAGGGCAAATTCTGGGTTTGACAGATAATTGATGTTTTCAACAAAAGGCTCTTCGTCTGTTTCCTTTTGTTGGCATGGTTCAAGACCATGATCAAAGCCCCCATACACAAAATTTGTCCGGTTCGGTGGGTAGCCTAGAGGGACGATTGTTCCAATGGGAAGGCGAGGTCTTCCCATGTCTTGTACCGACTCCAGTGTGGGGGTTGCCACAACATTTTGCACTAAGTATTCCCCCAGGCCTCGTATCGGCCATTTCAACAGATGATTGTTGATGATTGGGTGGGAGGAAACGGTAGTCCTTCCCGAGTCCATTCCATGTTTGGTGGTTCAGGAATCTTGGTTTCCGTTGCGTTGGGCGCTTCCTCTGTTGTTATTGTTGAAATTGTGGGCAACCTTTCTTCTAAGGGCTTAACCTCTTCCATGATTTGTTTTCCCTTGTCCTTCTGTTGGGCCATGATAGGTGGCGTTGATGATGAAGGAGCCGATGATGAAGTCTCACCCGGCTGGGATTTTGCCTTGTTGGCCACCGGTGGTGCCTCGCGGTATTGGACCTTGTTTAGATGGATTTAATTGGAAATCCAAATGCGTTGAAGGGAGGGTCGATTGAGGTATGAATTGTACCGCATTGCAATACTTGAAGGGCTCTAAGTCCATTGGGACTACATGTATTTCTCCTTCATAAGCATACTTCAAGCACTGGTGGGCGATCGAAGGGACACATTTCATATCCCTGATCCAAGGCCGCCCTAGCAGTATATTATAAGCCATTTCACCTTCCAGCACATGGCACAGTGTAGGTATTGACTTTTGTCCTACCTGGACTGGCAGAACGACTGTGTCGACTGTCGAGCATATTGCATCATTAAAAGCTCGGAGTGTGTACGTGGAGGCTGTGATGTGAGAGGCTGGCAGCTTCAAATGCTTCAAGGCTGCAGTGGTTATGATGTTACTGGACGAGCCAGTATCTATCAACACTCTCTTGTACGGAATCCCGTTGACCCGCGCGATAACGTGCAGGGGTGGATCTGCCATGTCATTTGATATCGTTTTGACCTCATCTTCTCTGAATGTGATGACCGGCTCCGTACATTGTTTCACATGTCCCACGAAGGCGTTGAAAGAATTTGCCTCGTGGGGTTGTAATTCAATGGCTTTTAAAATGTCCATAAGAGCTTCTCTATGGGGAGCCGATTGTTGAATAAGCTCGTAGATGGACAGCCTAGCCGACGTGGTCCGCAAACTCTGCGTGAGTTTGGTTCGTATCGTGACCTCAGGTCTAGGCGGAGGTAACTGCGTTGGGCGTTGTTGAGGATGCGATGTTGCCGGAACTTCCTTCGTAGCTACCTCAGGGGCAGCTGCCGGGTACCTTCTGTTCCTTGTTACTATGCTAATCATTCCCACAAATCCCTGTGTGGGAAGATCTTGTCGCACCTCGTTAATCTGGAGTGGTTTTGTTTGTGCCTCGTGGGCTGGCAAGGGGTCCTTGAATACCCCCATTTGTTGGTTGTTTGGTGCGATGGGGTTGTCCACAACCAATGTTCTGTTGTCGATCAAATCCAGGACTAGGTCTTTGAATTTCCAGCACCCATTCAAGTCATGTCCTCTCGCGCCTATGGAATCTACAATACAATTCCTCTCTGTACCCCCTAGGCTTGGGAATGTTAGGGTCTATAATTTGGATTTCCGGTAGAGTGACTAAATTTGCCGCTGACAAGCGGTCAAATAAGGAGTCCCTAGACTCCGCATATGGGGTGAAATTTTGCCTAGGGCGACGCGGGTAATTTTGCTCCTGTCTTCTATTATCTCTTTCATAAGCAGGAGGCACTCGCCCGGTAGTTAGCCTTTTGAGGCTGCGTTTCTTGCACGAGCGCGGGAACATTTATCGCAACTTGGTTGATCGCAGCGTGTTGTGGTTGCGTTGTCCCAGTTTTAGTGGTTTTATTCCACTCTTTCTTCTTAGGCTTGGCAATTGCGCCTTCGCCTATCTTAATCTCTTCTATGACTGGCTTGCGCCAAAGCTTCTTCTAAGCTGTCGTATTGTCGCAGTAACAATAGACCAGAGATTGATTTTAAGCAACTTTTTGCGAACATCTGCGTGAGATCAGACATAGGAGGACGGTAGGGTAACCTAGAAAGCAAAGCTCTCCATCGATTCCCGTACGCTGCCATTGTTTCCTCTTCAAATTGCTTGAGGCTCGCTAAATCACTTAGTGATGCCTTCTTCCTTGTGTTGAAGGCAAAGCGTTCAAGAAACGCGTCTACTAATTGATCTAAATTGCTTATGCTGTGTTTGGGAAGTTGTGTGAACCAATCCGAGGTAGGGCCTGTGAATGTGGTTATGAATGTTCTAAGCAACAATGCGTCATTATCTTGGATGCCGAAGCATTGGCTTAGAAATCGTGTAACGTGTTCTTGTGCGTCCTCTTCACCTTTAAAAACTGCCAATTGAGGCAACTTGAAGTGTTCGGGGTAAAGAGGTGTAGGCACTGAGGGATGCACCGGATTACTCGTGGAGTAGACGTAATGTGGGTTTTTGATGCCCAACAGCTTTTGTCTCCATAGACTCCAAACGCTCCAATAGCGCTTGGTATGCATCGGAAGATTTTATTTCTTCCTCTCTTGTTCGCTCTTGTTGCAAGTTACGGTAAACTGGAGGCCTATGGAGGGGTGGCCGAATGGCATCCTTCCTGCCTTGATGGGGAGTTTCAACATATTCCTCTTCCGGTTCATACTCCTCGTAAAATTCTTGAGGAGTCTCTCGGGCGAAACCTATGACCCTGATCAAGCTCTTGCCGAAGGTACCCATCATTGTTTCGGGGAGTTGCCTCCCTCTCGAATCTATGAGGTCTTGGAGGCGGAGCTTGACGAGGTCGTGGAGACCTGTCCTGCACCAACGGATTACGCCTCTCATACTGTTCAGCCATTTGGATGAGAGGGGTTGGCCCCCTCTCGGGTATTTCATAGCGTAACTCATCCGCTTCGCGTTGCATGCGTTCTCTATCCAAGCGGTGTCGGTACTCTATTTCCTGATAACTTGGTTTAAGCCGCATGGTTTGGGCTTGACGGGTGGTATATCTGGCGACAACTGGGTCAATTTGGTCTACCCTATTTTTCTCAGGAGGTTCGAATGTTTCTCCTATGTGTTTACCTCGAGTTTGCTGGTCTAAGGTTTCAATGGGTCGCTTCCCCTCGTCGAGGTAAGCGGTATGTGCTCGAGGTTCCGGCCTCAAGGGGTGATCATGATATCCTCGCCGGTGCGGAAATGCAAGGTTCCCGCGTTGTTTGTTGCCCTCGAGGAATGCGATGGCTTTCCTCGTACTCCCTTTCACGGGTGTAAAGGGGGTGGGCGGAGTTAGGTCGCCCTATGTAAGGAGCCCCGCGCTCCGGATTTGGTCTCTCTCGTTCGATGATAGGTAAAGAAGGGACGCCATATCCACGTTGCCCCTCCAAATGGACGGTGTGCCTGTCTAGCGCTTCATCGCGCGGTGGCCACTCATGCCTAACTTCAAGAGGTGATTCTCTATTTATGTCAAGGTCTACATGTAAGGCATCTTCCCGAAAGGGGCTGCTTTGAATAGGCATACCCCACCGAGGATTCTGAATTGGATTCTTTTGTAGGTTAGACCTATAAGGCGGTATGACCAAATCCTCGGGACTCGAAGTGAAGGCAACTTGTGCCTGCTTTTTGTGTACCTTTCGGAGCTTCTGCCCTTGATTGGGCTTGACTGCGGGTGTACACCATTGCGGTGCTTCTATGCTATCTAAATAAGTTTTTATCTCGTTTATGACTTTGTTTGTCTACACTAAGCAGAATTAAGCACACACATTCACAAAACCGTGATTATCTCTTTTAAGGATTAAATGGTGTGTCCTAAACCAGTTTAGTGCATTTTGATGTTTTGTTTTGTTTTTGTAGGTTTTGAAGATCGTTTAAATGCATTATGACGGCTCATATAACTCCCAAAATGGTCGCCCCTTCAATATACCAACCAGGCCGATATACCAACCTCTCTATATACCCGCCCTTACGAGAGGGAGACTATAGGTACGTGAGAGCAGAAGGTACGTGGTACGTAGGCAGTACGGAAGGGGGATTGTCCTGTTAATGGCACCTACCATAGAAAACTTATCCTCGTGCGCATGGGAATCACCCCAGCGACACTCGGTCTGCTTTCGTCAGGATTTACGCCTAACAACAGTTGACAATCGGGAAATGGATGCAAAGCTAAGCCAAGGTGGTGATGAACCCACCGTTGGTCTTGCTCAAGGGCTGGGGTCTTACGACCAGCTCCTTGGTTTAAAATTGTTGCGTGGAGTGTGTGAGATTCATTTTATTTAGCGAAAATTGAAACAAGCATGAATGATTTTCCCTAAGTAATGCAGGATAAAAATGAAAACAGTCAAAGAAACAGAAACAGAAACAGAAATTTTAACAGAGATTATAAAAATCCCTACCTCTTCTCTCGCTCGCTCCAGTTGCTTCTGAATTTCTGCTCTGAAAATCCGTAGGCAGGAATTCGTCCCTCTGGGAGACGAATTGCAGAACAGAATTCGTCCCTCCCAGAGACGAATTTGAATTCGTCTCAGGGTCAGACGAATTGCAGTTAAGAATTCGTAACAGTCAGAGACGAATAGCAGTCTGCAACAAAAAAATGTACCTGTCAAGCACAAACACAAAACTTTGATCAGTTTTCTATGATTTTAAAAATATGGGACAGGTCCCACCGTGATCGCCACTGAAAGCACGAGATTCCGGGCAAAGGAAACACTAATTGCAATATAACCAAAACCAAATGCGCTTAAGTCCTAGAAACGTAAAGTGCATGAAATGGAAAAGAAACGCATTGGAAGAGACACAAGCAAATGGAGAAAACACAGCCCTTTCATTAATATCCCTTGATCTCTGTTACAATGACGTCTCCTCCCTTTTTGGGGGCTAGGAGCGTTAAAAGAATTCGATTACAATCACTCAATGTTCCTCTTTCCGCGTGCCCACGATTGCAATGGGCGGGCCAAGATGATGCCGCCGCTGATGTCGATGAGTTCTTCACCTCCGCTGCTTCTCCTGCGAACAAAGAAACAACCAAGATGTCAGTAGCACCTGCCGCAAGTGAAAAGTGTTCGTTCTTCTAAAATCATCAAAAGATGCATGCAAACATTTATCTAAAACAAGTAAACAAAATGATTCTAAACAGCTCTGAAAACTTGACGAAGACAGAAAATGTTACCGTAAGGCCATTGCCACCGAGACAACTGGCCAATCTGCCTTCAACTCGGAATTCGTCCCCGGGTGGGACGATTTCGATCGCAATTCGTCCTCGGGTGGGACGAATTCTTTTGTGTTGAAGAAGCCGACTTGTCGCTACTCCAATGTCGATTCCCGAGACCTGCAAAACGCCTGCAAACAAGGGGGTTATGTAATTGGGGCCATTTTGGGATGACCCAGATGGTCGGATTCTCCCAATTTGGCCTCTACCCTCGGGAATTTGATCTCGCCACCTGCAAGTCAGTGAAACAACAAAGCAACACAAAACATACTAGAATCGACCAAAAGTTACGAAATTGCAGCTATGAGTTAACCAAACATAATAACACAAAATGCAACCTAAAAAAAGTAATCTAGAATGCTCTAAAACCTAGAAAGTGCGGGGGTGCCCAAGTGGGCCTCCCACCGTTGGCACTTGATTCCGGCGCCAATCCACTAGGGATGGGCCCAAAACCTCTTAGGATTGGGGGGTCGGCGAATTGGTTGGTTCAGGTGTCCATGTGTTGGATTTAGGTCAGATTCAAGCTTCCAAAAGCCACCCAACAACCTCCCTTGCAAAAGAGATTGGTGGATGTGGGAAGGTGAACCAAAAGGGATGCAAGTGGG
This sequence comes from Wollemia nobilis, assembly GCA_028583015.1. Taxonomy (NCBI): domain Eukaryota; kingdom Viridiplantae; phylum Streptophyta; class Pinopsida; order Araucariales; family Araucariaceae; genus Wollemia; species Wollemia nobilis. The sequence goes on from JAQPPZ010002333.1 coordinate 3,085,373, forward strand.
TCTTCAACTCGGCAGCACTTCGTTGCTTGAAAACTCCTTCAACCTGTATATTTTGGGTGAGAAAAGTCCCACCTTTTATAGACCCATGGGGTCTCTTTTGGGAGGGAAGCACAAATGCCATGTGTTGGTCATAGGCGCCATGTGGCAGTCTTGTCTTCCCATGAGGGAGGGGAGTCCTCCGTTGACTTGGGCTTTGATAAATGCCTTTTGTGACGGTCTTCTAACGGCCCCTCTGTCCACCTACACACGCGTGCGAGGCAGGAGTCATCAACTGACTGTTCTGGGCTGCCACTTGGCGCCATTTGTCTTTTTGCCCGTTAAGCTTAGAATTCGTCCCACCCAGGGACGGATTCAGAATTCGTCCCGGGGTGGGACGGATTCTATTTTGAATTCGTCCCCGGGTGAGACGAATATCGGGCAAAGTGTCCAAGTGTGCCAAATTGCTTCTTGACCTTACAAAATTGCTATGAAAGTGGTTAAGACCACTGTTTAACCTCTGAGGGCTGCCCTGGGGGCTGTGTTTGTCAAAGCGATCAGTGTTTGCAGTCACATAATCGGATTGGTGCTGTTTTGGTGTCTACAGGATCCATAGTTTGTAAGACCCTTTGATATCGCTGAAAAGATAAGTCTAGTTGCATACCAACTTGCTTTACGTCCTAATCTATCAAACATTCATGACACATTCCATTTATATTTGATTAGAAAATACATTACTGACCTTGAACATGTATGGGATGTTTCTAATTTACAGATGAAAAAAATAGAGGTAATTGAAGTAATACCAGTAAATATTCTTGAGTTTTGCTGTAAGATTATGGAATCAAAATCTCGAGCAATGTAAGGTCCAATGGTACTATTTCTTTGAAAGGAATGCCACTTGGGAGAAAGTGGTGGATATGTAATTTTTTTTCCTTTTTTTTTTGAAGATATATAAATGTAATAATTTACTTTTTGCTTGTTTATTGTGAATGTGTACAACTAGAAAACATCAGGATGATGTTTAGTCTTGGTGGGGGAGGATGTCATGACCCTCCCGGATGGACCTTGTGATATAAAAAATAATGTATTAATTTATGGTTCTTTAATACTTTATTTTGTGCAATTAAGAAGCTATGTGATGTTCGTGTATATTGAAAAGAATGATACTACTAAAAAATTACCAGTGTGTCAGATTAGGTACACTCGTAGGTGGAAGAAGTTGAGTCACCCACCAAAGGTGAGGTACTTGATATTGGGAAAATGATGATAAGGCAACTCAGAGGTAACATTTATGGATACCTTCATATAGGTATGCATTCGGTTAGGGATAATCATAAATAGCTAGCCACCTTGAGCCCCATATTGATATCCTAGTAGCTATCATAAGTTCTAAAGACTGAGACAAGTAACTAGATTGATGGAAAGATTCCCTACTTTGTTTGTTGCACATGTTTGATTATCTTTTACTTCAGCACTATTTACCTCAATAATTTGGGAAGTATATATGGATTGGTTATCTTCATAACTCCTTGTGTGTTCGAAAAAAATATAGTAATTAAGTAAATGCTTTATTTTAAATGATAATAAATTTTATTTAAAATTCATAAATGCTTTATTTTAAATGATAATAGGTTTCATTTAAAATTCATAAATGCATTATTATAAATTATAGTAGGTTTCATTTAAATTCACAAATGTTATTATTTAAAATCCATAAATATTTCTTTTTAAATGATAATAGGATTCATTTAAAAATTATTTATTTTAAATACTAAAGGAGATTCTGCTCTAGAATAATATTTGAATTATATTACTGAAACTCAAGTATAAATGAATTTACAATTTAAAAATAAATAAATGATAAATATGAACACCTATATTGAACCCTCCAAGTAATTAAATATTTTAAAAATAAGATTTGGAGTATCTACCATAACTTTGGGTGCTGAAGAATACACATTCAAGTACCTGCCAACTTTGCAAAAAAGGAAAATCTATTTATGATCAATGAGAGAAGAGGATGGGGCAAACAACCTATTGCTAACAAGAGTGAATAAGAAGTGATGGAAGACAATGAGCATAGTAGTAGAGGTGGATAATGCAGATGACACGATATTGGGAGTCAAAAGGTGGTAAAAAGGAAGAAAATTTGAGGAAAGGAGGTTACGTTAGGAGGAAGAACAAAGGAGAATAAGACACTATAGACAACACTCCAGAGAGCTACAAAACTCACTAGGGTATTAGGTTGAATTCATATTTTTCTATTTCCTATCCCTTGGGATGTATTGCTCTTTGTTTTTGATAAGTTCTAGTATGTTGTTAGGTACAAAGAGCTTAAGCTCTCACATTGCTGTATCATTTCTTGGAAGCTAGCTGGGATATGGCTAGGACCATTATGAGTTGGTAGAACCCATTATTTGGGTCAACCGTATTGTAAAGGAGTTGTATCCCCTCTGTGGTAAGTCATCTTTAATAGTGGTTCAGTGTGTATTGTCTATAACTTTCCCTCAATCCCCCTATTCCTAGAGTGATGTTGGATTAGAAACAGATCTTAGGGTGCTTTGTATGATGGTTTACGACCACCGTAGAGGTAGTAATAGATTCCCTTCAATCATTGTAACTATGTCATCCACTATTTCCACTCAACAAGTCATTAGACAAGGTCAACCAATGTTTTCATCTAGTTAGTGGGCTGGGAGCCTCACTCATGTGTTTGTGAGTGTATTTCAATATCTTCCACCCAATAAACATCCAAATATCCCATAGGTATGGGAGCCTATGCATTTGATAGACCCCATCGCTTGTGCGTTAGACGTGCTTACACCAAGGTTACTTGGTGGTAGTACATGTTAGTGGTGGCTATTATATGTTAGCGTCCCATAGTCCTTAGGTGATCGTGTTCTACAAATCTATGTAGAGGTCTCAGTTGGCAGTTGAGAGCACCACATTTTGAATGGCAACATGGTCTCTATCATTTTTTGGTGGATTATTACCTTCCACTGAACCCTTTGAGGATCCTTGCACCTTCGTTTGTGTCATTGAAACCTTCATCATGCGTAGGAAGCTGAGAATTTGGCTATGCACTGGATGGTGTTTCATAAAGGTTTTCTATTGGTTTCATTAAATAAAATAGGGTATTTTATATTAATGAAAGGAAAGGTTTTATATTGGTTTCATTAAATAAAATAGTTGATTTTAAATTAATGAAAAGAAAGGTTTTCTATTGGTTTCATTATATAAAATAGTGGAATTTATGTTAACAAAAAAGAAAGGTTTTATATTGTTTTCATTATATAAAATAGTTGATTTTATATTATTGAAAAGGAAGGTTTTTTTTTTGGTTTCATTAAATAAAATAGTGGATTTTATATTAATGAAAAGAAAGGTTTTATATTGGTTTTTTTTTTTGCTTGATAAAAAGAGGGGTTGTACTTGGGTCCCCCACCCTTAAAAAATTATATCTCTCTTCTTTAGAGATTGAGAGTTTACAAATAGATACACTTTTTATCTCAATCAAGATGCTATAGTTAGAAACCTACATCATTTTACATATGATGTCTGAATTCTTTATTTACATTTTTTGGATATTTTCAAATCTTTGTACAAATAAAATTACTCCATAATTTAGCATATTTATTGATATTTTCCTATAGTAACCTTCACAATGCCAAAACTTCACCTCTACTATTTATGCCTTGCATATTAGTAGAGTAATATTTCCAAAACATCGCACTAACATAGTTCGCTTTACCAAAACTAGATTTCTAGTTTCCTTTCAAAACACAAGTGCAACCACAAAAATTATAATAAATAGTCTAAATGAACACACATTATTGTTACAAAATATAGCAGATATTACCAATGGAAAACATTAAGGTAAATCTTAATAATTAGTTGATTTAAGTAGTCAACAATTTTTGTTAGCTTCAACTAAAATTTATACTTCCTCTAACCATGGACAGGAGATGTTAATTTTATGATCCTCAATCAAAACCTCTCTATTGGTTAGCTTATCTGCACATTTGTTTCCTTATCTTAATAAATGTGTAAACATAATTTCTTCAAACTCTTTAGCAAGATCTTGAATTTCTATAATTATCTCTTGTATGTTCTATGGAGCCTTTGTTTTCCTCAAAATTACATTTATTACTATGAGAGAATCACCTTCCATCCAAACTCTATTCTATTTTATTTTTTTACATATTTTTAACCCTTCAAAATCTGCCCAAGTTTTAGCTTCAATAATTGTCTTAAATCAATAATTGAAAGCATAATGAGATAAAATATTTCCTCTATTATTTCTAATTATTCTTCCTCCTCCTACTGGTCCTAGGTTTATGTTAGACTCTCCATCAAAATGTAATTTAACCCACTCCACATTTAGTGGTTTCCACTTTATATTCTTTACCTTATTTTTACTTCTCTTGTAACCAACATCATAACTCCATTTAATGACTTGACTTCATCTATCAAGACTCTCTACTTCCAAATTAGGGATTGGATGAGTTGATAGGGTTGGTTTAGACTCCTCTATGTCTAAACATATCTTCTTTTTCATTACCTCTAAACTACTTTCCTTTTCTTTAAATATTCTTCTATTCCTTTATAGCCATATAGTCCAAAGTATTATATTTTTTGATGTATCCCATATTGTTTATAAAGCCTCACTTTTATAAGTGCTCTACCATTACTTTAACCACTATTCAATTATAAATTTACCAAAAATATTAAGAATCCATTTACATAGATTCCAAAATATTGAGCAATATCACAAGAGATGGTCAATACTCTCCTCCTTATTATAGAAAACACATTTAGAGGGGCCATGAAAACCACTTTTCATAAGGTTATCTGAAATAAAATTCTTCTATGAACTACTAGCCAAACAAACATTTTAACTTTAGGAATGCTTGGGCTATCCCAAATATCTCTCCAAATTCTAGTGATTTATTATTATGTTGGTGTTGAACATTATATCCACTTATTGTTGTGTATTATCCTGAGCTATTCAAATCCCAAATCAATTTATCCTTGGCACCCCTCAAAATAATTACGCTTATTATCTTTCTACTCAATTGCCTCCTAGCATCAATGTCTTGTATACTTGTAAAAAATATTCTTTCCATTTGTATCTTCCTTCTCGATCCTTGTACAAAATGTTTGAAACCCTATCATCGTATTTTCTTGAAGTAATCTCATCCAAGGTTTCAAAACTGGATCTAAATTGAGAGGTTTTTCATCACACCAAGTATCCATCCAAATAGAATTTTTTTCTCCAGTTACCACCACCCATATTAAACCTTTAATCATAATATCAATAAAATTTTTTAAACCATTCCAAAGAGTATAATCATTTGGAAGAGAGAATGCAGTAAATATTAAACTTGGGTCATTGGGATCAACATACTTAAAATAATTCTTGCCTATTATCTTTGACTCTATTTGGAAAACGTCTAGATAACTTTTCCCCTAAGAGCTAAGTTTGCATCTCTAAGAGATCTTAAGACAAGAACTCCCCTAGTTTTTTCATCACACAACTTGCTCTATTTCACCAAAGAAAATTTCCTTTTATCAAGTAAACCTCGACCATAAAAAAGATCACATAATAAATATTAGAAAATTTTCAACGGATTTTGGCATAGAATACAAAGACATATAATATGTTGGAATACCTTGTGAGATTGACTTAATTAACTGCACTCTTCCTGCTAATGATAACCATCTACCTTTCCAAGCTAGAAGTTTATTTTAAAATTTACTAATAACTGAATTTCATAAATCTATCCTCATTATCCCCTCAAATAAAGGCATCCCTATATAAGTTATTGGTAAATTTACCTCCTCCATTTGAAGCAACTTGCAAATTATTTCTTTGATATTAGTAGGAGTGTTAAGAAAGTAAATTTTGGATTTAGTCCTATTAATTTTTTTTCCCGAAGCTCTTTCGTACTCTTTTAAAAAGCTATTGAAAGATCTAGACTCATTTATCCTTGACCTTCCAAAAAGGGTTGTATCATCTACAAACTGTTGATGGGTGATGTTATCGATGTTATTACTAACCGTAAATCCAGTTATAAACCCATCTTTGTAAGCCTTCTTTAAGTTCTCACTCAAAACATCAACCATAATAATGAACAAATAAGGAGATAGAGGATCTCCTTGTATAAGGCCTCTCCTGACTTTAAAAGATTCTGTCACTAACCTATTGACCAAAAATTAATAAGAAACTGTAGAGGCACAAGTTTTAATCCATCTAAGGTTTTAAATTGGTTTCATTAAATAAAATAGTTGATTTTATATTAATGAAAATAAAGGTTTTATATTGGTTTCATTAAATAAAATAGTGGATTTTATATTAATGAAAAGAAAGGTTTTATATTGGTTTCATTAAATAAAATAGTGGATTTTATATTAATGAAAAGAAAGGTTTGTTTGTAAACTAAGGGTATGGGACTTTGGTTTATGAAATGAATGGGAAAAGGTTTATTGTTTTAATTAAAGTAGTGAAAGCTTTAATTTGGCAAATGAAAGAAAGGTTTATTTGTAAACTAAGGGTATGGGACTTTGGTTTATGAAATGAATGGGAAGAGGTTTATTGTTTTAATTAAAGTAGTGAAATATTTAATTTGGCAAATAAATAAAGAGATTATTTTATAATATTGAAGAAACCTAGATTGTTGGCAATTAATGATATGAGAATTTAATTGTTGAATAAGGGTTGAGTAATTTATTGCAAGTAAAGCCTGTGATCTAGATGCATTATTGAAATAATCTCATAGGAGAATGAGAGAGAAAATACAAAGATTAGTTTCTATGATATCAACTATGCATTAGATAGATAGATTGCTTGATTTAATTGTATAGCTGCATTTTGGCAGTGAAATAAGTAAATGCATTTAGAAGCATACCTATCTTGAAATATGAGTGTCATGATCCCCTATTATCCTCAATGATCGATGAGAGAGTGGGAGGACCAAAGTTACAGATGGACCAATGCAAAAGTTTACTCTCTACTTTACATCTTGTTTACTTATGCAAATAGACTAGATTTATGGGGAGATTTCCCTGATGAAATTGATGTAATGTAATGTTTAAGGGTATGGAGGTTTTACCATACCTACTTATGTATTAAATGATCAATGTGGAAGATGCACCTTTGCATTATTTTTGATTTATTGTGAATGTATTTGAATCTTTATTTTTCATGTATATCCTTTAAATATTTCTCTATGTTTCTAGTTAAATTTTGTTAGATTTAGTATCTAGATTTATCTTTACTCATATGCTTGAATAACCATTTAAGGTTTTATATTAGTTTCATTAAAAGAAAAAAAGTTTAGTTCTAAGTTTATTTTGCACTAGCTAGGGGATTTACACTCTTTCTCTTATGGATTTCCCACATGTACATGCTCTTTACCATACTTGCTATGAGAGGTTAAATTTTATCCCATACTCTTCATTCACTTATATTAGGAGTTGTTAAGTTTCTTCAAGAGGATGAGTGCTTGGGTTCTTAGCTACATATTCATGTAATGTATGTAGTGTGATTTATTTTATTTTCTATGATTAGGGAAAGAGGGATTCAAATTTTTTAGTCTCATCAATTATGGATATCAACACAACTTGATGATGTCTCAAAGGATCATCATGAATTTTGTTACCATTGGGTGACAAGGCTATGCTAGGATAATATAGGAAGAACTTATTTTAAATATTAGAATTGTATGTTGATATTTATCAAATTCATTTTGTTCTTCATTGTTGTATTTTAACATTTTGTAGAAGTGGGTTAAAAGTCTTGAAGGATCCTTAACATCTCTTCCATGCGTCATCTTATTAGATATATAAAAATATTGCTTTTAAAGGCCATTTTTTTTTTAGGTTTGGCAAAAGATAGGGGTCTTTTTCCTCCTTTTCAATGTGTCCTTTTTTTATGGCATGGGAGCAATAATGTGTTCATTTAGTAGTGGGCCCCTTCTAAGTCATACAAAAGGTGTGGGATGTCTACTATATAAGAAGACTATTCAAACCACTATGCTTACTTTACTTATATTATAGTAATTGGTGTTTTTAATAACTTGCTTCATGATATGGTGCTATTGTATATGTGTGTGTGGATACATGCATGCACGAGTGTGTGAGTGAGAGAGAGTGGTAATGTTAAATTTAGAAGCATATCTTTATTATCTTATAGAAAATAGTAGTAGATATATCATGACAATTAGTACCTAGATCCTTAACCAATTTATGTGTATGAGGAGACAATTTTGCTATGTTGTTACATTTATAATATTAGAATATTTGTTTTATCTCTAGGATTAATATGAAATACATTTTAAAGGCCATAACTATCTATGACTTTATGTCATGTTTAATGGTTCAAAATTAAAAATAAAGTGTTTTTTTTTTTAATTGGTTAGTGTGATAAATCTCTATAACTGACGCACACGATTGAGCAATCTCCTCCCAACCATGACCCCCCATAAATCAGAGAGCTATATTTATCAATAGAGAATTTAACACATAGCCACCACACACCCACCTCCTCACCTACTTGCCCATACCCACTGTTTGAACCTTAGACCTACGGAAGAAGAAAATATAGTGTATTATATAACAAGAAACCCAAATATCTAATGGTATATTACTTTTTCATTATTTAAATTATTTTTTAAATAACTTTAAGTAGTCGTAACAACTTTTATTGATTTATTATTAGAAAACATGACGAGAAGGCTAAAAGAAATGTCAAAGCCTCCCATGTAAAATATCACTTGTAGATGCTATAATAGAAAAGGGTATCTTATAAAAAAGTGTAAAAAATTGGATTTAGTTTTTTATGAGAGGTATCTTATAAATTTATTTAAATATTTTAATTTTGTGTTTTTAAAGTCTTAAATAATATGATATTTTATAATCTTTCAAATGTAAATATTTCAACATTTTTTAAATCATACATTCTAAATTAAAGTTTTATTTAAACTTTTCATTAAAAAACAATAATAAAATTATTAATTATATATAAAAATTTGATTAATCATTATTTACTATTTATAAATGATTCAAAAGCAATATGTTTATTTTGTTATATATATTTAATAATTGTTTAACAAATTTATATAATAATATAAACAATAAGATTTATTTAATCCTTATTCCATGAACATGCATATATATAACACGTTGTAATTGCTATTTTGTTGGGAAAGGAGTAGGTAATAAAGGCCCAATGAGATTAAAAGGAGTAGGTTTAATAGATGATACTCTCAAATAAAAGTAGTGCGCCATCACATCTACAAAAGGTTTAACACTCCATTAATATAAAAGTAGATTATCCGCTCACTGCAGCAAAGATATAACAAAAACCAGTGCGCCATCACATCTAAAAAAGCTTGTCCCTCCGCCATTCCGCACCCTCCACCGTGAGATGAAATGTCTCACAACAATTAACAGGTTTAACAGATGAAATGTCTCACTACAATTAAAATATAACAAAAATTAGTCAGCCATTCCGCACCCTCCACCGTGGCTAAGACGATGTCCGCCACTGTTGTTGTTTTTTTTTTTATAATTAATTTAGAATTCACCGTTAAATAAACCTCGCCCTCTTGCACTTCATTGAGGTGGCTTGACGTGACGTCTGAAAGAGAATCAACCTGAGCATGAACATGGCACCAATTGAGAATTCTCTGCCAGAGCTGTTAACAATATCAATGCTGATTTTAATTTTCATTTTTCACCTGGATTGACATATCTTTTCATATGTTGGAGCCGTATCTTTTCATAAAATGGTATGATTGACATTAATTTTGCACAATTTTATTTGAAATTTGAAGAGCTATATAAAAAGTGTTTATATAAAGGAATCTGAGTAGTATTGAGGAGGATACAAACTTGTGAAGTCAACCATCTAGAACAAGGATAATATTTTTTCTAGAAAATATTTAATTTTAGAGGTGCCATAACTTGGAAATGATGAAAATAGTACAATGCTATATAATGGAGGACATGAGCACTCCATGAAATTATATAAAAGAACTACATTGTATCATACTACACACACTATATCTACTACACACTGTATATTTACTATATCACACACACTCTCTCTCTCTCTCTCTGTCTACACCTATGAGGTCTTTATATAAAAATATAGATTGCTTGGCCTTTACTCTACCTAGGACCCATGTACATGTGGACTACATGCATATTTACAACTTACACTTTGACACTTGTGCATTTATTATAATACATGAAGCAACTAATTACCTATACTTTGAATTAAAATCCTACTCTAGATATGTACCAAAGGTGGTACATTTACATGACCCAAATGATGTAATATACTCTAACAATCTTGATCCCTCGAAGGTATATGAACAAACAGGTATGGGGTAGGGATAGTTTGAAATGAGATCCAACTCTTAGGTCATGTATATATATTATTTTTTTGTATTTTGTGGGATAACTTTTCAAGAAAGAAATGACCACAAGAACTATTAATGCGACTATTCTCAAAATTGGTATTGAATTTAAAACATAAAAACAAGTGAGGTGGTAGGCTTGCATCAACCAAAATAATTATGCAAAAGACGAAAACAAGTGAAGGATTTCACCACAAATAAGAAGCTCATCCTAATAAAAATACAAGAGAAATTAAGAAAGGTGCTAACTAAAGCAAGGTGAAATAGAGAAGAAAAACTACACTAGATCCAAATGAAGACTATAAAAGAAGACTAACATCGTCCAAAAGGCTACGCCTAAAAAACTGTGCACTTAATGGATAAAGATCTTTTAACTTTTGAGTTTGTTTCCTTCTATAAATAGAAGGTCTCATGAGAGACATCAAAATTGTAGTGATAAATCACAACTTAGTTAGACTATGACCCAAAAGATGATGAAGAGCCTAAGCCTAAAAGTAGGGGGTCATAATTCATGCCAACCTAAAAGGATTCCATGTTAGATTTCACTAAATAGATATCTCCAAAGGGTAAGGACAAGTGTGGAAACCCTCACTCTATGTGGTAAAGTTGATCACCTAATAAGAGAATCACCCAAAATGAGCAATCCAAATTATTTTTTGTGATATATGAGATAGGCTTTGATATTGATAAAATATGATGAGCCTTTTTGGTGATAACTAAAAATAATTCATTATGGGAGAAGGATAAAACAAAATATCATATATGGAAAAATTAATAGAGTCCATTACTATCTACATTGGCTTGGGTAAGTGACCCTTGGTGCCTCATGCATCATATTACCACTAGACATTCAAGGATATCCTTGATGATGGGGTATGACAAAGAGGAAACCAAAAATTAGGGAAAGAAGAGGGATATTTGTAATCACTCTATGATGATTTATGTAAAAAGACATACACTTCCTCACATTCATAAAAAGGGTTGCTAAGGTGAAAGCCTCTCTGTAGCAATAAAAATACTAACTAAATTACTAATAGATTGACACACATGGAAAAATCCTAGATGAAGGGCCTTTAAAAATAATAAAGAGGTTGGTATGGACAAGAAAGGGGAAGAAGTCACAAAGGAGAACAAAGGCTGAACCTTGAATACATAAATAAGAATGATCAAGAATTTTGATGAAACTTGGTGAAGAAAAATATTTGTAAAAGAAGGTCACTGAAATGACTTATCAAAACTTATAAAGTCCCAAAGACATTCATCAAGCAAAATTTCTGATCATGTAGACAAAAATGTTCTAAGAATAACGTTTTGAAATAGTGAAAATTATTGTCCTATAAGAGGATGAATGCACCAAAACCAAGGGCAAGGTAGGTGAGCACACAATTTTATAGGAATAATAAAGAGAGTGCACCATTATTAAAAAAATATGGGTTATCTACCAGTAATACGTTAGCTATGCAAATCAAGCAAAGGTAGGTGCACCATTAAAGATAAATGAATGGGGACCTACAACCATGAAAGCTATAAACTGACAAAAAAAAATACCGAGAATAACCCCATTATATATTTAGAAGCCCTAGGAAAAGGGGTAGATAGAAGAGTTAGATCATCCTACAATTTTAGAGGGAATTTTTTCTTATTGTAATATATAAATAGTAGTAGTTTATACTATAAAAAGTATCATCAAGTTTGCAATTGTATACGCTTGTAGGCTTAATTTCATTTCTTTCTATAAAAATGGCCAGTTCCTAAGGGACTTGTGGGTAATATTGAACCCCCACTTTTGGCACAATCTATGTAAAATATTACTTGCATATAGATATATACATAGACAAGAGCCTATATCTATTTGTTGGCATAGCCTATAGACTTGTTGTTTCATGCATGTATTTATCTATGACATTTTGCATAAATATTATATTTTATTAAGTGTATGTGTGTGTGAGGGTCCTACACATATTTTTTGACCGAGTCACTTGCTTGGCTATCTAGTGGTACCCACCTTCTTATGCATGTGTATAACTGGTAATTCTTATTTATGCTTCACTGTGTCAAGGATAAGAAATGTTCATTATTGGCACATAGCGCTCACGCTTATTTTTATAGGAATATCCTAGTGGATCTCTTGACACATTGTCCCCTTTACTTTTGTTGAGTTATTTATTTTTTACTTTTACTTTCTTGCATCCCTTTCCCTTAGTTGAGCAACAAGCATACCTTGAATATCACATCCTAACAAGGAGCCATCCTTGTAAAAATACTTAGAGGCCCCTGATTGAGCCAAAATCCACGTTCTTGGTTATGGACCTATTGTGTAGATCCCCATACGGTACAATTGTCTTGGGTGGGGACAATTGAAAAAAAATATTATAATAGGTTGCTTGGTCCTCCATATAAAATGACTTGGGTGCACAAGGGGGAATGGTTTTAGCAAAAATTATAAAATTTTTAGACTTTAGGGAGAAAACCTAGTTGGTAGCATTTCTTATAGTTTTAGACTTTGCATTGTAGTGTTTAGATACCACTTGAAGTAGTTCTAGTAATTTTTCACTCTCTTTGGCATGAAATACCAAATATGGAGTATGAGACACATGTAGACTAATGGACCATTGAAAATATTATAACCTTCTACTCTATTGCATCCCTTAAATGTTTCACCTTGATATTAAGGATTAAATCAAAAACATCTCCAATTTGAGGCTCATGTGAGTGTGTCAATTTTATTTTTCCTCTTATTTTCATTGTCCTCTATGACCAATAGTCATTTAATAACCTAGATTTTATTTAATATTAGCTTTATTTTAGTGTAAATTATTTACAATATGATACAAAGTTAGGCACTCCTTTTCATGCTAGGTATTTTTATTATTTTTTTCCATTCATCAAAATTGGCAATTTTCAAACCATAAAACCCCACATTTTTAATGCTTCTACTTGTATATTATTTGGTATGATTGATTTATGGTATCTAGAAGCCTATAGCTATCTATTTCAAACAAGTTATAAGTTCCACTTTTGGTTTCAATTACTATGTTAAAATCACCTAATAACTATGTTAAAATCATTCAATACAACCTTTTGATTTGACAATCTTCTTGCCAAACCTTCGCTTTTGGGATTGTTGTCGGATGGCAATAATTGTCCCAATTCCTTAACTTCTTCTTGATAGTAATTTCTCCAATGAGTCCTTCTAAGGACTCCCTCAATGAGGCTCACCAAGCCTTCTTCTTGTTTCTCCTTGAGACCTCTCCAAGGTTCTCAATATTGCAACTTCAAAATCTTCAATGAGACCTTCCTTGGCCTCTTCAATATTCAACTATGGAAATGAGATCTCCTTCTAGGATCTCTTGAATCTACTCGTTGCTGAAATATGCAATAGAAATTTTTTTAATTTTTCTCAATGCTCAATATTTCACTATGGAAGTTCTTCGATAGGGCCTTCAATGGACCTCTTTGTCATTGTGAAGTTTTCAGTCTTCAATGGAGATCACCAATCTCCAATATTTTTTTAGGATTCTTCTCATTGAGTCTCTTCAATATTAAAAGGGGTATTCTTTCTAGGACCTCGTTCATAGATTTGAAATCTTCAATGTGGCTTCCTTAGCCACTAGATCTCTCCTTGATTTTTCAACTAGGAGTCTTTAATATGCATATATTTCAACGGGGCATTTATCCTTAGGCATCCAAATTTTCAATCCTTATTTTTATACAACAAATATTTAGTCCTTACATGAGGAAAGTAACTTCAAATTTTAGGCAACGAAGATGAAGTTATTCTCTATCTATTGTAGGAAGCTTCCCACCTTCTAAGAGTTAATTTTATGCAACAAGAAAAACTTAGGTGATAGTAACCCAATGATTCTCTTGAAAACTTATTATTCTCTATTGAAATGGAATATTAGAGATGATAAAAATTCTGATGACTCTATAGAAAAATAATCTTCACTAGTTGGATTGCCAATCTAGTGGATACAATGTTGAGTTCTAGTCTTCACTAGTGTTACGAATCTTGTGGAAAAAATCAAGCCAAATCATTTGGATTTCTTTATTTTATATTCTTCTACCTAGATATACTTCTATCAAAAATCTATTATGATGGTATTTACATGCAATGGCGCACCATGGCTGGTCCAATTTGCAAATATTAAAAAATAGCAATGGTGATCACTTGTGGCTTTCCTTTGATCCACCATGGCTTTGATACCACTGTTAGCTTTTGCAAGCTTATACATAAAGGAAATGCATTCATAAGTATTGAAATAAGCATGCAATTAAATAACTATGATAATGATAACTTAACATGCATGAAAATATGATAGAAAAATTGATACAATGTTCTATAAATACTCATATAAAAAATCTCACAAAAATTACAATGCTCATCTCATGGAGCTTGCAACTCCTCCATGATAGCAAAATGGAGCTACATTGTGCTTACTACTACTCTCACCTTTGCACTTCAAAAAACTACTACAATCACTCACAATGAGGCCTTTACATAGAAATATAGATTCCTTGCCTCTCATTCAACCCTAAGACTCATGTACATGTGGACTACATGCACATTTACACCATTGTACATTCTAACACTTGTGCATTTATTAAATAACTCTAATAAAATTTTTATCTCCTAATATAATCCTAATCTAAATATATACCCATGAAGGTACATTAGTAAAGAACCAACTGGTGTAATATCTATATTTTCCAACAATAATTATTGTGCTTTATTATAATCCACCATGCAATTTTCATGATCTAACCTTCCATAAACAAAGACATATAGGAGGATAATTTTTTTCTTTTCTATTTATTGGGATTTCTAATCTTTAGGTAGGTGGTGAATCCACCTAATGATTTATTCTTCAGGGTTGCTTGGACTAGATCAATCTATTTAAGAAATAAAAAAGCATCATATATGTTGGCTCTTAAGGGAGTCTATTTTACCTTTTCTGTAATACTTTATCTAGAGGATTTTAATAGCTTTTCTTCCTTCTAGAATGGCTCCTTGAACCTCTTCTAAAATTTATGTGTTTCTTCTTAACTTTGTTTCTTTATAACTAAAGGGAAATGTAACTTCCTTAGGACTTGTTCTCTTATTTCTTTATGATATACATTGGATCTTCTAGCATCAGTTGCATTTTAGGTTTCTCCCTAAGTTGTTTTCTTTGTAACTAAGTTGTAGCCTTTGGATTATCAAACTTTTGGGGACCTGTCAAGAGAGGTCTCTTTCCAAATTTGGTCAACATGTGACATGTTTTTTATTTTATATATTCCTTAGACAAGAGGTTATAATCTAGGTCCTAAAATTCCCACTAGCCCGTTTTATTCTCTTTTATATTTTTGACCTACAACTAGCTAGCATTGGAGTTGGTAGACCATACATGTGTTAGCATTATGGGCATAATTGGAAGTCAAACACCAACAATTTTTCCAAGTTGTAGTTGTCTCCCCATCTTGGATTTTGACAATAAATTTTTTCTTTCTGACTATATTACTACTTGAATCCCCATAGCCTTTTATGATACAAGGATATCTTCTCTACTAGTACCCTTAAAATCTTCTTTCAAAATTTTGCTACTCCATCATAGTGATCTTGTTTACTAGATTCTTAATAAAAATATTTAACTATTGCATCTATGTTGATTATTTTGGTTTAGGAGTAGGTAGATATTGCATTGTGATAGTCAAAATGGTAGGTTGAGGATACTTCTTCGGTGCAAGAAAAGTAGTGAATTAAGGGGTCGAGGGAGCAAAAAGTAGAGCTTGTTGATTATGCTAAGGGATTTATGAAATGTATGGCATCATAACCTTTGGAGGAATATTTCTAACTAAGATTAGGATATTATTTGTTGCAAAGCAACTTGAAAGATGTATTAAAATATCATCTCATTTGACTACTAAAATTGTAGGCTTAGATTTAGAATAAAAGCCCGAAGGTGTTAGATGTAATATTTGGCTTGAGAAGGTCCCATATCCTGAGAAATTCTCCTCCTTGACTTTCTGAATTAGATGTTGAAATCCATGATGTGCTCCTAAGGATACCTCTATATGAAAGTAAACTATGTGATAAGTGAAAACAAACTCCTTAGATCATTTAAATCCAAGATAAAATATAACCAATTCACCCCATGTGCTAATGTTACCTTCTTCTAAAGAGCAATACGAGACCAATACTTTACCTATGAAAGATAAGGCTAATAACATCTTCATGAATGATATTGTGCATAGTAGCTAAAGAGGCTATATATTGACAATATTTATATGTAGTATTTTTATTACTATCATATGATGAAAAATATTTAAGTATGACTTGAGTAATATCATGAAGATCTTGGAGATTGAGGTATCCAACACTATTATAGCCAAGGTATATTATTTCATTCACCCCCAAGGGCCTTACCATGGGCACCCCCCGATTTTTGCTCTACTCCTTGGGCCTTACCATCGATCGAGATCGTAGGAACCATTCCAGGCCCTCCCACCAAGGGCTCATGGCCATCCTGTATAGGCATGCCCTAGCCAACTAGCTGCAGCTTCACTACATTCCTCCCCTGACCTCTGTCCCCCCTGAAGCGGCTAACTCCCTCGGGGCTTCCCCTGCAACTTCCAAATTCAAGGAGACCCCCTCCCACAAAGCCTCCCCTCTCCTAAAATGGCACAGGCCCAACCAAAAATGCAAAACTTCGGTCCAGGGCCTAGGCGGGGTCCTGATTCCTAGCACTAGCTCAATCCGTAGAGGCCTAGCCCCAGGCAGTAGCAAGGCTGCAGGAAGCTCCAAGAAGGCCAAGGTGGAGGCCCCGAAGGCCACTGAAGTTAGTTCTAACTTCGGTAGCAAGATGCAAAACCTGGCGACCAGAGCTCTCCTTGATATTACTATTGGCTCCCTGATCGCTTCTTCCAAAGCGTCTTCCTCAGCGGCCAGTGCCCTGGCCGAACTCTAGTGTAGGCAGGGCGATGGCCCTGATAGGGAGAGGAGCTGATCTATCAGGTTGGGCCCTGCCCAGACCATGCCAGGCTACTGGTCCTCCCAGAGCAACGACGAGCGATTTTTTGCGGTCTTGGCATGTGCCGTTCTGCAGTTTTGTAATATTTTGGTGGCCACAGGCTAAATTATGATGTACTGGTTTCAAAATTGGTTTGTATTTTTGTAGGCAATAGGGCCCTGGGCCTTGCTTTGTTGCCCAAAGGTGCAACCTCAGTTTTTAATCACAACTGTAGCCTCGGCTATCTACGCAACTAAGGTTTTGGGATCCTTTAACAAAAAAACCCACTGTAAATACATCGTTAATTAGAAAAAAAAAATATAATTTTATTTTAAAATTTAGAGTTCACCTCATGTACAATAAAATATGTTGTAAAACATGTTATAACCTCATAAACCTTAAATTATACCTTATTTTTTACTTTTACAAATGAGTACTTAGTGGACGCTATTTATTAGAACATGCTTTCCTTTTTTATTTTTATGAACATGTACTCAATAAAAAAATCATTTATTTTCAAATTTAAGTATTTAATAAAAGTCATTTATTTTCAATTTTTTATAATTATAATTAATGTTTTTAATAAAGTGTAGTGGAATTCTTCTATGTAATGAAAATGTTGTATCAGAAGACCTATGGCCATGTAAACGTTAAATTACAAGAAAGTGCTTAATAAAAGTTGTGTTTGGAATTATTTTTGTTTTAATAGATTTCTTTTTGATAAAAGCATGTAATGGAGTTTTTATTAATACAAATTTTTGATTAAAAATAAAATTAAAACATGTTTAAAAATTTAAAATTTTTATTTTATTGGTAGAGGATATTATAAAGGATTATAATTTAAATATTATTTAAAATAATAAAAAATATGTTAAAAAATAGGATGGCATACATTAGAATAATATTATATGAGTGAAAGAATAGGATGACATACATTAGAATGTGACATGTGAATTTTGGTATAATAAAAGTTCTTAAAAAAACCTTTTTATGTTATGATCTTTGTTGTCTATTTGACTTTAGTTTATGAATGTTATGCAGCCAAACGTGCCTATGTATGCAATGGTTGTACATAATAATAAAATTTTTTCACTATAATGTTCATACAATAAGAACAAAATATCTATTATATATATAGTAAAAAATGTACACAACACTACCCATCAAATTGGTTTCAATGTGTGGATTTGAATCTTTTATCGAGTTTTCATATTCCATGGACTAACCCAACAATTACATTGCACATTCTTAACAAGACAATGTCTCAACACAACCTCTATAATACCTTACTCTTCCTTGGCTACATATATTAGTTATCCCTTACTCTTACTTGCTTTACATATTTGGTACCTTTCAAACTTATTAGGTGACATGACTATTCTAGGATAATATAGGAAGAACAAATTTTTCAAGATCAAAATTGTTTATTGAAATTTATCAATATTATTTTTGTTCTTGATTGTTGTATTTCCTCCCTTGTGAAAAGGGTTTTAAAATCTTCAAGGATACCTTACATGCACCATCTTATTAGTTCTATAAAATCTTCAAGGATACCTAACATGCACCATCTTATGAAGTTATTCTTTTGAACTAAGGGTAATGACAATTTTCCGAATAATGATTTTTTCTAGAAAATAAAATATGAGATTAAGTTTATTTTATTTTGAAGAAAATTTATAGATATAACTATTTATAGAAAATAGTAAGTGATATTTGATAAATTTTATTTTTGAGAATCCTAGTTTATTAATTCTAACTTCTTTGGGGAAATGAATTTTGGTTGAGGTCATGGCATTACCAATATTCAGAGAGGATGATATTGATGTTTGAGAATGGTGAATAAAGTTTAGATCTCTAGATTTTGATAATAATTGTTGGCAAATGCAACTTAGTTTTTTTTTAAAAGAGAAAACTTCTTGTTGGTGGGTAACTTTTGGTAGAAAAAAATCATAATTATACTGGGGTGAAATGGAGCATACATTGTTGAGTTAGTGGGACCATATAAAAAGATAGCTAGTTTGAAGGTCACCATCAAGGGATATAAAGAAGAAATAAAAAGGCTTTAGGGGGAACAAAATAAATAATGATATGATAGAAGGAAAAATATAGATGACAATGTGTAGGATATGGGAACCACACCCTTAATGTTAGATAAGCCAAAGAGGGATCAAAGAATTTTGTTTGAATATAAAAACTCTATTTTGTAGGTTCATGATTACGTTAATAAGGAAACGATTATTATTTATAAAAAATCTAACAGGTATAATTTTATTAATATTGCTTTGGATATGAGGTTACAAGTTCAAACAACACAAATAAAAAACATACAATTTGAGGGTAGGAATAGTCAAATTTTTGAAAATTTGAAGATCACCATGAATAAATATGTTTTACATTCAATTTTTTATGCTATTGATATGGATGATGTAAATATTATTATTGGTTATCCTTGGTTGTATTCTTAGAGTATAGTTTTTTTTAATTAAGGTAAAGTACAATGGATGGAACAACTAGGGGCCACACTCCCTGGCGCACATCATGGACCTCCATCCCCATGATTTGAACTTGGGTAGTCAGGATAACAATCAAATGATATACCACTAGGGTGTCCATGTAGGATGATTCTTAGAGTATTGTTAACATTAATGTGCAAAAAAAGTTTATGAAGATATGGTACAAATAAATAAGTAACACTATATTGTATTTCTCAACTTAAGGAGAAAGGATCTAAGGGTAAGTACAAAGCGATTCTGAGGGAAACAAGTTAAATAAGTGATAAAATAATTAAATATTGAATATATAAAATTAGTAGTAGTAGATTCAAAAGAACAAGCAACAAAAATAGATTCCATGAAAGAATCATCACAATAGAGTTCATGGAAGCAACGACAACAACATAGTCCACAAAAAAATAACAAAGTCCAAGGAAGCATTTTTAGAAGTGCACAAGGACCCACCAAAAGAATTAAACAAGAGATAATATCATTAGGAAGAATTTAATATAGAAGAACCAAATGATAAATAATCAAAGATATTAAAATATTAGGTTACAATTTTAGCATATCACCAACGATACCACAAAGATTGGAAATAATATTGGAGGTGTGACTTAGGGCATCAATATTATGGATCAACATGGAATAAAAAAGACATCAAATATGACAATTTTTGGCCAAAAAAGCATAGTAATTCTAAATTTTAGAGAGGTGTAGTAGCATCAAGGAACAATAGGACCAATCATTTAAAATGTCAAAGTAGAGCAATAGA
The DNA here is from genome assembly GCA_028583015.1 of Wollemia nobilis. Lineage (NCBI taxonomy): Eukaryota > Viridiplantae > Streptophyta > Pinopsida > Araucariales > Araucariaceae > Wollemia > Wollemia nobilis. Next base: position 3,106,032 of record JAQPPZ010002333.1, read on the forward strand.
AGCATGGAACCAACAAAACAATTATAGATATTACATTTGTACAAGTGTAGCTTAGCATCATCATTTTCCATCACTAATAAAGATTTTACTTGGATGGAGGGATGATCAAAATTGTTACTAATTACTAACATTGCTTAGCAAATCATATTATCTTGTTTTTATTATGTTTCAAGGATAAAATAATATAAATAAATAAATTCTTAAAATTTTAAATTCTTTTTGTTGTGATGGAATTTTTACTTAAAAAAATAATAATTAAATAAATAAATAAAATGACTCATTTTAAAGTTTGGAGTTCTCGTTGTAATAGATTTCTTCTTTGTATAAAGTTGCAATAGATTTCTTATACGTAATAAATTACATCTTCTCATAAAACCTAAGGCCTAGTGAACCTTAAGTTATATATATATATATATATATATATATATATATATATATATATATATATATATATAATTTTAAAAAGTAAATATTTAAATTAATTTAATTATTATTATTTTTAAATTGATTATATGGAATTGAAAAAGACCCCACCTATATTACATTATCACCTACATAGTTGTATTACAACAAAGTTTGGATACTATACATGTATCTTGGAAATATTTCAAATTTGGTCTCCTCCTTAAATATTGAGAAAATATATGGGTTGAGCTAGTACGACTTGATAATATAATTTAATTATTAAAATTTGCTTTACATTTATTTTTATTGTTATGAGTATGTATTCTATACAATTAATTTATTTTCATGTTTTGAATTCTCTTAGTTGTAATTGCAATTTTCTTTATATAAAGTGTGTAATTCTTATATGTAATTAAAAACATTGTCCTATATGACCTATGCCTTTGTAAACCTTTAATTAAAAGTAAGTATTCAATAAAACTTACTTATTTTCAAGTTTGAAATTATTCTTGTCTTAATGGATTTTTTTTGGAGGGGGTAAAAAATGCAATGGGTTTTTTTATTAATATCAAATGAAATATCAGATTAAAAAATAAATAAAACATATTTAAATTTTTATATCATTAGTAGAGGATGATATAAAGGGTTGTAATTTTAAATGTCATTTAAAATAACAAAAAATATGTCAAAAATGATCATAGATATTAGTAAAAAAAGTGGGTGTGTTAGAATGAGATTAGATGGGTCAAAGAATGATATGGGGTGTATTAGATTGTGATGTGGATATATTTAGCATAATAGAAGTTTTTGTGATGTTTATCATGAACCTCCCTTATGGACCTTGTGATATGAAAAATAATGTATTAATTCACGGTGTTTTAATACTCGATTTTGTGCAATTAAGCACCTATGCGATGTTAGTTGATATTGAAAACTATGATACTGCTAATAAATTATCAATGTGTAGGATGAGGTATGCTCGTAGGTGGAAGAAGTTGAGTCATCCACCAAAGGCAAGGGTACTTGAGGTTGGGGAAATGATGATAAGGCAACTCGAAGGTAACATTGATGGATACCTTCATATAGGCATGCATTCGGTTAGGGATAATCATCAATAGCTAGCCACCTTGAGCCCCAAATTGATAGCCTAATAGCTATTGTAAGTTCTAGATGTTGAGACAAGTGACTAGATTGATGGAAATATTCCCCTCTTTGTCTATTGCACATGTTTGATTATCTTTTACTTCAGCACTATTTGCCTCAATAATTTGGGAAGTATAGATGGATTGGTTGTCTTCATAACTCCTTGTGTGTTCGGGAAAATAGAATGATTAAGTAAATGCTTTATTTTAAATGATAGTAGGTTTCATTTAAAATTCATAAATATTTTATTTTAAATGATAATAGGTTTCATTTAAAATTTATAAATACTTTATTTTAAATGATAGTAGGTTTCATTTAAAACTAACAAATGTTATTATTTAAAATCCATAAATGTTTCTTTTTAAATGATAATAGGGTTCATTTAAAAGTTAGTAAATGTTTATTTTAAATAATAAAGGAGATTCCACTCCAAAATAATATTTGAATTATATTAATGAAATTCAAGTATAAATGGCTTTACCATTAAAAAAAGAAAATAAATGATAAATATGAACTCCTATCTCGAAACCTCCCCCAAGTAATTAAATCTTTTAAAAACAAGTTTTGGAAGATTTGCCACAAGTTTGGACATTGGAGAATACACGTTCAAGCGCTTGCAAACTTTGACAAAAAGTAAACTCCATTTATGAAAAGTGAGAGAAGAGGATGGGGTGGACAACTTGGTACTGATGAGAGTGGATAGGAATTTATGGTGAATGGTGAGTGTAGTAATCAATATGGATAAGGTAGACGTCATGGCATTGAGAGGGAGAGGGTAGTAAAAAGGAATAAAAACTAAGGAAAGGAGGTTACATTAGGATGAAGAAGAAAGAGGATTGTGAGGAAGAAGAAATAAGAACAAGACATCACATACAACACTCTAGAGAGCTACAAAACTCACCAAGGTATCAGGTTGGATTCATGTTTTGCTATTTCCTATCTCTTGGGACATATTACTCTTTGTTTTTGATAAGTTTTGGTATTTTATTGGGTACGAAGAGCTTAAGCTCTTACATCATCGTCTCATTGCTTGGAAGCTAGCTAGGAAATACCTAGTACCACCATGAGTTATTAGAACCTATAAATTGGTACAACCATGTCGGAAAGGGGTTGTATCCCCTATGTAGTAACTCATATCTAACAATGGTTCAATGTGCATTGGATGTAACTTTTCCTCAACCCTCCTATTGCTATAATGATGTTGGTTTAGAATCAGATCTTGGGGTGCTTTGTATGATGGTTTACGACCCCCGTAGAGGTAGTAATAGGTTCTCTTCAATCCTTGTAAATGCATCATCTATTTTTTCCATTCAATGAGTTGTTAGACAAGGTCAAAAAGTGTTTTCATCTAGTTAGTGGGATTGGAGCCTCATCCCTATGTTTGTGAGTACATTTTGATATATTTCATCTAGTAGACATCCAAATATCCCATAGGGATGGGGGCCTATGCATTCGGTAGACCCCATCATATGTGTGTTAGACGTGCTTGAACCAAGGCTTCTTGGTGGTGGTGCAATGTGTTAGTGGTGGTTGTTCTATGTTAATATCCCATAGTCCTTAGGTGATCGTGCTCCTTGAATCTACGTAGGGGCCTCCATCAGTAGTTGAGAGCACCATATTTTGAATGGTGGCTTGATATCTATCATTTCTTGGTGGATTGTTACCTTCTACTGAACCCTTTGAGGATCCTTGCACATCTGCTTGTGTCGTTTAAAACTTTATCATGCATAAGAAGATGAGCATTTGGTTATGTGCTAGATGGTGTTTCATAAAGTTTTTCTATTGGTTTCAATAAATAAAATAGTGGATTTAATATTAATGAAAATAAAGGTTTTATATTGGTTTCATTATATAAAATAGTTGATTTTATATTAATGAAAAGAAAGGTTTATCGTTGGTTTCATTAAATAAAATAGTGGATTTTATATTAATGAAAAGAAAGGTTTTATATTTGTTTCATTAAATAAAATAGTTGATTTTATATTAATGAAAATAAATTTTTTTCATTGGTTTCATTAAATAAAATAGTGGATTTTATATTAATGAAAAGAAAGGTTTTATATTGGTTTCATTAAATAAAATTGTTGATTTTATATTAATGAAAAGAAAGGTTTTATATTGGTTTCATTAAATAGAATTGTTGATTTTATATTAATGAAAAGAAAGGTTTTCTAGTTTCATTAAATAAAATAGTGGATTTTATGTGTATGAAAGAAAGGTTTGTTTGTAAACTAAGGGTATGGGACTTTGGTTTATGAAATGAATGGGAAGAGGTTTATTGTTTTAATTAAAGTAGTGAAAGCTTTAATTTGGAAAATGAAAGAAAGGTTTGTTTGTAAACTAAGGGTATGGGACTTTGGTTTATGAAATGAACGAGAAGAGGTTTATTATTTTAATTAAAGTAGTGAAAGCTTTAATTTGAAAAATAAATGAAAATATTGTTTTATAAGATTGAAAGTACCTAGATTGTTGGCAATTAAGGGTATGGGAATTTAATTTAATTTTTTGGTAGATAAGATACTATAGAATTAATACCGGGTTTTACAGGTTGACCCAAAACCTTTTACAAAAATCAGCCTAGGGTTGTTGATGAACATGTCCTTACTAAGGATCCTATATATGTAAAATCTACATGTTGCCAAAGCCATTACATCCGGTAAGGCACATAGTCTGTTATCAAAAAGAAACTTCCCATACAACATTTTGGGTATACCCCAATAAAATACACTTGCATCATAATTACAAAAAAAGAAACAAACACAGATCCCTTCCTTGAAATAGTGGAGAAGCAAAAAGCTGCAGACACACATAGCAGAGTACTGAAAAAACTCCCACAAACTCTGTATTGATAGTTACTCTTAATAATTATTTGGTAATTGCTTTCTTCCATATATGACATGCTTTGGGACCACATCCCGTCTTGGCCAATTAGCCTTGGAGAAGTGAACCTATTGGCTAGATTTATGGCAGTGGCTATCTGGTGGTCCATGTGGCTCTGGTTCGAAGTCTTATATTACCATTTCTTTCCTACCCTATGATTATCAACCAACCTCAAATTACTAAGATGACTAGGAGCCATGTTATCCGACATGTGACTATTCCCATTAGTCTTTGTGGTATTTCCAAGCGACATCCACCAAGACTGACAACTCGGATAATTTTTATTGTGAGTCCATTTCAAAAAATACGGGAATAATCATAGCCTTCGAACATACAGTGCCTTCCCTGTTGGTAAATTTGACTATAATTCTTGGCATTATTATTGAATAAGCTCCTTTACTTTGCTCGAGACACCGTGTTACCATTTGAAAAGTTGGTCACCATCGACACCCAAATTGGCTAGCTTATCAAAAACTTTGTTAGCTTCCTAAAAGATATGTAGGGCTTTTCTGTCTTGTCTTCCATGGAAAAGGATCCTAGCCTCTTCAAAAATTGTTTCAATCCTCCAAGGAGGTGTTTTCCAATTATTGAGGAGATTTATAACATGCATAGAGTCTCCTTCTATGATCAAATTGCCTTCTAAGTCTTGAGTCATTTAAAGACCTCTCCACATAGCTCTAGCTTCAGCTTCATTGTTCATCCTTGTTCCCAAATATTCAAATATTCAAAAAATGAAAGCATCATATTACCATTATGATCTCGTACAATGTTGCCAGCACCTGCTATGCCAGGATTGTCCTTAGTTGCTCCATCAAAATTAAGCTTAAACCAACCCGTAGGAAGTGGGGACCACTTAATATTGGCTCTAGGGTTGACTACCCTAGGCACAGAATCATCTAACAAGGTTAAGCTTAAATATTGAGCAATTGTGGTCTCCTATAGATGAGGTTTACGACTATCAAAAGGGATAAGTTTCACATTATCATTGGCAAAGGATAGGATCCTAGCAATGATAGTTTGATGATCATGGATAAACTCATTAAAGACTCTATGGTTCCTTTCTAACCACACCTACCAAAGATAGTGATTGAGACAAATTTTTGACATGTATCTAAGTCTTTGGATTGAAAAGGGGCAAGGCCACTTGGATGAAAAAATCAAGTACGATGGTTGGTTTAACCCAAGAAATATTGAAGGCCTGAAAAACCCCACTTAGGACAATCAAGGAAAAAGGGCACTCAAGGAAAATGGGATAAATGATCTCCTAATTAGCCCTACATAGATAACAATGATTAGTGATACAAATACCTTTACGCATCATATTATCAATGGTTAGAATTATTTCTTGGATAACCAGCCATGAAAAGACTGTAATTTTTGGAATTAATTTTTTTATCCAAACTAAGTCCTTTTGGAGGATAAAATCCTCGTCATCAAGCAGAAGCTTGTAAGAGATTTAACAGTGAACTGCCCATTTTTCATAGGAGCCCAAGTCACTTGATCTTCCTTGGGTCTCATGGGGATAAAATGTTGCCCGAGAATGTTACAAAGATCATTTGATTTTTATTGAAATCCCTGAATCGTTATTTGTTTCCACTTCATTCTACCTCTATCCTCAACCATATAATTGAAGACTTTTCCACCAATGAGTTCTTCCGTGATATCTCTAATTCGGGCTAAGTTAGGATATTGCGTGAGTGGTTCATCCTTAGCCCACCTGTAATTCCAGCAATTTATCCTCTCACCATTGCCTAAAACCCATCTTAAACCTTTTTTGATGATTTTATTACAATTGAGAATTGCTTTCCAAAAAGCAAAACCTTTGATTGGAACTGAGTCACTTATAAATTCCATATTTGAAGATACTTTCATTTGAAGATAGCTGTCCATCACCAAAAATGAGGCACTACATCTGCTTAGCTAGTAAAGCTAAATTCATATGAGCAATTCTCCTAAGACCTAAGCCCCCATTTTCCCTGGGTATGCACACTTTGGTCCATCCTATAAGGTGTATATTTTTTTTCTCCTCTGATCCAGTCCATAAAAATTCTTTTTTAAGTTTCTCAATTTTTTGGAAAACCTTCATAGGGACTTTGAAAATAGAGAGGAAATAGATTAGAATGCTCTGAAGAGAGGCCTTAGTGAGGGTCAACTTTCCTACTTGAGATAGAAGATGACCTTTCCATCCAACAAGTTTTTTTGAATTCTTTCAATAACCCTGTCCCACATTGACTCTCTCGAAGAACCAATGAAAAGAGGGAGACAAAGATACGAAGTGGGGAGGTTTGCTATATCACACCCTAAAATTTTTGCAATCCTTCCTTGCCTTTGAATGAGGGTGTTTAAAAAATATAACTTGCTTTTGTTGAAATTAACTTTCTGACCAACAACGTCCTCGTAGAGTTGCAGGATGTATTTAATTCTTTTGGCCTCAACCACCGACGCCTTAGTCAATAGAAGGGTATCATCGATGAATTATTGGTGAGAAACAACCCTAGTGAGAGATGTTGCCTTGATTCCTGATATTAGCCTTGAACTATAAGCATTTTTGATGGTTCTACCTAAAGCTTCTACCATAATTATGAATAACATGGGGCTGATAGGGTCCCCCTACCGAATTCCTCTACAACTTTGAAAGTAACTAGCAATTGTTCCATTAACCAGAATCAAGAACCATGCTTTAGAAATGTATTCTTTGATCAAATTAACCCATTGGTGGTGAACACTAAACTTAATGAGGACAACAATTAGAAATTCCCAATTTAGCCTATCAAATGCTTTGTTCATATCAAGCTTGAGGGCAAAAAAGACCTGTTAGTCTTATGAGCAAAGTGCAGAGTTTCATGAACTGTGATAAACCCATCCAAGATTGACCTCCCCTAGATAGAGATTCCTTGGTACTAATCTATGATGCAAGGTAGAACATATCTCATTCTATTTGCAATAGCTTTAGTTAGGATCTTGTAAGAAACATTGCACAGACTGATTGGCCTGAAGTCAGCCATAGAATCAGGGGTTTGCTTCTTAGGAATTAGAGAAATAAAAGTAGAGTTGAGACCTTTTGGGATATGATTGCTTGCTTGGAATTCTCTAATAGAAAAAATTACATCCTCACTTAATCTTGAAAGAAACGAGGGGGAAAGCCATCTAGTCCTAGGGCTTTGTCTGGCTCCATGCTAAACAAGGCTGCCTTAATTTACTCATTAGAAAAGGGAGCTAGAAGCTTAAGTTTTATATTCTCATTTATTATGCTAGGAATGGATTGCAAGATAATATATTTGGCCTCCTCATTGCATTGCGATTCCTGACCAAGGATAGAATTGAAATAGGTTACTGCCTCCTTTATGATTTCTATTAAGTCTCGAGTAATATAACCATCTATTTTTTTTAAATTTTTATCTTGTTATTTCTTCTGTTTCTAAGCGTGGTGACATGAAAAAACTTGGAATTTGAATCTCCATCTTTCAACCAAATAGCCCTTGATTTTTACCTCCAATAGATTTCCTCACAGGCCAAAATGTTATGAAACTCTGCTAGTTTTGTTTGTTCCTCCTACTTAGTAGTTTCATCAGCATCACCATGTTGAATCCTCTAATCAATTATCTTCAAAATCTCAACAACATGTTTTTATTTTCAAAGAGGTTCCCAAAGACCTCTTTGTTCCAAGTTCGAAGCTTTTCCTTAACAAACTTTAATTTTCTAGCAAGTTTAAAAGCTGCACTACCCCTGACAGGCTGCTACCACCACTGAATTAAGTTATCTCTGAAATTGGAATGTTTGATCCACATAGATTGAAATATAAAATATTTCTTGAAGGACAGAGAGTTAGGGATCTCCAAAAAAATAGGATTATGATCAGAGGTAATTTTAGGAAGGGATTGCAGGGTAGAATCACCAAACAGAGTTGTAGCCTCCTTTGATATAAAAACCTATCAAGCCTTTATTGAATGATATGAAACCCTATCCGTTGATTGCTACAGGTATAATTTGCTCCTCTAAGTTTTACATCCATCAAAATGTTGGAGTTCACAAAGTCATTGAAACCCTCCCCGCTCCCCATATACATGGTCCATTTCCACAAATTTTATCTAAAGGGGGGAAAGGAGAGTTAAAAATCCCAACCAGAATCTAGGGGAAATTATGGAAGATTTCACTTAGATTGCCTAAGTACTCCCACAGTAGATCTCTCCTTTGAATTGAGGTTGAGGTATAAATATTTGAAAGGATCCATGACTTGTTGCTGTTTATTTCCTTAAATAAAATACTAAGAACCTTGCCATTTTTTTGAATAATAGTACCTTCTACTATCCAGGGATCCAACAAAGTCATAAGGCCTCTAGAGGATCCTCTGGCTGATTTACAAACCATCTCCCCTTGATTCCAGATTTTTTTTGCGACTTTTTTGATTGAATCTCATCGTTTTTGTTTCTTGCAACATGATAATAGTTGGATTCACTTGATTTCTTATTGCATTGACTTCCCTGTGTTTAGGCAGGCCATTTATGCCTCTCACATTCCATGAGAGGAACTTCATTTAGATTGTTTGGGATTTCTTCCTCTCCCCCTCCCTTGAGGGGGTTTTCCTAATTTGTTGTCTTCAAAACCCGAAATAACCTGTTGAAACAAGGTTCTATGTTTTCCATTGGCAATGTCATTATCAGTTTTAATTTTTGATGCTCAACATTTGATATTCAACCTCTTATTTTTTCACTACCAAAATATATAGGAGACTTCACAGTGCTTTTGGTTTGTTTAGTACTAAACTGGGGGAGGCAATTTGTTGCAGAACTAGACTACCGGGTATGGGAATTTAATTATTGAATAAGGGTTGAGTCATTTATTGCAAGTAAATCCTATGATATAGATGCATTGTTGATAGAATATTATAGGAGGATGAGAGGGAAAATAGAAACAATAGTTTCTATGATATCAACTATGCATTAGATAGATAGATTGGTTGATTTATTTGTATAGTTGCATTTAAGCAATAAAATGATTAAATACATTTAGAAGCATACCTATCCATAAATATGAGTGTCTTGATCCCCTACTATCCTCAATGATCTATGTGAGAGTGGGAGAACCAAATTTATAGATGGACCAATGCACAAGTTTGCTCTCTACTTTACATCTTGTTTACTTATGCAAATAGTTTAGATTTATGGGGAGATTTCCCTGATGAAATTGATGTAATGTAATGTTTAAGGGTATGGAGATTTTATCATACCTACTTATGTATTAAATGATCAATGTGGAAGATGCACCTTTGTATTCTATTTGATTTATTGTGAATGTATTTGAATCTTTCTATTTCATGTCTATTCTTTAAATATTTCTATATGTTTCTAGTTACCCTTGATTGTTGAGTTATGTTTTGTTAGATTTAGTATCTAGATTTATCTTTACTTTTATGCTTGAATAAACTTTATGGAAACTAGTGACAAGTTCTAGGGTGAACTTAGAGGATAACCTAAGGGCTTGAGACCCCCTTAGGGTGAACATAATGAACCTAAGGGATTAAGATCCCTTAGGGAGAATGGTAACTAGGTTTATGGAAGATTGTACCTAAGTTAAGATAGCTTATTAAAAGATGATATTGATAGCTTAACTCATAGTAAACATAGCATACCTATGCATAATGGCTTATGTAGAATATGGATATGCGTGTACACCTTCTAATGATTGAAGGTGATAAATGTAGCTCATCAAAAATTGATGAGATGGATGGACTTATATGCATAACATGAGATATGCCTACACAGATGGACTTGCATGAGGGGAATCATGTGAGGTATGGTTTTTGAGAAACTTAGGGATTTTTTTAAACATTAATATATTATAAGGTTGGTTAGAGGTTTATGAATCCCTCTCCTTAGTCAATTTTTTTCTCTTTCTATGTGTTTTTTTGCTTTCTTGATTTTAGGGTTGTTACATTTGGTATTAGAGCTCTAGGTATGAGGGTATAGAGCTGATTATGTGCTAAAATATATTTGGATGTATCCATTGAAGGCTTGCTTAAGTTTAAGCTAAAGCTAGGATGGGCTAGAATATTGGCTTGCTAGAATCTAATAGGAATTTATCTCAAGGGTGGATGAATGTTACAATACCTTAGTATGGGATTTGGTATTAATGATACATCATAAACATAGAATATTATCCTAGTTAGATTATTAATTCTTGGGCAAGAACTCTGTATTGTGGCTTGAATTAATGGTACAATTTAAGATGAAGTTGTAATCTAATCCTTTTTCTTGGTTGAAACTAGATCAAGATGCCACCTAAGACTAGAAGAGAGAGGCCTAAACCTAGGCAGACTCGATAAAGTAATGTCAAATAATAGATTCAAAATGAGAATCCAAAAACTCCCAATAGGATAATGGAAGATCTCACTACCACAATTGTCACTATGCAAGATCAGTTAAGATAGGTATTAGAAACCATTATGAACCAAAATTCACAAGCTAGAGGTTTAGAGGTTAACCAAGCCAAGGGGCTGGATACATAACAAATACAAACTAGAGCCCTCTTAGAAAAGGAAATGATGAGATACCTAAAGAATATTTGTATCTCCAATTTTTATGGAGAAGGAGAAGGATATGCAACTTTGGCTTGCTTAAGGAAATTGGAAGTTTACTTCATGATAAAGGAATATTCCCCAAGAACCCAAACTATTTGGGCTACGATCTACCTTGAAGGGGTCACCCTAGATTGGTGGGAAACTTATTATGAGGAAACTAATATTGAACCAGTAGACATTCCATGGAATGCATTTATATTCATCTTCAGAAAGAGGTTCCTTACGGAGCATTTCTATGCCCTAAAATTCAAGGAGTTTACCACTTTAAGGCAAGGAACCAACTTGGTAGAGATATACTACAAAAAATGGTAAAATTGCTAAAGTATGTGCCTAATTATAATGAGATAATATGTGTCCATAAATTTACTCATGGATTGCAATCTAGGATAAAGCATGATGTAGAGATATAGGAGCCTAATTCATTACAAAATATGTACTACCTAGCAAAGAAAGCAGTCACATTTCTGTTACAAGTATGACACCTTGTCTGAGCAGGATTGACATGAACTAAAGAAGAGGAATAGCAATGGGCTTGTAAAATGGGAGGTTAAACAAGATAGAAAGGCTAAAACCCCCCAAAATATTGAGATAAAATCTAATGAAAACCATAAAAAGTTTAAAAATAAATTTTATAATAAAGGCACCAACCCTAATAACGCTAAGCCTCAACCATAAAAATTGCAATTTTTAGTTCCAACAATCAAAGGTGAGGAGAATAAACTAGAAAAGTGGCAAAGGACCAAAGATGGATGTTACCATTATAGAGGACCACATTTTCTAACCAGTTTCCATACCGACCAGGGCTGAGTACATCCAGTGCTAAAGGAAAATAACCTACATATTAGATCTACACTACAACTAGGAGTCAGAAGCTTGAGGGGTAAACCACACCATTAATTATCAAAGGTAATATTTGTGATAAGCAAGTGAATATCTTAATTGATAGTGGGGCCACTGATAGCTTTATTTATTGTAAGTTAGCAAAAGATATTCTAGAAAGGATAATATATTTAGCTCATGGATGGAAGGTCGAGTATGGTTCTGGATAGACCTAATTCATAAATTAATATTTTCCTATGATAGAAATTGCTTTAGCTTGCGGAACCACGAAAGGTTACTTATATGTAGCTCCACTTTATGCCTTCGATTTAATCCTAGGGATGGATTGGTTACAGGTCCATAAAAAAATCATCAATTTCTAGGGCATATGGATCAAATACTATGAAGAAGGCAAGGAAAGACTACAGTGAATGGGGGGCATTTAAATCCTAGATGTTGTCAGCTATGCAATTAAATAAAGCCCTCAAGAAAGGAGGGATAGTATATGTAATTAAGATAAATGAAGCTGGAGGAGATCAAAATAAAGAGGTGTGGAAAACATACCTAATTCGACAGGATTTCAAAGATGTATTTCCCAAGGATTTACCTGGACTTCCTCCCATGATTTCACTATTAATATTATACCATGAGCAAAACTAATTCATAGATATCCATATAAGATGATACCTATCAATATGCAAGAATTAAAGGTACAATTGTAAGGGTTATTAGAAAAGGGATTGATAAAACCAAGTGTGTCACCTTGGGATGCATCTATTTTATTTGTTAAAATAAAGATGGTTCTTTAAGATTATGTATTGATTACAGGATGCTAAATACAGCTAAAATCAAGAACCGGTATTCCCTACCTATAATTGAATATTTATTCGATCAACTAAGAGATGCCACAATGTTTAATAACATAGATCTGAGGTTAGAGTATCACCGGTTAAGAATACATGAAGAGGACACTCACAAGAAAAAAATTTAAGACTAGGTATGGACACTACGAGTTTACAGTCCTACCCTTTAGGCTGACTAATGTCCCAACCATCTTCATGAATTTAACGAATAATGTGTTCAGAAGGCATCTAGACTAGTCTATCCTTGTATTTCTAGATGATATCCTAATATAATCTTGAGATAATTTAGAACATGATAAACATCTCAAGATCATGTTAGATTTATTGAGGGAAAATCGACTCTATGAAAATCTTGTCAAGAACGATTTCTATATTTTAGAGGTACGATATTTAGGGCATATCATATCAATAGAAGGAACTTCTATGGATTCAAATAATATTGAAGCCATCCCCTACAAATATTACTAAAGTAAGAAGCTTCGTGGGATTAATAGGCTACTATAGATGTTATTTAAAGAATTTCTCAAAGATTGCTTCGGTAATAACTAACCTTCAAAAAAAGGAAAAGGAATTTTAATGGATGGAAAAGTGTGAAGTTACCTTTGTGTTACTAAAGTAGAAGCTCAATACCACACAAATATTGAACTTTCCAGAACCTCAAGGAGATTTTTTAGTATGCATCGATGCATCGTTGGAAGGGTTAGGAGGAGTACTCATGCAAGAAGAATTAGTAGTGGCTTATACTTTAAGGAAGCTTAAAAAGCATGAAGTCAATTATGCTACTCATGATTTAGGGTTATCCACTATGGTACATGCCCTAAAGTTTTGGTACCACTATCTAGTGGGAAGACCTTTTGAGTTAAAATTTGACCATCAAAGTCTAAGGTACATATTTATACAACCAATACTCAATGCAAGATAGTGAATGTGGATCGAGTTTCTTGTTGAGTATGACTTTGAAATTGAGTACATAAAGGGAAAAGATAATAAAGTTGATGATGCCTTGAGCAGAAGGAAACACATAGCAACCACAAATAGGAGGTACATAAATCTCATGGATCAAGTGAGGCAGGAGCAATATCAAGATGAATATTGCTAGGAAATTCGAGTTAAAATGGATAGAAACCATGAGAGAAATAAGGAGTTTGGAATTATAGATGACCTTTTGTGCTACAAAGGTAGAATTATCATACCAAAATCAAGTGGTTTATGGAAGCTAATAATGCAATAAAACCATACATCTCCTTATTCAGCTCATATCGAAGGGGCTAAGATGAGGGAAAAAATGAGAAGAACCTTCTTCAAGATAGGAATGAATAAGGATATTACTTATTTTATCATTTGGTGCCTCGAATGTCAGAAGGTTAAGATGGAATGCATGCACACTATAGGATAGTTGTATCTACATAGTATACCTACACAAAAATGGCAGGTTATATCTATGGATTTTATAGTAGGTTTATCTAAGACGAGGTACCAACATGATGAAATCCTGGTAGTAGTTGATAAATTGACTAAGGTTACACATTTTATACCTGGAAGCACCAAGGATGACACTCAGGTGGTGGCTAATAGATTTTCCAAGGAAGTGTTCTGATTGCATGGATTTCTTGAGGTAATCATCTCAGATAGGGATTACAAGTTCACTTCTAAATTTTGGAAAGCCCTTCATCAGAAAATAGGTACTAATCTAAACATGAGTTTGACTTACCATCCTAAGATAGATGGTAAAATAGAGTAGGTAAACCAAGTACTAGAAGATATGCTCCACATGTACTACATGGATCACAAGACTTGCTGGGTAGACTATCTACCTCTAGTAGAATTCACCTACAAAAATGAGCATCTAGGAATGACACCTTTCGATGCCTTGTATGGATGAAAGTGTAGGACACCACTATCATGGGATAACCTAGAGGATAGAGTTGTGATTGGACCAAAAATGGTCATAGAAATAGAATAACAATTGAAGGTAATCAGGCAAAGACTCAAGAAAGTTACTAATAGGTAGAAGATATACGCTGATTTAAAGAGAACTCCGAGGGAGTATTATATGGGAGACAAAGTGTTCCTACGGGTCAAACCAATGAAAAGTGTGATCAAGTCTACAATTGGATCCACAGTTTGTAAGACCATTTGATATCACTGAAAAGATAAGTCTAGTTGCATACCAACTTGCTTTACGTCCTAATCTATCAAACATTCATGACACATTCCATTTATATTTGATTAGAAAATACATTACTGACCTTGAACATGTATGGGATGTTTCTAATTTACAGATGAAAAAAATAGAGGTAATTGAAGTAATACCAGTAAATATTCTTGAGTTTTGCTGTAAGATTATGGAATCAAAATCTCGAGCAATGTAAGGTCCAATGGTACTATTTCTTTGAAAGGAATGCCACTTGGGAGAAAGTGGCGGATATGTAATTTTTTTTCCTTTTTTGTTTGAAGATATATAAATGTAATAATTTACTTTTTGCTTGTTTATTGTGAATGTGTACAACTAGAAAACATCAGGATGATGTTTAGTCTTGGTGGGGGAGGATGTCATGACCCTCCCGGATGGACCTTGTGATATAAAAAATAATGTATTAATTTATGGTTCTTTAATACTTTATTTTTTGCAATTAAGAAGCTATGTGATGTTCGTGTATATTGAAAAGAATGATACTACTAAAAAATTACCAGTGTGTCAGATTAGGTACACTCGTAGGTGGAAGAAGTTGAGTCACCCACCAAAGGTGAGGGTACTTGATATTGGGAAAATGGTGATAAGGCAACTCAGAGGTAACATTTATGGATACCTTCATATAGGTATGCATTCGGTTAGGGATAATCATAAATAGCTAGCCACCTTGAGCCCCATATTGATATCCTAGTAGCTATCATAAGTTCTAAAGACTGAGACAGGTAACTAGATTGATGGAAAGATTCCCTACTTTGTTTGTTGCACATGTTTGATTATCTTTTACTTCAGCACTATTTACCTCAATAATTTGGGAAGTATATATGGATTGGTTATCTTCATAACTCCTTGTGTGTTCGAAAAAAATATAGTAATTAAGTAAATGCTTTATTTTAAATGATAATAAATTTTATTTAAAATTCATAAATGCTTTATTTTAAATGATAATAGGTTTCATTTAAAATTCATAAATGCATTATTATAAATTATAGTAGGTTTCATTTAAATTCACAAATGTTATTATTTAAAATCCATAAATATTTCTTTTTAAATGATAATAGGATTCATTTAAAAATTATTTATTTTAAATACTAAAGGAGATTCTGCTCTAGAATAATATTTGAATTATATTACTGAAACTCAAGTATAAATGAATTTACAATTTAAAAATAAATAAATGATAAATATGAACTTCTATATTGAACCCTCCAAGTAATTAAATATTTTAAAAATAAGATTTGGAGTATCTACCATAACTTTGGGTGCTGAAGAATACGCATTCAAGTACCTGCCAACTTTGCAAAAAAGGAAAATCTATTTATGATCAATGAGAGAAGAGGATGGGGCAAACAACCTATTACTAACAAGAGTGAATAAGAAGTGATGGAAGACAATGAGCATAGTAGTAGAGGTGGATAATGCAGATGACACGATATTGGGAGTCAAAAGGTGGTAAAAAGGAAGAAAATTTGAGGAAAGGAGGTTACGTTAGGAGGAAGAACAAAGGAGAATAAGACACTATAGACAACACTCCATAGAGCTACAAAACTCACTAGGGTATTAGGTTGAATTCATATTTTTCTATTTCCTATCCCTTGGGACGTATTGCTCTTTGTTTTTGATAAGTTCTAGTATGTTGTTAGGTACAAAGAGCTTAAGCTCTCACATTGCTGTATCATTTCTTGGAAGCTAGCTGGGATATGGCTAGGACCATTGTGAGTTGGTAGAACCCATTATTTGGGTCAACCGTATTGTAAAGGAGTTGTATCCCCTTTGTGGTAAGTCATCTTTAATAGTGGTTCAGTGTGTATTGTCTATAACTTTCCCTCAATCCCCCTATTCCTAGAGTGATGTTGGATTAGAAACAGATCTTAGGGTGCTTTGTATGATGGTTTACGACCACCGTAGAGGTAGTAATAGATTCCCTTCAATCATTGTAACTATGTCATCCACTATTTCCACTCAACGAGTCATTAGACAAGGTCAACCAATGTTTTCATCTAGTTAGTGGGCTGGGAGCCTCACTCATGTGTTTGTGAGTGTATTTCAATATCTTCCACCCAATAAACATCCAAATATCCCATAGGTATGGGAGCCTATGCATTTGATAGACCCCATCGCTTGTGCGTTAGACGTGCTTACACCAAGGTTACTTGGTGGTAGTACATGTTAGTGGTGGCTATTATATGTTAGCATCCCATAGTCCTTAGGTGATCGTGTTCTACAAATCTATGTAGAGGTCTTAGTTGGCAGTTGAGAGCACCACGTTTTGAATGGCAACATGGTCTCTATCATTTTTTGGTGGATTATTACCTTCCACTGAACCCTTTGAGGATCCTTGCACCTTCGTTTGTGTCATTTAAACCTTCATCATGCGTAGGAAGCTGAGAATTTGGCTATGCACTGGATGGTGTTTCATAAAGGTTTTCTATTGGTTTCATTAAATAAAATAGGGTATTTTATATTAATGAAAGGAAAGGTTTTATATTGGTTTCATTAAATAAAATTGTTGATTTTAAATTAATGAAAAGAAAGGTTTTCTATTGGTTTCATTATATAAAATAGTGGAATTTATGTTAACAAAAAAGAAAGGTTTTATATTGTTTTCATTATATAAAATAGTTGATTTTATATTATTGAAAAGGAAGGTTTTTCTGTTGGTTTCATTAAATAAAATAGTGGATTTTATATTAATGAAAAGAAAGGTTTTATATTGGTTTTTTTTTTTGCTTGATAAAAAGAGGGGTTGTACTCGGGTCCCCCACCCTTAACAAATTATATCTCTCTTCTTTAGAGATTGAGAGTTTACTATCTCAATCGAGATGCTATAGTTAGAAACCTACATCATTTTACATATGATGTCTGAATTCTTGATTTACATTTTTTGGATATTTTCAAATCTTTGTACAAATAAAATTACTCCTTAATTTAGCATATTTATTGATATTTTCCTATAGTAACCTTCACAATGCCAAAACTTCACCTCTACTATTTATGCCTTGCATATTAGTAGAGTAATATTTCCAAAACATCGCACTAACATAGTTCGCTTTACCAAAACTAGATTTCTAGTTTCCTTTCTGAAACACAAGTGCAACCACAAAAATTATAATAAATAGTCTAAATGAACACACATTATTGTTACAAAATATAGCAGATATTACCAATGGAAAACATTAAGGTAAATCTTAATCATTAGTTGATTTAAGTAGTCAACAATTTTTGTTAGCTTCAACTAAAATTTATACTTCCTCTAACCATGGACAGGAGATGTTAATTTTATGATACTCAATCAAAACCTCTCTATTGGTTAGCTTATCTGCACATTTGTTTCCTTATCTTAATAAATGTGTAAACATAATTTCTTCAAACTCTTTAGCAAGATCTTGAATTTCTATAATTATCTCTTGTATGTTCTATGGAGCCTTTGTTTTCCTCAAAATTACATTTATTACTATGAGAGAATCACCTTCCATCCAAACTCTATTCTATTTTATTTTTTTACATATTTTTAACCCTTCAAAATCTGCCCAAGTTTTAGCTTCAATAATTGTCTTAAATCAATAATTGAAAGCATAATGAGATAAAATATTTCCTCTATTATTTCTAATTATTCTTCCTCCTCCTACTGGTCCTAGGTTTATGTTAGACTCTCCATCAAAATGTAATTTAACCCACTCCACATTTAGTGGTTTCCACTTTATATTCTTTACCTTATTTTTACTTCTCTTGTAACCAACATCATAACTCCATTTAATGACTTGACTTCATCTATCAAGACTCTCTGCTTCCAAATTAGGGATTGGATGAGTTGATAGGGTTGGTTTATACTCCTCTATGTCTATACATATCTTCTTTTTCATTACCTCTAAACTACTTTCCTTTTATTTAAATATTCTTCTATTCCTTTATAGCCATATAGTCCAAAGTATTATATTTTTTGATGTATCCCATATTGTTTATAAAGCCTCACTTTTATAAGTGCTCTACCATTACTTTAACCACTATTCAATTATAAATTTACCAAAAATATTAAGAATCCATTTACATAGATTCCAAAATATTGAGCAATATCACAAGAGATGGTCAATACTATCCTCCTTATTATAGAAAACACATTTAGAGGGGCCATGAAAACCACTTTTCATAAGGTTATCCTGAAATAAAATTCTTCTATGAACTACTAGCCAAACAAATTTAACTTTAGGAATGCTTGGGCTATCCCAAATATCTCTCCAAATTCTAGTGATTTATTATTATGTTGGTGTTGAACATTATATCCACTTATTGTTGTGTATTATCCTGAGCTATTCAAATCCCAAATCAATTTATCCTTGGCACCCCTCAAAATAATTACAGTTATTATCTTTCTACTCAATTGCCTCCTAGCATCAATGTCTTGTATACTTGTAAAAAATATTCTTTCCATTTGTATCTTCCTTCTCGATCCTTGTACAAAATGTTTGAAACCCTATCACTGTATTTTCTTGAAGTAATCTCATCCAAGGTTTCAAAACTGGATCTAAATTGAGAGGTTTTTCATCACACCAAGTATCCATCCAAATAGAATTTTTTTCTCCAGTTACCACCACCCATATTAAACCTTTAATCATAATATCAATAAATTTTTTAAACCATTCCAAAGAGTATAATCATTTGGAAGAGAGAATGCAATAAATATTAAACTTGGGTCATTGGGATCAACATACTTAAAATAATTCTTGCCTATTATCTTTGACTCTATTTGGAAAACGTCTAGATAACTTTTCCCCTAAGAGCTAAGTTTGCATCTGTAAGAGATCTTAAATCAAGAACTCCCCTAGTTTTTTCATCACACAACTTGCTCCATTTCACCAAAGAAAATTTCCTTTTATCATGTAAACCTGACCATAAAAAAGATCACATAATAAATATTAGAAAATTTTCAACGGATTTTGGCATAGAATACAAAGACATATAATATGTTGGAATACCTTGTGAGATTGACTTAATTAATCGCACTCTTCCTCGCTAATGATAACCATCTACCTTTCCAAGCTAGAAGTTTATTTTAAAATTTACTAATAACTGAATTTCATAAATCTATCCTCATTATCCCCTCAAATAAAGGCATCCCTATATAAGTTATTGGTAAATTTACCTCCTCCATTTGAAGCAACTTGCAAATTATTTCTTTGATATTAGTAGGAGTGTTAAGAAAGTAAATTTTGGATTTAGTCCTATTAATTTTTTTTCCCGAAGCTCTTTCGTACTCTTTTAAAAAGCTATTGAAAGATCTAGACTCATTTATCCTTGACCTTCCAAAAAGGGTTGTATCATCTACAAACTGTTGATGGGTGATGTTATCGATGTTATTACTAACCGTAAATCCAGTTATAAACCCATCTTTGTAAGCCTTCTTTAAGTTCTCACTCAAAACATCAACCATAATAATGAACAAATAAGGAGATAGAGGATCTCCTTGTATAAGGCCTCTCCTGACTTTAAAAGATTCTGTCACTAACCTATTGACCAAAAATTAATAAGAAACTGTAGAGGCACAAGTTTTAATCCATCTAAGGTTTTAAATTGGTTTCATTAAATAAAATAGTTGATTTTATATTAATGAAAATAAAGGTTTTATATTGGTTTCATTAAATAAAATAGTTGATTTTATATTAATGAAAAGTAAGGTTTTATATTGGTTTCATTAAATAAAATAGTGGATTTTATATTAATGAAAAGAAAGGTTTGTTTATAAACTAAGGGTATGGGACTTTGGTTTATGAAATGAATGGGAAAAGGTTTATTGTTTTAATTAAAGTAGTGAAAGCTTTAATTTGGCAAATGAAAGAAAGGTTTATTTGTAAACTAAGGGTATGGGACTTTGGTTTATGAAATGAATGGGAAGAGGTTTATTGTTTTAATTAAAGTAGTGAAATATTTAATTTGGCAAATAAATAAAGAGATTATTTTATAATATTGAAGAAACCTAGATTGTTGGCAATTAATGATATGAGAATTTAATTGTTGAATAAGGGTTGAGTAATTTATTGCAAGTAAAGCCTGTGATCTAGATGCATTATTGAAATAATCTCATAGGAGAATGAGAGAGAAAATACAAAGATTAGTTTCTATGATATCAACTATGCATTAGATAGATAGATTGCTTGATTTAATTGTATAGCTGCATTTTGGCAGTGAAATAAGTAAATGCATTTAGAAGCATACCTATCTTGAAATATGAGTGTCATGATCCCCTATTATCCTCAATGATCGATGAGAGAGTGGGAGGACCAAAGTTCTGAGATGGACCAATGCACAAGTTTACTCTCTACTTTACATCTTGTTTACTTATGCAAATAGACTAGATTTATGGGGAGATTTCCCCGATGAAATTGATGTAATGTAATGTTTAAGGGTATGGAGGTTTTACCATACCTACTTATGTATTAAATGATCAATGTGGAAGATGCACCTTTGCATTATTTTTGATTTATTGTGAATGTATTTGAATCTTTATTTTTCATGTATATCCTTTAAATATTTCTCTATGTTTCTAGTTAAATTTTGTTAGATTTAGTATCTAGATTTATCTTTACTCATATGCTTGAATAACCATTTAAGGTTTTATATTAGTTTCATTAAAAGAAAAAAAGTTTAGTTCTAAGTTTATTTTGCACTAGCTAGGGGATTTACACTCTTTCTCTTATGGATTTCCCACATGTACATGCTCTTTACCATACTTGCTATGAGAGGTTAAATTTTATCCCATACTCTTCATTCACTTATATTAGGAGTTGTTAAGTTTCTTCAAGAGGATGAGTGCTTGGGTTCTTAGCTACATATTCATGTAATGTATGTAGTGTGATTTATTTTATTTTCTATGATTAGGGAAAGAGGGATTCAAATTTTTTAGTCTCATCAATTATGGATATCAACACAACTTGATGATGTCTCAAAGGATCATCATGAATTTTGTTACCATTGGGTGACAAGGCTATGCTAGGATAATATAGGAAGAACTTATTTTAAATATTAGAATTGTATGTTGATATTTATCAAATTCATTTTGTTCTTCATTGTTGTATTTTAACATTTTGTAGAAGTGGGTTAAAAGTCTTGAAGGATCCTTAACATCTCTTCCATGCGTCATCTTATTAGATATATAAAAATATTGCTTTTAAAGGCCATTTTTTTTTTAGGTTTGGCAAAAGATAGGGGTCTTTTTCCTCCTTTTCAATGTGTCCTTTTTTTATGGCATGGGAGCAATAATGTGTTCATTTAGTAGTGGGCCCCTTCTAAGTCATACAAAAGGTGTGGGATGTCTACTATATAAGAAGACTATTCAAACCACTATGCTTACTTTACTTATATTATAGTAATTGGTGTTTTTAATAACTTGCTTCATGATATGGTGCTATTGTATATGTGTGTGTGGATACATGCATGCACGAGTGTGTGAGTGAGAGAGAGTGGTAATGTTAAATTTAGAAGCATATCTTTATTATCTTATAGAAAATAGTAGTAGATATATCATGACAATTAGTACCTAGATCCTTAACCAATTTATGTGTATGAGGAGACAATTTTGCTATGTTGTTACATTTATAATATTAGAATATTTGTTTTATCTCTAGGATTAATATGAAATACATTTTAAAGGCCATAACTATCTATGACTTTATGTCATGTTTAATGGTTCAAAATTAAAAATAAAGTGTTTTTTTTTTTAATTGGTTAGTGTGATAAATCTCTATAACTGACGCACACGATTGAGCAATCTCCTCCCAACCATGACCCCCCATAAATCAGAGAGCTATATTTATCAATAGAGAATTTAACACATAGCCACCACACACCCACCTCCTCACCTACTTGCCCATACCCACTGTTTGAACCTTAGACCTACGGAAGAAGAAAATATAGTGTATTATATAACAAGAAACCCAAATATCTAATGGTATATTACTTTTTCATTATTTAAATTATTTTTTAAATAACTTTAAGTAGTCGTAACAACTTTTATTGATTTATTATTAGAAAACATGACGAGAAGGCTAAAAGAAATGTCAAAGCCTCCCATGTAAAATATCACTTGTAGATGCTATAATAGAAAAGGGTATCTTATAAAAAAGTGTAAAAAATTGGATTTAGTTTTTTATGAGAGGTATCTTATAAATTTATTTAAATATTTTAATTTTGTGTTTTTAAAGTCTTAAATAATATGATATTTTATAATCTTTCAAATGTAAATATTTCAACATTTTTTAAATCATACATTCTAAATTAAAGTTTTATTTAAACTTTTCATTAAAAAACAATAATAAAATTATTAATTATATATAAAAATTTGATTAATCATTATTTACTATTTATAAATGATTCAAAAGCAATATGTTTATTTTGTTATATATATTTAATAATTGTTTAACAAATTTATATAATAATATAAACAATAAGATTTATTTAATCCTTATTCCATGAACATGCATATATATAACACGTTGTAATTGCTATTTTTTTGTTGTTGGGAAAGGAGTAGGTAATAAAGGCCCAATGAGATTAAAAGGAGTAGGTTTAATAGATACTCTCAAATAAAAGTAGTGCGCCATCACATCTACAAAAGGTTTAACACTCCATTAATATAAAAGTAGATTATCCGCTCACTGCAGCAAAGATATAACAAAAACCAGTGCGCCATCACATCTAAAAAAGCTTGTCCCTCCGCCATTCCGCACCCTCCACCGTGAGATGAAATGTCTCACAACAATTAACAGGTTTAACAGATGAAATGTCTCACTACAATTAAAATATAACAAAAATTAGTCAGCCATTCCGCACCCTCCACCGTGGCTAAGAGGATGTCCGCCATTGTTGTTTGTTTTTTTGTTTTTTAATATAATTTAGAATTCGCCGTTAAATAAACCTCGCCCTCTTGCACTTCATTGAGGTGGCTTGACGTGACGTCTGAAAGAGAATCAACCTGAGCATGAACATGGCACCAATTGAGAATTCTCTGCCAGAGCTGTTAACAATATCAATGCTGATTTTAATTTTCATTTTCACCTGGATTGACATATCTTTTCATATGTTGGAGCCATATCTTTTCATAAAATGGTATGATTGACATTAATTTTGCACAATTTTATTTGAAATTTGAAGAGCTATATAAAAAGTGTTTATATAAAGGAATTTGAGTAGTATTGAGGAGGATACAAACTTGTGAAGTCAACCATCTAGAACAAGGATAATATTTTTTCTAGAAAATATTTAATTTTAGAGGTGCCATAACTTGGAAATGATGAAAATAGTACAATGCTATATAATGGAGGACATGAACACTCCATGAAATTATATAAAAGAACTACATTGTATCATACTACACACACTATATCTACTATACACTATATATTTACTATATCACACACACTCTCTCTCTCTCTGTCTACACCTATGAGGTCTTTATATAAAAATATAGATTGCTTGGCCTTTACTCTACCTAGGACTCATGTACATGTGGACTACATGCATATTTACAACTTACACTTTGACACTTGTGCATTTATTATAATACATGAAGCAACTAATTACCTATACTTTGAATTAAAATCCTACTCTAGATATGTACCAAAGGTGGTACATTTACATGACCCAAATGATGTAATATACTCTAACAATCTTGATCCCTCGAAGGTATATGAACAAACAGGTATGGGGTAGGGGTAGTTTGAAATGAGATCCAACTCTTAGGTCATGTATATATATTATTTTTTTGTATTTTGTGGGATAACTTTTCAAGAAAGAAATAACCACAAGAACTATTAATGCGACTATTCTCAAAATTGGTATTGAATTTAAAACATAAAAACAAGTGAGGTGGTAGGCTTGCATCAACCAAAATAATTATGCATAAGACGAAAACAAGTGAAGGATTTCACCACAAATAAGAAGCTCATCCTAATAAAAATACAAGAGAAATTAAGAAAGGTGCTAACTAAAGCAAGGTGAAATAGAGAAGAAAAACTACACTAGATACAAATGAAGACTATAAAAGAAGACTAACATCCTCCAAAAGGCTACGCCTCAAAAACTGTGCACTTAATGGATAAAGATCTTTTAACTTTTGAGTTTGTTTCCTTCTATAAATAGAAGGTCTCATGAGAGACATCAAAATTGTAGTGATAAATCACAACTTAGTTAGACTATGACCCAAAAGATGATGAAGAGCCTAAGCCTAAAAGTAGGGGGTCATAATTCATGCCAACCTAAAAGGATTCCATGTTAGATTTCACTAAATAAATATCTCCAAAGGGTAAGGACAAGTGTGGAAACCCTCACTCTATGTGGTAAAGTTGATCACCTAATAAGAGAATCACCCAAAATGAGCAATCCAAATTATTTTTTGTGATATATGAGACAGGCTTTGATATTGATAAAATATGATGAGCCTTTTTGGTGATAACTAAAAATAATTCATTATGGGAGAAGGATAAAACAAAATATCATATATGGAAAAATTAATAGAGTCCATTACTATCTACATTGGCTTGGGTAAGTGACCCTTGGTGCCTCATGCATCATATTACCACTAGACATTCAAGGATATCCTTGATGATGGGGTATGACAAAGAGGAAACCAAAAATTAGGGAAAGAAGAGGGATATTTGTAATCACTCTATGATGATTGATGTAAAAAGACATACACTTCCTCACATTCATAAAAAGGGTTTCTAAGGTGAAAGCCTCTCTGTAGCAATAAAAATACTAACTAAATTACTAATAGATTGACACACATGAAAAAATCCTAGATGAAGGGCCTTTAAAAATAATAAAGAGGTTGGTATGGACAAGAAAGGGGAAGAAGTCACAAAGGAGAACAAAGGCCGAACCTTGAATACATAAATAATAATGATCAAGAATTTTGATGAAACTTGGTGAAGAAAAATATTTGTAAAAGAAGGTCACTGGAATGACTTATCAAAACTTATAAAGTCCCAAAGACATTCATCAAGCAAAATTTCTGATCATGTAGACAAAAATGTTCTAAGAATAACGTTTTGAAATAGTGAAAATTATTGTCCTATAAGAGGATGAATGCACCAAAACCAAGGGCAAGGTAGGTGAGCACACAATTTTATAGGAAAAATAAAGAGAGTGCACCATTATTAAAAAAATATGGGTTATCTACCAGTAATACGTTAGCTATGCAAATCAAGCAAAGGTAGGTGCACCATTAAAGATAAATGAATGGGGACCTACAACCATGAAAGCTATAAAATGACAAAAAAAAAGACCGAGAATAACCCCATTATATATTTAGAAGCCCTAGGAAAAGGGGTAGATAGAAGAGTTAGATCATCCTACAATTTTAGAGGGAACTTTTTCTTATTGTAATATATAAATAGTAGTAGTTTATACTATAAAAAGTATCATCAAGTTTGCAATTGTATACGCTTGTAGGCTTAATTTCATTTCTTTCTATAAAAATGGCCAATTCCTAAGGGACTTGTGGGTAATATTGAACCCCCACTTTTGGCACAATCTATGTAAAATATTACTTGCATATAGATATATACATAGACAAGAGCCTATATCTATTTGTTGGCATAGCCTATAGACTTGTTGTTTCATGCATGTATTTATCTATGACATTTTGCATAAATATTATATTTTATTAAGTGTATGTGTGTGTGAGGGTCCTACACATATTTTTTGACCGAGTCACTTGCTTGGCTATCTAGTGGTACCCACCTTCTTATGCATGTGTATAACTGGTAATTCTTATTTATGCTTCACTGTGTCAAGGATAAGAAATGTTCATTATTGGCACATAGCACTCACGCTTATTTTTATAGGAATATCCTAGCGGATCTCTTGACACATTGTCCCCTTTACTTTTGTTGAGTTATTTATTTTTTACTTTTACTTTCTTGCATCCCTTTCCCTTAGTTGAGCAACAAGCATACCTTGAATATCACATCCTAACAAGGAGCCATTCTTGTAAAAATACTTAGAGGCCCCTGATTGAGCCAAACTCCACGTTCTTGGTTATGGACCTATTGTGTAGCTCCCCATACGGTACAATTGTCTTGGGTGGGGACAATTAGAGATGAAAAAAATTATTATAATAGGTTGCTTGGTCCTCCATATAAAATGACTTGGGTGCACAAGGGGGAATGGTTTTAGCAAAAATTATAAAAATTTTAGACTTTAGGGAGAAAACCTAGTTGGTAGCATTTCTTATAGTTTTAGACTTTGCATTGTAGTGTTTAGATACCACTTGAAGTAGTTCTAGTAATTTTTCACTCTCTTTGGCATGAAATACCAAATATGGAGTATGAGACACATGTAGACTAATGGACCATTGAAAATCTTATAACCTTCTACTCTATTGCATCCCTTAGATGTTTCACCTTGATATTAAGGATTAAATAAAAAACATCTCCAATTTGAGGTTCATGTGAGTGTGTCAATTTTATTTTTCCTCTTATTTTCATTGTCCTCTATGACCAATAGTCATTTAATAACCTAGATTTTATTTAATATTAGCTTTATTTTAGTGTAAATTATTTACAATATGATACAAAGTTAGGCACTCCTTTTCATGCTAGGTATTTTTATTATTTTTTTCCATTCATCAAAATTGGCAATTTTCAAACCATAAAAACCCACATTTTTAATGCTTCTACTTGTATATTCTTTGGTATGATTGATTTATGGTATCTAGAAGCCTATAGCTATCTATTTCAAACAAGTTATAAATTCCACTTTTGGTTTCAATTACTATGTTAAAATCACCTAATAACTATGTTAAAATCATTCAATACAACCTTTTGATTTGACAATCTTCTTGCCAAACCTTCGCTTTTGGGATTGTTGTCGGATGGCAATGATTGTCCCAATTCCTTAACTTCTTCTTGATAGTAATTTCTCCAATGAGTCCTTCTAAGGACTCCCTCAATGAGGCTCACCAAGCCTTCTTCTTGTTTCTCCTTGAGACCTCTCCAAGGTTCTGAATATTGCAGCTTCAAAATATTCAATGAAACCTTCCTTGGCCTCTTCAATATTCAACTATGGAAATGAGATCTCCTTCTAGGGTCTCTTGAATCTACTGTTGCTGAAATATGCAATAGAAATTTTTTTAATTTTTCTCAATGCTCAATATTTCACTATGGAAGTTCTTCGATAGGGCCTTCAATGGACCTCTTTGTCATTGTGAAGTTTTTAGTCTTCAATGGAGATCACCAATCTCCAATATTTTTTTAGGATTCTTCTCATTGAGTCTCTTCAATATTAAAAGGGGTCTTCTTTCTAGGACCTCCTTCATAGATTTGAAATCTTCAATGTGGCTTCCTTAGCCACTATATCTCTCCTTGATTTTTCAACTAGGAGTCTTTAATCTACATATATTTCAATGGGGCATTTCTCCTTATGAAAGCACGAGATTCCAGGCAAAGGAAACACTAATTGCAATATAACCAAAACCAAATGCGCTTAAGTCCTAGAAACGTAAAGTGCATGAAATGGAAAAGAAACGCATTGGAAGAGACACAAGCAAATGGAGAAAACACAATGAAAGCACGAGATTCCGGGCAAAGGAAACACTAATCATGCAATGTAAGACGAAATGTAACGCTTTAACCTTATGCACAAAAACAGAGAAAAGAGACAATTTGGAAAGGAAAGAAAAGATGTAAAGAAATCACAGCCCTCTTTATTCAAATATCTTATCCTCGGTTACATAGACGTCTCCTCCCTTTTTAGGGGCTAGGAGCGTTAAATTTGTCTTTGTTACAATGTTTGACTTAGTCTTCCTCCTTCCGCGTGCCCACGATTGCAATGGGCGGGCCAAGATGATGCCGTCGCTGATGTCGATGAGTTCTTCACCTCTCGCTTGCTTCTCCTGCAAACAAAGAAACAACCAAGATGTCAGTAGCACCTGTTGCCAGTGAAAACTGTTTGTTCTTCTAAAATCATCAAAAGATGCATGCAAACATTTATCTAAAACAATGAACAAAATGATTCTAAACAGCACTGAAAACTTGCCGGAAGACGAGAAAATGTTACCAACAGGCCATTGCCACCGAGACGGTCGGCAAATATGCTTTCAACTGGAAATCGTCCCTGGGTGGGACGATTTCTGACCGTAAATCGTCCCCGGGTGGGACGATTTCTTCGTGTTGGGGAAGCCGAACTGACACGCTCCAATGTCGACTCCCGAGGTCTCCAAAACACCTGCAGACAAAGGGGTTATGTAATTGGGGCCATTTTGGGACGACCCAGATGGTCGGATTCTCCCAATTTGGCCTCTATCTTCGGGAATTTGATGTCGCCACCTGCAAGTCAATGAAACAACAAAGCGACACAAAACATACTAGAATCTGACCAAAAGTTACGAAATTGCAGCTGTGAGTTAACCAAACATAATAACACAAAATGCAACCTGAAAAAGTAATCTAGAATGCTCTAAAAACTTAAAAAGTGCGGGGGTGCCCAAGTGGGCCTCCCACCGTTGGCACTTGATTCCGGCGCCAATCCACTAGGGATGGGCCCAAAACCTCTTAGGATTGGGGGGGTCGGCGAATTGGTTGGTTCAGGTGTCCATGTGTTGGATTTGGGTCAGGTTCAAGCTTCCAAAAGCCACCCAACAACCTCCCTTGCAAAAGAGATTGGTGGATGTGGGAAGGTGAACCAAAAGGGATGCAAGTGGGTCTTCAACTCGGCAGCACTTCGTTGCTTGAAAACTCCTTCAACCTCTGTCTATTTTGGGTGAGAAAAGTCCCACCTTTTATAGACCCATGGGGTCTCTTTTGGGAGGGAAGCACAAATGCCATGTGTTGGTCATAGGCGCCATGTGGCAGTCTTGTCTTCCCAAGAGGGAGGGGAGTCCTCCATTGACTTGGGCTTTCATAACTGCCCTTGTGACAGTCCTCAAACGGCCTATTTGTCCACTCACACACGCGTGCGAGGCAAGAGTCATCAACTGACTGTTTTGGGCTGCCACTTGGCCTCATTTGTCTTTTTGCCCGTTAAACTTGGAAATCGTCTCACCCAGGGACGATTTCAGAAATCGTCCCTGGGTGAGACGATTTCAAGTTAGCAATCGTCCCTGGGTGAGACGATTACTAGGCAAAGTGTCTAAGTGTGCCAAATTGCTTCTTGACCTCACAAAATTGCTATGAAAGTGGTTAAGACCATTGTTTGACCTCTAAGGGCTGCCCTGGGGGCTGTGTTTGTCAAAGCGATCAGTGTTTGCGATCACGTAATCGGATTGGTGCTGTTTTGGTGTCTACAGATGCCCCTTTTTGGGAAGCGCTGCGGGTGACGCAGTGCTAAGCAAAAATAGATAACCAAAGCACTAATGATTAGGGTTTCTTGGTAACCTAACCAACTTTTGATGCCCCAAGTATGGAAAGGGCATGCATTCTTGAATCCTTGCTTCTGATGAGCTAAGGAATTTGATTTCAAGTATTAACCTATTTTGGTGAGGTGTGACTTGAACTTAGACATTGATCAATCATGAACAGGCAAAGGGCATTTTTATCCTCAGGGGGAACCTTGTGTTCATGATTCACGAAATGCCAAGTGTTTGATTGATTTGATTGTTGCTTGTTTACTGCCCCAAGCAGGAGCGTGATTGTCTTTGTCAATGATTCTTTGAATGCATGTCATTTTCCTTAATTGGGTGTGTGATTGTTGGTTGGTGACTAAGTGTGACTACCCCCTCAAGCGACGAATCGATGAGGGAATGACCTTCGTGAGAGAAGCGACGAGTCGCTTGACCCGAAATGACTTGTGCAAGGGTGCCTTTAGAGGGTTTACCGTTAAGCGTGTGCAATTTTTCCAACATTTGGACCTATTTTTGGTGGGTGTTAACCCTTTTGGTGATGCCGTAATGAGGTGAAATCATCGAAAATCTAACTTCCCGTGGAGCGGTCCGGCTATTGTAGCCTTCTTGGGGAAGTAGGAGAGCTATAATTTGAACCTCGACATCGATTTTCTTTGCCTAGAGGTTAAGTGCAATAGCACTTGTGTCCGAAAATGTTATTGTTGTTTGTTTTTGTGTATTTTTTTATTGTTTTTGTTGTTTTTGTGACACCATTTGGGGATTAAATTGTCTGCAATCCGTCTGCCCGTGGAGCGGTCCGGCTATGTTAGCCTTCTTGGGGGGTAGGATAGTGACATTTTGTAACGCCAATGCCTATTTTGTATGCCGGGATGTCAAGTGCAACAACACTCTTATTAGGCAAATTTATTTTTTGTTTTTAGTTCATTTTTGTTGATTTTTTGTTGTTTTGACTTTTCTGGCTGGAAATCGTCCCTGGGTGGGACGATTTCCAATTGCAAAAATCGTCCCTGGGTGGGACGAGCGCTGACCAGAGCGCTCGTCCCAGCCAAGGACGATTTCCAGTTGGTAGGCCTATTTAAGGCCCAAAACTTGGATTTGGGCTCATTTGTGTCATTTTTTTTTCTTGCGATTTGGTAGCTCTGGGAGGAGGAGGTAATTCTGCGAAGCGAAGCGCTGCCGGAATTCTCTCTGTCATCATGAGTGCACAAACTGGTTCGAGCGGTGGAGCGGAGGCGAAACCCGTAAGTGCTCCCTAGAGTTTATTCTTGCAATTGATGATTTGATTTGAATTGATTTTGTTTATTT
The DNA here is from genome assembly GCA_028583015.1 of Wollemia nobilis. NCBI lineage: Eukaryota > Viridiplantae > Streptophyta > Pinopsida > Araucariales > Araucariaceae > Wollemia > Wollemia nobilis. Next base: position 3,137,546 of record JAQPPZ010002333.1, read on the forward strand.
CTTTGTTTGAAATAAAATTTAGATCCTGACACTTAGTTATTAAAACTAAGATTTATTGTATATTAAACGTGATATAAAACCTATGTAAAAATGTTTATTGTTTGAAGTAAACCTTAGGATAAACTGCACGTAAACCCTAAGTTTTTATGTTTTATTTTTTTATTTTTTTTTTTTTTTTTTTGAATTGTTATGTTGTTTTTGTATTCAATCAGTTAAGGTTAGAAACCCTAGATCTGAAAGTTTTATTTTTGAATTTTTTGTGTTGTTTTTTGTAATTACTCAGTTTAGGTTAGGAACCCTAAATCTGAAAAATTAGTTTTGAATTTTTGTGTGTGTTATTGTTTTGCAGGTTAGGAGCCGGTACCGTGTACCTGCCGCATTTGCTGAGGCGCGGTCGGCGCTGACTGATGTTGACTGGCAGTGGCTTGATGCCCTTGGGCTCAAGCAGGTGGCTCGACTGGAGCCTGTGGTCCCGGATCAGGCCTATCTGACGGCCCTGATCAAAGTTTGGGATCCGCGGACCAACACTTTCCATCTTTCGACAGGGGAGATGACTGTGACACTGGAGGACGTTTATCGGTTGCTTCGGATTCCGATAGATGGACTGTCCATTAGGACATCGCCGCGTGATCAGCGGACTGCTGTACCGACGAGATGTTTTGGGCATGCGGAGCGGCTGGGTGTAACGAACCCAGTGGAGACAGCCGAGGTGGACTGTCAGGCTAGCGGGATTTTTGTTAGCTGGTGGCAGGAGAGGGGGTGTTAGGAGTGAGGCACGCATTCTTGATGGGCCTCATTTCTAACATGCTTCTACCTGATTCGTCAGGCGGGAGGTTCCCGTGGAACCTGCTGGAGTTGGTATGGCGGTTGGTAGAGTGCCCGATAGAGGCACCGCTGATTTATGGATGGGGACAGACATTGTTGGCACAGCTCTACGGGGAGCTGTACGACGTCCGCTGTCGGCAGTAGAAGGGGGTGAGTTGCAGTTATCTTCTTCAGTGTTGGGGTTGGCAGCACATAGCAGTGGAGAGGCCGACCGGGTTACCGTGGATGACGCGGGTGGTGATGGATGACGATGAGATTGGCTATGCAGCTTTGTGGCGGCGGTCTGCGGAGCAGGGGCAGAGTCGGCGATGGGCAGGTGCCGTTGAGCACTACACTGATGCCTTTTCTCGGCTCACTCCAGGGGAGGTGTTTTGGCGTCCCTATCGGGACTGTCCAGGCTGGCTTGAGGCTGGAGAGTGGCTCCGACGGGTACGGAGGGAGCGGTGGTTGACTGGGCGGCACGGGACGGAGCATGAGTTCTTTCCGTACCGCCGGGTTACACGACAGTTTGGGGTGCGCCAGGGGTTGCCTGGTGAGCCCGTGGTCTATCGACGACGGGGGGATGAGAGGGATCTGGAGCCACCGGTCACCGCGCCATTGGGCGAGGAGTCCGATGCGGTGATTGAGGTCCCGGATGTGGATGACATCGGGACTACCACTGAGTATGATTCGTGGTGGGTACTACGGCGTTGGAGAGGAGAGGGGCCACTGGGAGGCGCGGAGGCGGCAGTGGAGGATGCTGAGGCAGCAGGGGGTGATTGGGGGGTCCGTTGGATGATGCGGACATGGTGGATGTGGGAGATGAGGATGTGGACTTGGGTGTTCCGGAGCAGCCGGACATGCAGGATGTGGAGGAGCAGTTGGAGCCTGAGCGGGCTACTGTCCCCGCGAGTCCTATGCGTCCGGTAGATACAGAGGAGGTGGGGTCAGATGTAGGTGTTGAGATTGCTCGACTGACAGAGCTGCTACGGATGCGGGATCTGGAGTTGGGGGATGCACGGCAGGAGAGGGATCTTCTACGGGCTCAGTTGGCAGAGCGGGATAGAGTTTTGGCGCAGCGCGATGATGCATTGTCTATCTATCATCGACGAGAGGCAGAATGGTGTCTGTACCGGATAGACTTGGAGAGGGAGGTCATCCGCCTTGGCGGGCGGCTACCTGAGCCTTCGATCAGTAGATCTTCTCGACGGACGAGGGATAGTTTGACTGAGCAGTCAGCATCATCTCGTCACAGGCGGTTAGATGAGGGGGGTGGTAGCAGGCATGATGCGGGGGCTAGTAGTAGCCGCCCTGCAGGGTCCCGTAGGACCCACACCACGGGGGGTAGTTCCCGTCGCACCGATCCTGCGTGATCATGGTGGTCGACGCCTTAGGTTGGGTTCTTGGATATGATTGCGGGGTCTGAGGACCGGTTTTGTAGCCTACGGGCATCTTTTTGACGATATATATATATATATACCTGTTTTATTTTTGGTTTTGTACATGTGATGATGTGATTTTTGTTATGCATGTTTATTCATTTTGATGAATGCAGATGTTATGATGAATGCAAATGTTTTAGATGTCTATGTGATATGCGAAGTGAAATGGATGAATGATATTTGTGGTGATTGCACTGTAGGCTATTTAAGAAGCTCTTTATTTACATGGTTTTTCTGTTTTTGTATTTTTTGATGGTATCATAAGGATGATAAGTAGCACAGATGGTTTTGGAATGAATGTAAGGTTTTCTGAGATTCAGTCAGTTTTAACTCACCATCCATGATTGTACTTTATCTTACAAGACTTTTGAACAAGGTATGAATCGGACCTATTTTTGACCAAGTTATTTAACATCCCTGTGTGTGCAATTGAGTTCATTTAGTGGTATTTGTTAGGATACCGCCGAGTGCCGATGGGCTTTCAACCGAACCTGTGCTCGAGGATCACCTAATTAGCTCCACGGATTCCTTTGTTGTATGTACTAAGATTAATCTGCGGTGTAATCCAGGATGCCATAAGCTAGCTCATCCACATGCAAACATTGATCTGTATGCAAGTTAATGTGACAGATATATCGTCATGCGGGAGGTTTACTTCTGTTACCGAATTGGTATTGAAGCTTGCCTTATGACCTACAGAATGCTGAGAGTTCCAGGGATTCAAGGTCAACTCCCTTCTTTTCTTCAATTGTATTGGGATACTTGCTCATTGTAGTGATGAGATCACTATTTATTTTGATTTGTTTTTCTTTCGAGCAAGGGATTGGGGTTATGGAGTGACCAAAATCACTGTTGTTTGTGCCTTTTGATGTGTGCACTGTAGTTTGTCAAATTTTTGAGTTTTGACATTTTGCAAATTTTTTGTGTTTTGCAACTGTTGAGAACTTTAGGGATTCTTAGGGAATTGGGTAGGGAGGATGCTTGTCCTTTTGCCAACTCTCAGCATTCTAGGGGTCATTCGCACAGGGGATGAGCAAGATAACCGTTTCGCTTGTGGTGACCTAGATTATTTTGCTGGTTTCGTCTTTCGTTCACACAATTTGGGAATTTTAGTGTTTTGATTTGTGTTGGGATGTTACGTAACAAGGTGTATTTCAAGTATGACTCTACCTTCGTAAAATCTGTTCGACTTGATACACTACATGGCTAAAGAGGAAAATGATGACTGAATTACTGAAAGTCTTGGTACATTCCCAGACCACTGACTGTAGTGTGGTAAAAGTTATGCTTGGTGTTTTTGTTGTTTTTGTAACATGAGACAATGCGGAACAAGGTGGACTATCGGAGCTATTGCAGCTTATGGTGCCTTTGACCTGTATGACTACAAATATGCAATGTATGGATGCAATGCATAATGCAGCTATATATTTTTGTATTTTTGATGGATTGTTTTTGGTGAAGGTGAAGATGAGGTGCGAGAATATTAATTTTTTTGATGAATTTGAGTATGCCTAGAATTGAGATGCAAATGTTTGTTGTTTTTGATGATTTCTGTTTTTTTGAATTTCTTGATTTTTTTTTTTTTGACCAAGAGACTGCGATAATCCTTGGAGCTTTTTGTATTGACCAAGAGATTGCGATAATCCTTGGAGCTTTTTGGGTGACCAAGAGATTGCGATAATCCTTGGAGCTTTTTGGATTGACCAAGAGATTGCGATAATCCTTGGAGCTTTTTGTATTTGACCAAGAGATTGTGATAATCCTTGGAGCTTTTTTTTTTTTTTTTGGTATATGGCTTTCTTAGATATGAAATGGTCGCAAATGACTGATATTCAAGGGTTCTGTTTCCTTGATACCGTCAAGAGAAGCTAGCCTGTACGTTCCTGGTCCTATTTTGCTATCAATGACATAAGGACCTAACCAATTTGCCATGAATTTGTCCCTCATATGGGATGGCAAATTAGAGTTTTGTTGGTTTTCCTTCAGAACCAAATCACCAACCCGAAAGTCTCTTAGGTGAACTTTCATGTTGTAAGCTCTCTTAAGCCGCTCTTGATAGATACGTAAGTGCTCGAGAGCATTAACGCGTCGTTCGTCAAGCAACGTAAGTTGGTCTAATCGGGCCTGCCGCGCAGGTGTTATCATCGATGAACTCCTGCATTGATATGCGCAGGGAAGGAATTTCCAACTCGAGAGGCATTACTGCCTCTGAGCCATACACTAGTGAAAACGGAGTTGCCCCAGTGGGCGTCCGAATGCTAGTGCGATAAGCCCAAAGGGCAAGTGGGATTTGTATGTGCCAATCCTTATGACTGTCTGCGACAGTATTTTTAAGGATGGCGACTAGCGTTTTGTTTGACGCCTCTGCTTGCCCATTTGCTTGCGGATAATAGGGTGTTGAAAAGCTGTGCTGAATTTTGTACTTTGTGGTTAAAGCACGCACGTCTTTGTTCTTGAATGATGGCCCATTATCCGAGATTATTTTGGATGGAATACCAAAATGACATATGATGTAATGCAAAATGAACTCCGCAATGCGGGGTCCTGTCGTAGAGGTTAACGGAATTGCTTCCACCCATTTGGTAAAATATTCCGTGGCCGTTATGATAAACGTGTGACGGCCTGACGATGCAGGGGAGATCTTTCCGATTAGATCGAGGCCCCACTACAAAAATGGCCAAGCATACTGGACTGTCTGTAGGGCCTGGGAAGGTGCGTGCATCAAATTGGCATGATGTTGACACTTTACGCACTTCTTGACATACTCGCAACAATCTCGCTCTAAAGATGGCCAATAATAGCCCATGCGAAGAATGCGCTTTGCGATGGCCATACCGCTAAAGTGGCCACCACATGTACCGTCATGCGCTTGGGCAACTGCCCAAGTGGACTCTTGCTGGTCCAAACAACGAAGAAGAATTCCGTCATAGCTTCGACGATACAAAATGTCTCCTATCAAGACATATTTTGCCGCTTTCTGTTTGAATGTTCGTTTTGCGGCGTGCGTCAATCCAAAGGGAAGATTACCTAACTTGAGGTAGTCTCTTATGGGTAAATACCAGTCCTGTTTATCAGAAACCTCGACAGTTTGAACAGCCAATCCCTTTTGAAGTTCTTCCCTAACAAATGCTGATTGGGATAGAACTTGTAAGAATAGCGTTGTGTTGCTATTAATGGGAGTGGGGGAAAACAAAGATCCCCAGTTGGCACGTTTCAAACAGTCTCGGATTCGAAAGAACTTATCCGAAGATGGTTCGATCTTGATCATGTGGACTCTTGGCGTCAAGTCTGAGCTTGCGCGCTCCATCGCGGGTTGCGATAAGGTTTTGACCTGAATGGTTGTTATATCACCGGAAAGGTCTTGCGGGATTAGTGACCCCAAGGAGGCCATTGTGTCCGCAAAATGATTCGATGATCGAGGGAGTGCCTCGATGTCATACCACTCAAGTTTTGCCAAGAATTTGTCCACGAGGGCTTTATAGGCCTTTAGAACTGGGCATTTGCATTGATATACCCCTTTGACTTGATTGACGATTAACAACGAATCACCAAAGATGTTCAATCTTTTGATGTTCATGGCGATTGTTGTCTGAAGACCTAGGAGCAAGGCTTCATATTCTCGCATTGTTGTTGGTGCACTTGGAAGTTTAATTTAAATGACAGGGGCATTGGAGCGCCCTGCGGTGTGAAGAATACAATTCCTGCGCCACCACCTTGCTCGCATTTAGAACCATCAAAAAATAAGGTTATGTCGGCTCGAGACTCGAGCTCATCAAAATCTGGCGATTCTGAGACATGGAAGACCCCATCATCGGGTAGTTCTATGATCGAGAGGCTGATCGTCTTCAAGAGGAGCCTCTGCTAGTTGATCGGCTATGACTTGTCCTTTTATAGATTTTTGCCCAATAAACTCAATGTCAAATTCCGTCAACAACATGATCCATTTCGCCGTGCGGCTACTATGATAAGTACGACTCATCATGTATCGCAATGGATTCTCCTTAGACACAACATACGTAGTGTTGCTCAGCATGTAGTGGCGTAGCCTCTTGGTAGCAAACACCACTGCTAAGCAAAGTTTCTCAACGTATGCATAGTTAAGTTCGTAACTAACCAATGTGCGGCTAAGATAGTAAGTAGCCTATTATTTGTGAAGTTCATTCTTCGGGCTAGCATTGCACCCAGTGCCACCTCAGTAGCCGAGATGTATAAGTAGAACGGCACACCTGGTCTAGGAGGTGCCAATACTGGCGGCGAAGCCAAGTATTGTTTGATTTCGTCAAAGGCTGACTGGCACTCGTCATCCCAATGAAATGTGACCCCTTTGTGCAATAATTTGTTCATGGGTCGGCATTTGTCGGATAATTGCGCTATGAAGCGTTTAATCGATGCGACCTTTCCTTGCGGACTTTTGAGTTGCTTGATAGTGGTTGGGGGAGCCATTTCAAGGATTGCCTTGACTTTGTTTGGGTCCACTTCGATGCCTCTCTTTGAGACTATAAAACCCAAGAGTTTTCCAGATGTGACGCCGAACACGCACTTCTTGGGATTCAGTCTGACCTTATGCTCTATGAGGCGATCGAGAATCTTGCTTAAGTCACCGAGATGATCTGAGCGCAAGAGAGACTTGGCTAACAAATCATCCATGTAATCTTCCAAAGTTTTGTGCATGTAATCATGGAAGATATAAGTCATAGCACGTTGGTATGTAGCGCCAGCATTTTTAAGGCCAAAAGGCATGACCTTATAGCAAAATGTCCCCCAAGGCGTTGTGAATGCCGTTTTGAGTTGGTCTTCAGGATTGATACGAATTTGATTGTATCCCGAGAAACCGTCCATTAGGGAGAGCATTTCGTGACCTGCTGTAGCGTCTACCAATGCGTCGATGCTTGGCAAGGGGAAATCATCCTTAGGACTCGCTTTGTTTAGGTCTCGAAAGTCGGTGCATATGCGAATCCTCCCGTCGGGCTTCTTGACGGGAACCATGTTGGACAACCATGGCGGATAATCCACGCAGATGACAAATTGTGCATCCAACAGCTTTTGCAATTCGTCTTTGACCATCAAGGCCACTGTTGGGTGCATCTTTCTTAGTTTTTGCTTTACAAGCTTGATTTTCGGATCAAGCGTTAAATTGTGCATGACTAGCTGCGGGTCTAGTCCTGGCATATCTTTGTACGACCATGCAAAAACTTCCTTCTTCTCTTTGAGAAGGGCAATATATTCGGCTTGCTCTTCGGGGGAAAGGCTTACCCCCAGCTTGAGAATCCGTGGATTCATTGGATCTGTGCCGATGTCTACGTCAGTCGTCTCCTCGATTGACATGTGGGATCCGTCCTCCAACCGATGTGGAGTTGGGATTAAATGGATATCATCAGCCGAGTTAAGATCTGCGTTTGGAATCTCGGGTCCCTCTTCAGCTTGAAAAATATCCTGAGTTGTCCTTGGGGTAAAATGAAGCATTTCACCGAAAGGCCAGTACTCTGATGGTGACAATGGTGAATTGACGCGATCCCAATCGATGGCATCCATGTCTAGATGCAATGACCATGATGGATCGGTCGGATTGCGGATGGGTGCGGTCAAATCAATGGAGATCATGTGGATGGAATGAATTTGGTCTCCAGAACCGCGGGTGTGATGACTTGATTCTTTTAGATGTTCCCTATACTCTGGATCTGGCTCTACGGGAACGAGGCACGAATGGATCCTCTCTAGGTGCAAATTCATCTCTATGTGTGAAAAGGAAGGCGGGGTCTTCCCTTGGCACTGCTGTCATGATGGGATCTCGAGGTGGACGATGCTCATCTTGAATTTGGAGCCATAGGTCTAACACTTGGTCCCACCTCGCTGGGTCTACGTGCCATTCATGTCCTAACAGTATACCCATCTGTCCCATTAGATCTTCATGAGTTAGAGCACGGTGATGTCGTCGCGCATGTCTGAGATAGTCCATTTCAGTTTCATCTTCTGAATCGCTTTCATAGATCCAAAATTGTTCATCCTCTTCAACATCTGTTGCTTGCGACATTGAGGACTCTTCCTGTTCCAATGAATTAATCCGGTCCCATTGTGGTTGTTCCACTCTTGGTGGAGGGACCTGATTCTCTTGAGACCGTGTTATTTCATCCGGAACCTCTAAGGGGAACAGTTTCAAAAAGATGTCCTGGCAGTCGTTGATGTTCTCTTTGAGGATTAATCTCTGAACTTTCGCCTCTCTCTAGCAAAGAAGAGGGATTACTGTTGCTTCCAGGGGTGTTTGTTGACCATGGGAGGTAGTCTCCCAATGTGTATTCTGTATTCGGATTGGCATAAGGATCCAATGCCAATCCCCCCTTGTTGCCTATTTCTAGGCCTTGCATATTTTCAACCAAGATGTCTAATGGCAAGGGATGGTTGAACCCTACCCCTGACTTGTCATATGGCATCTGATATCTTGGTTGGCAAAGGATCCGCATCCCTTGCTCATATCTGCCGAGCCCGTATCCATGCCAATTGCATTGGCCTAGATATTTTAGGGCAAATTTTGGGTTTGACAGATAATTGATGTTTTCCACAAAAGGCTCTTCGTCTGTTTCCTTTTGTTGGCATGGTTCAAGACCATGATCAAGGCCCCCATACACAAAATTTGTCTGGTTCGGTGGGTAGCCTAGAGGAACGATTGTCCCTATGGGAAGGCGAGGTCTTCCCATGTCTTGTACTGACTCCAGTGTGGGGGTTGCCACAACATTTTGCACTAAGTATTCCCCCAGGCCTGTACTGGCCATTTCAACAGTGATTGTTGATGATTGGGTGGGAGGAAACGGTAGTCCTTCCTGAGTCCATTCCATGTTTGGTGGTTCAGGAATCTTGGTTTTCGTTGCGTTGGGCGCTTCCTCTGTTGTTATTGTTGAAATTGTGGGCAACCTTTCTTCTAAGGGCTTAACCTCTTCCATGATTTGTTTTCCCTTGTCCTTCTGTTGGGCCATGATAGGTGGCGTTGATGATGAAGGAGCCGGTGATGAAGTCTCACCTGGCTGGGATTTTGCCTTGTTGGCCACCAGTGGTGCCTGCGGTATTGGACCCTGTTTAGATGGATTTAATTGAAAATCCAAATGCGTTGAAGGGAGGGTCGATTGAGGTATGAATTGTACCGCATTGCAATACTTGAAGGGCTCTAAGTCCATTGGGACTACATGTATTTCTCCTTCATAAGCATACTTCAAGCATTGGTGGGCGATCGAAGGGACACATTTCATATCCCTGATCCAAGGCCGCCCTAGCAGTATATTATAAGCCATTTCACCTTCCAAGGACATGGCACAGTGTAGGTATTGACTTTTGTCCTACCTGGATCGGCAGAACGATCGTGTCGACTGTCGAGCATATTGCATCATTAAAAGCTCGTAGTGTGTACGTGGAGGCTGTGATGTGAGAGGCTGGCAGCTTCAAATGCTTCAAGGCTGCAGTGGTTATGATGTTACTGGACGAGCCAGTATCTATCAGCACTCTCTTGTACGGAATCCCGTTGACCCGTGCGATAACGTGCAGGGGTGGATCCGCCATGTCATTTGATATCGTTTTGACCTCATCTTCTCTGAATGTGATGACCGGCTCCGTACATTGTTTCACATGTCCCACGAAGGCGTTGAAAGAATTTGCCTCGTGGGGTTGTAATTCAATGGCTTTTAAAATGTCCATAAGAGCTTCTCTATGGGGAGCTGATTGTTGAATAAGCTCGTAGATGGACAGCCTAGCCGACGTGGTCCGCAAACTCTACGTGAGTTTGGTTCGTATCGTGACCTCAGGTCTAGGCGGAGGTAACTGCGTTGGGCGTTGTTGAGGATGCGATGTTGTCGGAACTTCCCTCGTAGCTACCTCAGGGGCAAGCTGTCGGGTACCTTCTCGTTCCTTGTTACTATGCTAATCATTCCCACAAATCCTTGTGTGGGAAGATCTTGTCGCACCTCGTTAATCTGGAGTGGTTTTGTTTGTGCCTCGTGGGCTGGCAAGGGGTCCTTGAATACCCCCATTTGTTGGTTGTTTGGTGCGATGGGGTTGTCCACAACCAATGTTCTAGTTGTCGATCAAATCCTGGACTAGTTCTTTGAATTTCCAGCACCCATTCAAATTGTGTCCTCTGCGCCTATGGAATCTACAATACAATTCCTCCCTGTACCCCCTAGGCTTGGGAATGTTAGGGTCTATAATTTGGATTTCCGGCAGAGTGACTAAATTTGCCGCTGACAAGCGGTCAAATAAGGAGTCCCTAGACTCCGCATATGGGGTGAAATTTTGCCTAGGGCGACGCGGGTAATTTTGCTCCTGTCTTCTATTATCTCTTTCATAAGCAGGAGGCACTGTGCTCGGTAGTTAGCCCTTTGGGGCTACGTCTCTTGCACAAGCGCGGGAAAATTTATCGCAACTTGGTTGACTGCAGCGTGTTGTGGTTGCGTTGTCCCGGTTTTAGTGGTTTTATTCCACTCTTTCTTCTTAGGCTTGGCAATTGCGCCTTCGCCTATCTTAATCTCTTCTATGACTCTGGCTTGCGCCAAAGCTTCTTCTAAGTCGTCGTATTGTCGCAGCAACAATAGACCAGAGATTGATTTTAAGCAACTTTTTGCGAACATCTGCGTGAGATCAGACATAGGAGGACGGTAGGGTAACCTAGAAAGCAAAGCTCTCCATCGATTCCCGTACGCTGCCATTGTTTCCTCTTCAAATTGCTTGAGGCTCGCTAAATCACTTAGTGATGCCTTCTTCCTTGTGTTGAAGGCAAAGCGTTCAAGAAACGCGTCTACTAATTGATCTAAATTGCTTATGCTGTGTTTGGGTAGTTGTGTGAACCAATCCGAGGCAGGGCCTGCGAATGTGGTTATGAATGTTCTAAGCAACAATGCGTCATTATCTTGGATGCCGAAGCATTGGCTTAGAAATCGTGTAACGTGTTCCTGTGCGTCCTCTTCACCTTTAAAAACTGCCAATTGAGGCAACTTGAAGTGTTCGGGGTAAAGAGGTGTAGGCACTGAGGGATGCACCGAATTACTGCGGAGTAGACGTAATGTGGGTTTTTGATGCCCAGCAGCTTTTGTCTCCACGGACTCCAAACGCTCCAATAGCGCTTGGTATGCATCGGAAGATTTTATTTCTTCCTCTCTTGTTCGCTCTTGTTGCAAGTTACGGTAAACTGGAGGCCTATGGAGGGGTGGCCGAATGGCATCCTTCCTGCCTTGATGGGGAGTTTCAACATATTCCTCTTCTGGTTCATACTCCTCATAAAATTCTTGAGGAGTCTCTAGGGCGAAACCTATGACCCTGATCAAGCTCTTGCTGAAGGTACCCATCATTGTTTTGGGGAGTTGCCTCCCTCTCGAATCTATGAGGTCTTGGAAGCAGAGCTTGACGAGGTCGCGGAGACCTGTCCGGCAGCAACGGATTACGCCTCTCATATTGTTCAGCTCTTTGGATGCGAGGGGTTGGCCCCCTCTCGGGTATTTCATAGCGTAACTCATCCGCTTCGCGTTGCATGCGCTCTCTATCCAAGCGGTGTCGATACTCTATCTCCCGATGACTTTGTTTAAGCCGCATGATTTGGGCTTGACGGGTGGTATATCTGGCGACCAGCTGGGTCAATTTGGTCTACCCTATTTTGCTCAGGAGGTTCGAATGTTTCTTCTATGTGTTTACCTCGAGTTTGCTGGTCTAAGGTTTCAATGGGTCGCTTCCCTCTGTCGAGGTAAGCGGTATGTGCTCGAGGTTCCGGCCTCAAGGGGTGATCATGATATCCTCCTGGTGCGGAAATGCAAGGTTCCCACGTTGTTTGTTGCCCTCGAGGAATGCGATGGCTTTCCTCGTACTCCCTTTCACGGGTGTAAAGGGGGTGGGCGGAGTTAGGTCGCCCTATGTAAGGAGCCCTGCGCTCCGGATTTGGTCTCTCGGTTCTGATGATAGGTAAAGAAGGGACGCCATATCCACGTTGCCCCTCCAAATGGACGGTGTGCCCGTCTAACGCTTCATCGCGCGGTGGCCACTCATGCCTAACTTCAAGAGGTGATTCTCTATTTATGTCAAGGTCTACATGTAAGGCATCTTCCCGAAAGGGGCTGCTTTGAATAGGCATACCCCACCGAGGATTCTGAATTGGATTCTTTTGTAGGTTAGACCTATAAGGCGGTATGACCAAATCCTCAGGACTGAAGTGAAGGCGACTTGTGCCTGCTTTTTGTGTACCTTTCGGAGCTTCCGCCCTTGATTGGGCTTGACTGCGGGTGTACACCATTGCGGTGCTTCTATGCTATCTAAATAAGTTTTTATCTCATTTTTATGATTTTCCTTTTTTTGTCTACACTAAGCAGAATTAAGCACACACATTCACAAAATCGTGATTATCTCTTTTAAGGATTATTGGTGTGCCCTAAACTAGTTTAGTGCATTTTGGTGTTTTGTTTTGTTTTTGTAGGTTTTGAAGATCGTTTAAATGCATTATGACGGCTCATATAACTCCCAAAATGGTAGCCCCTTCAATATACCAACCAGGGCGATATACCAACCTCTCTATATACCCGCCCTTACGAGAGGGAGACTATAGGTACGTGAGAGCAGAAGGTACGTGGTACTTAGGCGATACGGAAGGGGGATTGTCCTGTTAATGGCACCTACCATAGAAAACTTATCCTCGTGCGCATGGGAATCACCCCAGCAACACTCGGTCTGTCTTCGTCAAGATTTACGCCTAACAACAGTTGACAATCGAGAAATGGATGCAAATCAAGCCAAGGTGGTGATGAAATCCACCAATGGTCTTGATCAAGGGCTGGGGTCTTACGACCAGCTCCTTGGTTTAAAATTGTTTCGTGGAGTGTGTGAGGTTCATTTTATCCAACGAAAATGAAACATGCATGAATGACTTTTCCTAAGCAATGCAAGCTAAAATGAAAACAGTCAAAGAAACGAAACAGAAACAGAAAATTTCAACAGAGATGATGAAAATCCCTACCTCTTCTCTGCCTGCTCTAGTTGCCTCTGAATTTTTGCTCTGAAAAGTTGCAGACAGAAAATCGTCCCTTGGTGAGACGATTAACAGAACAGAAATCGTCCCTTGTAGAGACGATTTTACAATCGTCCCAGGGTGAGACGATTTCCAGAACAGAAATCGTCCCTTGCAGAGACGATTAACAGTCTGCAAGAAAAATGTACCTGTAAAACACAAAACACAAAAACCCAATTAGTTTTTCTGTGATCTTAAAAATAGGGAACAGGTCCCACCGTGATCGCCACTGAAAGCACGAGATTTCGGGCAAAGGAAACACTAATCATGCAATGTAAGACGAAATGTAACGCTTTAACCTTATGCACAAAAACAGAGAAAAGAGACAATTTGGAAAGGAAAGAAAAGATGTAAAGAAATCACAGCCCTCTTTATTCAAATATCTTATCCTCGGTTACATAGACGTCTCCTCCATTTTTAGGGGCTAGGAGCGTTAAATTTGTCTTTGTTACAATGTTTGACTTAGTCTTCCTCCTTCCGCGTGCCCACGATTGCAATGGGCGGGCCAAGATGATGCCGCCGCTGATGTCGATGAGTTCTTCACCTCTGCTGCTTCTCCCGCGAACAAAGAAACAACCAAGATGTCGGTAGCACTCGCTGCCGGTGAAAAGTGTTTGTTCTTCTAAAATCATCAAAAGATGCATGCAAACATTTATCTAAAACAATGAACAAAATGATTCTAAACAGCCCGAAAACTTGCCAGAAGACAGAAAATGTTACCAACAGACCATTGCCACTCGAGACAGTCGGCCAATCTGCTTTCAACTGGAAATCGTCCCTGGGTGGGACGATTTCGACTGTAAATCATCCCTGGGTGGGACGATTTCTTCTGTGTTGGGGAAGCCGAACTGACACGCTCCAATGTCGACTCCCGAGGTCTCCAAAACACCTGCAGACAAAGGGGTTATGTAATTGGGGCCATTTTGGGACGACCCAGATGGTCGGATTCTCCCAATTTGGCCTCTATCTTCGGGAATTTGATGTCGCCACCTGCAAGTCAATGAAACAACAAAGCGACACAAAACATACTAGAATCTGACCAAAAGTTACGAAATTGCAGCTGTGAGTTAACCAAACATAATAACACAAAATGCAACCTGAAAAAGTAATCTAGAATGCTCTAAAAACTTAAAAAGTGCGGGGGTGCCCAAGTGGGCCTCCCACCGTTGGCACTTGATTTCGGCGCCAATCCACTAGGGATGGGCCCAAAACCTCTTAGGATTGGGGGGTCGGCGAATTGGTTGGTTCAAGTGTCCATGTGTTGGATTTGGGTCAGGTTCAAGCTTCCAAAAGCCACCCAACAACCTCCCTTGCAAAAGAGATTGGTGGATGTGGGAAGGTGAACTAAAAGGGATGCAAGTGGGTCTTCAACTCGGCAACACTTCGTTGCTTGAAAACTCCTTCAACCTGTCTGTTTTGGGTGAGAAAAGTCCCACCTTTTATAGACCCATGGGGTCTCTTTTGGGAGGGAAGCACAAATGCCATGTGTTGGTCATAGGCGCCATGTGGCAGTCTTGTCTTCCCAAGAGGGAGGGGAGTCCTCCATTGACTTGGGCTTTCATAACTGCCCTTGTGACAGTCCTCAAACGGCCTATTTGTCCACTCACACACGCGTGCGAGGCAGGAGTCATCAACTGACTGTTTTGGGCTGCCACTTGGCCTCATTTGTCTTTTTGCCCGTTAAACTTGGAAATCGTCTCACCCAGGGACGATTTCAGAAATCGTCCCTGGGTGAGACGATTTCAAGTTAGCAATCGTCCCCGGGTGAGACGATTACTAGGCAAAGTGTCTAAGTGTGCCAAATTGCTTCTTGACCTCACAAAATTGCTATGAAAGTGGTTAAGACCATTGTTTGACCTCTAAGGGCTGCCCCTGGGGCTGTGTTTGTCAAAGCGATCAGTGTTTGCAGTCACGTAATCGGATTGGTGCTGTTTTGGTGTCTACACACAACCCTTTCATTAATATACCTTGATCTCTGTTACAATGATGTCTCCTCCCTTTTCGGGGGCTAGGAGCATTAAAAGAATTCGATTACAATCACTCAATGTTCCTCTTTTCGCGTGCCTATGATTGCAATGGGTGGGCCAAGATGATGCCACCGCTGATGTCGATGAGTTCTTCACCTCCGTTGCTTCTCCTGCGAACAAAGAAACAACCAAGATGTCAGTAGCACCTGCTGCAAGTGAAAAGTGTTCGTTCTTCTAAAATCATCAAAAGATGCATGCAAACATTTATCTAAAACAAGTAAACAAAATGATTCTAAACAACCTCGAAAACTTGATGGAAGACGGAAAATGTTACCGGAAGGCCATTGCCACCGAGACAACTGGCCAATCTCGCATTCAAATGGAATTCATCCCTGGGTGGGACGATTTCTGACTGCAATTCGTCCCTGGGTGGGACAAATTCTTCTGTGTTGAAGAAGCCGACCTGCTGTTGCTCCAATGTTGATTCTCGAGACCTGCAAAACACCTGCAAACAAGGGGGTTATGTAATTGGGGCCATTTTGGGATGACCCAGATGGTCGGATTCTCCAAATTTGGCCTCTACCCTTGGGAATTTGATCTCGCCACCTGCAAGTCAGTGAAACAACAAAGCAACACAAAACATACTAGAATCTGACCAAAAGTTACGAAATTGCAGCTATGAGTTAACCAAACATAATAACACAAAATGCAACCTAAAAAAAAGTAATCTAGAATGCTCTAAAACCTAGAAAGTGCGGGGGTGCCCAAGTGGGCCTCCCACCGTTGGCACTTGATTCCGGCGCCAATCCACTAGGGATGGGCCCAAAACCTCTTAGGATTTGGGGGGTCGGCGAATTGGTTGGTTCAGGTGTCCATGTGTTGGATTTAGGTCCGATTCAAGCTTCCAAAATCCACCCAACAACCTCCCTTGCAAAAGAGATTGGTGGATGTGGGAAGGTGAACCAAAAGGGATGCAAGTGGGTCTTCAACTCGGCAACACTTCGTTGCTTGAAAACTCCTTCAACCTGTATATTTTGGGTGAGAAAAGTCCCACATTTTATAGACCCATGGGGTCTCTTTTGGGAGGGAAGCACAATTTCCATGTGTTGGTCATAGGTGCCATGTGGCAGTCTTGTCTTCCCATGAGGGAGGGGAGTCCTCCGTTGACTTGGGCTTTGATAAATGCCTTTTGTGATAGTCTTCTAACGGCCCCTCTATCCACCTACACACGCATGCGAGGCAGGAGTCATCAACTGACTGTTCTGGGCTGCCACTTGGCGCCATTTGTCTTTTTGCCCATTAAGCTTAGAATTCGTCCCACCCAGGGACGGATTCAGAATTCGTCCTGGGGTGGAACAGATTCTATTTTGAATTCGTCCCTGGGTGAGACGAATACTGGGCAAAGTGTCCAAGTGTGCCAAATTGCTTCTTGACCTTACAAAATTGCTATGAAAGTGGTTAAGACCACTGTTTAACCTCTGAGGGCTGCCCTGGGGGCTGTGTTTGTCAAAGCGATCAGTGTTTGCAGTCACATAATCAGATTGGTGCTGTTTTGGTGTCTACACCTTAGGCCTCCAAATTTTCAATCCTTATTTTTATACAACAAATATTTAATCCTTACATGAGGAAAGTAACTTCAAATTTCAGGCAACGAAGATGAAGTTCTTCTCTATCTATTGTAGGAAGCTTCCCACCTTCTAAGAGTTAATTTTATGCAACAAGAAAAACTTAGATGATAGTAACCCAATGGTTCTCTTGAAAACTTATTATTCTCTATTGAAATGGAATATTAGAGATGATAAAAATTCTGATGACTCTATAGAAAAATAATCTTCACTAGTTGGATTGCCAATCTAGTGGATACAATGTTGAGTTCTAGTCTTCACTAGTGTTACGAATCTTGTGGAAAAAATCAAGCCAAATCATTTGGATTTCTTTATTTTATATTATTCTACCTAGATCTAATTCTATCAAAAATCTATTATGATGGTATTTACATGCAATGGCGCACCATGGCTGGTCCAATTTGCAAATATTAAAAAATAGCAATGGTGATCACTTGTGGCTTTCCTTTGATCCACCATGGCTTTGATACCACTGTTAGCTTTTGCAAGCTTATACATAAAGGAAATGCATTCATAAGTATTGAAATAAGCATGCAATTAAATAACTATGATAATGATAACTTAACATGCATGAAAATATGATAGAAAAATTGATACAATGTTCTATAAATACTCATATAAAAAATATCACAAAAATTACAATGCTCATCTCATGGAGCTTGCAACTCCTCCATGATAGCAAAATGGAGCTACATTGTGCTTACTACTACTCTCACCTTTGCACTTCAAAAAACTACTACAATCACTCACAATGAGGCCTTTACATAGAAATTAGATTCCTTGCCTCTCATTCAACCCTAAGACTCATGTACATGTGGACTACATGCACATTTACACCATTGTACATTCTAACACTTGTGCATTTATTAAATAACTCTAATAAACTTTTTATCTCCTAATATAATCCTAATCTAAATATATACCCATGAAGGTACATTAGTAAAGAACCAACTGGTGTAATATCTATATTTTCCAACAATAATTATTGTGCTTTATTATAATCCACCATGCAATTTTCATGATCTAACCTTCCATAAACAAAGACATATAGGAGGATAATTTTTTTCTTTTCTATTTATTGGGATTTCTAATCTTTAGGTAGGTTAATATCTATGAAGGTGAATCCACCTAATGATTTATTCTTCAGGGTTGCTTGGACTAGATCAATCTATTTAAGAAATAAAAAAGCATCATATATGTTGGCTCTTAAGGGAGTCTATTTTACCTTTTATGTAATACTTTATCTAGAGGATTTTAATAGCTTTTCTTCCTTCTAGAATGGCTCCTTGAACCTCTTCTAAAATTTATGTGTTTCTTCTTAACTTTGTTTCTTTATAACTAAAGGGAAATGTAACTTCCTTAGGACTTGTTCTCTTATTTCTTTATGATATACCTTGGATCTTCTAGCCTCAGTTGCATTTTAGGTTTCTCCCTAAGTTGTTTTCTTTGTAACTAAGTTGTAGCCTTTGGATTATCAAACTTTTGGGGACCTGTCAAGAGAGGTCTCTTTCCAAATTTGGTCAACATGTGACATGTTTTTTATTTTATATATTCCTTAGACAAGAGGTTATAATCTAGGTCCTAAAATTCCCACTAGCCCGTTTTATTCTCTTTTATATTTTTGACCTACAACTAGCTAACATTGGAGTTGGTAGACCATACATGTGTTAGCATTATGGGCATAATTGGAAGTCAAACACCAACAATTTTTCCAAGTTGTAGTTGTCTCCCCCTCTTGGATTTTGACAATAAATTTTTTCTTTCTGACTATATTACTACTTGAATCCCCATAGTCTTTTATGATACAAGGATATCTTCTCTACTAGTACCCTTAAAATCTTCTTTCAAAATTTTGCTACTCCATCATAGTGATATTGTTTACTAGATTCTTAATAAAAATATTTAACTATTGCATCTATGTTGATTATTTTGGTTTAGGAGTAGGTAGATATTGCATTGTGATAGTCAAAATGGTAGGTTGAGGATACTTCTTCGGTGCAAGAAAAGTAGTGAATTAAGGGGTCGAGGGAGCAAAAAGTAGAGCTTGTTGATTATGCTAAGGGATTTATGAAATGTATGGCATCATAACCTTTGGAGGAATATTTCTAACTAAGATTAGGATATTATTTGTTGCAAAGCAACTTGAAAGATGTATTAAAATATCATCTCATTTGACTACTAAAATTGTAGGCTTAGATTTAGAATAAAATCCCCAAGGTGTTAGATGTAATATTTGGCTTGAGAAGGTCCCATATCCTGAGAAATTCTCCTCCATGACTTGCTAAATTAGATGTTGAAATCCATGATGTGCTCCTAAGGATACCTCTATATGAAAGTAAACTATGTGATAAGTGAAAAAAAACTCCTTAGATCATTTAAATCAAAGATAAAATATAACCAATTCACCCCATGTGCTAATGTTACCTTCTTCTAAAGAGCAATACGAGACCAATACTTTACCTATGAAAGATAAGGCTAATAACATCTTCATGAATGATATTGTGCATAGTAGCTAAAGAGGCTATATATTGACAATATTTATATGTAGTATTTTTATTACTATCATATGATGAAAAATATTTAAGTATGACTTGAGTAATATCATGAAGATCTTGGAGATTGAGGTATCCAACACTATTATAGCCAAGGTATATTATTTCATTCATGGTTCTAGGCAAGGATCTAGTAGGTGATTCTAGGGATATGGACTGTAAAAGAGTGGGACTTCGAACAAAGAAGGTTTGGATGGGTGATAACAATATTTGTTTTTTGGATCCTCTAAAAGTTGTTAGCTCAAAAAATTGTAGGGATGCTTTTAGATTCTTGGCCTCCCATACTGTGAACATAAGATTTTGAGTTTATTCCTTCAAAAAAGGTGCCAAAAAATCTTAGGCTCTTTAGTGTGGAGTTAGTAGGTGAATGAAATTCTAATCAAATTATGATACCAATAATTTCATTATAATCTTGATCATCCAAATATGTGGACATGCCAACAACTATTTTGTGCTCAATAGGCATAAAATTTGAATCTTTAACTTCTAATTAGGATGAATTGATGTGATATATCCCATTGGATATGTTAAAACAATTAACTACTTGATATGCCTAGGTATAGAATGTGTACCCTAGATCGAGGTCAAGATTGGATGGCTCAGATTTGCTTTTAAATCAATCATTCAAGAAAGTAAGTTCATTATCTAAATTTTATTATGTAAAAGACTAAAAATATAAAGGGGACAATGTTGATAGAAAAGTATGAACAGAGAGAAAAATGTAGGGTTAAAGATATTGAATTAATGTAGGATTAGAGATATTGAATCAACTAAAAATATTATTTTTGGATGAAAGAACATAGGCCATTTGATACAAGCAATGCTTAATAGAACATTCACTTCAAGCTATGCAAAAATATAGTAAGCACAAGTACCACAATACTTAAATTTCCAAAAACTCTAATAGAAATACAACAAATAATTTTAAACCTACTAGATAACACTTTGATTATTAAAGCATACCAAATAGTTTTAGTCCTAATGGATAACAATTCTATCAAAGTGTAGATGAACATGTTGAAAGTGTATAGAAATTAACAATTCTTCATATCTCACTTGAACTGGGTCAAATAACTCTTGCTTGTATTAGAATAGCCAAAACATACAACTTATGATAGGTAAACACTAAAATAATTAACCCTTTACAATGAGGGGTATTCCCCTATTTATAAATTTCACTCAGTTGAAATGAAACTAACTACTATGTATAATAATAATAAAAATGACCCAATATAATCAAGTATGATCTAGGTGGAGTGATTATTTATTTATAGCTCTAACAAATTCACATTGGCTAGATTTTCTCTTTTAGGGATGTTTGATGCCTTTTCTACTGATATCCTCCAATTTAGGATACTACCCTCTAATTACTCACATTTTTGTTTCTTTTGTGACCTACCATGACCATGCTAGACCTTTTACATGTTGATGTCATCCTTTTGGCTAGGAATATTTGGTTCGAGATGCTTGTTCCTTTAGCTTGTACTTCAAGTATCTCTTATTACTTTTGTAACTTCTTGACTAGGTTAAACAATTTTGAAAGTTAGGTTGATGTCATCACTTATAAATTTCTAGCTTGCCTACTTTTGGAATGAAGATTATCTGCCTTGCAATATTTTACACTATGTTGGAGATTTTGGGTATGCTACTTACATCACCATGAAAAAACTCTAGCTTTCCTCCTTTGTAGAATTGAAACCACGTTAGTTTAGATAAAAGCTTCTAGATTGAATGAATAAACAAATTTTTAAGCTCAAAATTGCTTCCTTAGGATCTGAAAGAAATAATTTGAAAGAATGATGAGTCCAAAGAAACTTTTAGAACTTAAAAATTATAAAATTTGCAAGTCCAAATATTGATAAATAATTTTTCTATAGTTATATTGTGTAATATTGTGGTATCAGTTCATAGACCACAAAGCCCTATTTACTCAACTTAATTAATGATATTAGAAGATTGAGTCAACCCAAATGAATGGCTTAATATGAAGTAAAAAACTATGGCACACTTTCAATAGGATAAAGTATATGTTCTTGATGATGAAAATTTTCATCAAAGGGAAGAAGATGCTCTTGGACAATTTTCCTTGTTGATTGAACCAAAATTGCTTTACCACATCAAAGAGGAGTGCGATCCTATCAAGGTATCGTCAAAACTATATGAAAATATTCGGAAATTTAATACTATTGAAGTAAGTTGCTTGGAATTGGAGCTTCATCTCTTAAACTAGTTGATTTTGATAACATTGAGAACTATATTGGAATATTTAAGGCTTTGAGGGTAGATATTGCATATTTTGAAGGTAAAAAGAAATATGATGGAGAATGTGTAAAAATAGTCATTGGTAATATTTCCTCATATTTTTAGACGTTAAACCTAATGGTTTATATGATTCCTATGTTCGAGATGCTTGTTCCTATGTTCATAAAATCTCAAAAAGCTTTTACTCTTGATCAAATGTATATCCTCTAGTCCACTTTCAAGTGGAAATTTGAAATAATAGTAGATCTCCATGAATATAGGATCATGCAAAGATATTTAAATATAAGGATTCAAAAACCTAGGGGCTTAAGGGATAGGATAAGTATTCAAATAAAATGAAAACCAATTGCAAATACTATAAGACAAATGGACACCCAATGAAGAATAGGTTACTAAAGCTACAAAGGATTGAAAATATTCTTGAAGCTTGGTGGTTATATTATAGATGATAAGAAATATTTAGAAGAATCTACTTCAATAATAGAGTCCCACTACAACATCATTTATAGAGGAGAAGATATTATTGTCACATATTACCAATGCTTGGATGGTACTAAAAATGGTGTATATAGTCCCTACTTCTTGTTGGTTGGTTTGGAAATGAAACAAGAGGTACATGTATTAACATCTCGCTTAACACCATTCCTCATATTAGGCCAATAGAAGTTATTTTTATGTATGACCAATGTTTTATCCAATACAAAGTGACTTTCTACTTTGCTAAAGTGTGCTTACCAAATCAAATTTAAGTGTTCACTAGTTGGTATGTTGAAATTCTAATTTTATTCTTGCCCAAGGTATACATTATGTTATGTATTGGATAGGCCTAAAGTAATTTCATTATATAATGTATTAATTATTTGTAATATGTCATTATGTAAGCCCTATGGTCAATGGTTAACCTTATTATGGTTAAATTCTCTTTATAACTTATAAAAAACCTAAAATCCTCTTATTTTCTTAGCTTAGGTTAAACTTTATAATGTAATTGGGGTTTTGGTATTGCTATAAATACCCCTCCCACTCCTCATATTCTTATAAGAGTGTTTTTTAATATTATCTATGAGTATAGTGAATGTTTATGGTGATCACAAACACCCCCCATTTACGTCTATTTTTTATTCCTTTCTCTTTGCATTTTTTGTAAATATTTGATTGGATGAACTTAATTTGTTCAATTCTAGAAAATATTATGAATTTTAACATGGTACAAAAATATGTACCATGTGGAAAATGAAGTTATCTTGCAAATAAAAGTCAGAAATATGCTTTCCCACACAAAGATCCAAACATGCACTTGCAAAATTATAATTTACTTCATACAATATTGGACTAGTTGAAAGTATCATTTAAACATGAATCAAGAATGGTGGTGAATTTTATTATTTGAGGTTGATTCAAATAATTTACTGTTGAATTGGTAGTCCCTTTCTTATGTTTATTGATAAAATGAAATTGATGTGGATATCTTGCCTACCTTTATGTTTTTCATTCCATATCTCACTCTACATTTGAATGAACTCTAGAGAACTATGATCTATACAAATATTGATTTCCTTACCTAATATGTTTTACTTCCACTATTTACATGCTAGAAGATGGCATAGATATCTTTGTCATATATGGGGTATACTAAAACTACATTGAATATTTCACTATGATAGGCAATTGGATTCCCATGTTGTATGAGGACATCTCTCAATGCATACTTTGATGCATTAGTCATTACCATAATAGCCTCTTGTAGATCAAGTAGAGGAAGTATAGAAATTGAACACAATTGGTCCTTCAAATTAGTAAATCCTCTCTATTGGGCATCTCCCTAATAGAACTTGAATTTTGCATATCCTTCCAAAGAATCATTGTATTATGCCAAATGAATACTTCTCCTAATTAGCATATATAGTGTTTGCTACAAATATAAAGTATCTATTAAACATGTTACAAATTTCCTCTCGTGCCTTGATATAGATGAGAATATCAACTAAGTAGACTACCACAAACAATATAGCATAGGAATGGAGGATATAATAAATCATTCTTATGAAGGTTACAGGTGTATTAATCAAGCCAAAAGGCATAACCAACTACTCAAATAAACCCTCATTAACTTTGAATTTAGTCTTTTAAATATTAATAGATATATGGGTATTTGATAATAGCCAGATTTAAGATCCATTTTGGTGAAGAACTTTGCACCATGGAGCTAGTATAGCAAGTCATATATCTAAGGGAGTGGATATCATTTCTTCATAATTATTCTATTTAAAGATATATAGGCAATATAGAGTCTACACATTCCATCTTTCTTTGGACCTAAGATAATTGTAGTGCCATATGATGAAGTAATTGTCTTGATATGGTCCTTTTAAATCAATTTCTAGATCTACCTCATAAATGTATCATTTTCAATGACTAATCTATGATAAATAGGTATGTTAGGAAAAGGTTAATCAAGGACCAAACCAATAGAATGGTTTACCTCATAATGGAGTGGAACCCCAATTCATGACTTCAATAATTCTTCATGTTTCACTACAATTCAATTTGCTTTTATTGTGCAAGGTCTAAAATTGATGTAGAAATAGTCCTCCCTCTATTTTGTGGCTTGATCATCAACAAAATAAATTTTCTTATTTTAGTTATCATCCTTATGTATTTTTTAGCACTGATTATAGAAATAGAAGTAGGAGGATATATCTTTGGTATCTTGAAGCACTAACCTTAAATGGTGATAATAACACTTTAGGGCCGAGACATGTATACATAATGCCTCTTCCACATAAATATTTGACACAAAATTATAAATATATAAGGGCACACTATCACACAAAATATCATCTTTGAAGGGATTGATGGCATAAGAGATGGAACATTGTTGAGTGACACAAATATCTCTCCCTTGTAACTATTCAAAATTATATGGTTGTGGGTGTGGTGTGATAGAAAAATCAAATACTTTTCCATACAAGCATAAATTAGATTCTTTTGAATTCTATTATCAATAATTAAATGTAATCAATTATCCTTGAACCCCATTTGTAAGTAAAATATGTATTTATTTTCTTGTGACTCTAGTACAACATGTGTGGTGACAATGGTCACATTTGGTTTGGCTTCCACAATTTGCTTCCTTTTATCCTCAACTTGAGGATGTGAAGGTTACGATGTAGTGGATATATAGAGTTACAACTCAATAATGATAAAATTACTTAAGATTCATCCCTTGAATGTTAATTTCTCTTGTGATAATTGCACCAATTTCTATACTTTTCCTTTAGGGTATTATTTTCTTCGGAGTATTTTTTATGCTTCCAATATTGATTTTTGGGTTGACCCCATTATTATAATTATTTAAAGACACACTCTTACCTTTGCATAGCGGATCCTTAGTGCTCTAGGTTTTTGCATTTTCTCCTCCTCCTTTGTTATTTTTATTTTTGCATTTTTGCTCCAATGTGATATGATGTTTATATGTTTGTCCCTATGCCTTAAATTCTAAAATGTCCATATCCCATGGAATGTACCATTGTATCCCCTTTATGGTACTTCATGATATACCTATAGATATCTTAAATACCTATATTTGATATCATGGATTGGAAAGAAACAATATAATATAGAATAGATTTACCTTTACCTTACATAATTATTTCCATTGCATGTATTGGTCTTGATAGTATCCCATGAAGATAATATTCTTCCTTGATGGCCTCCATGAAATTATCCATTTCAACACTACTTCATATTGTTTCTCTTTTGCAACCCTATTATAATATGATTCTAACCAACTTCAACTAAGCAATGAATATTTCAAGTGTGTAAAAATAATTCTCATTATCAATGAATTTATTTATAGAGATCTATAAATATAATTGATCTAACCAATTTTCTAGGGCATCAATGTTAATTATTCCTTCAAAAGTAGGAATATCAAAATTCAACTACACCATATAATGTATTAGAGCATTGAATGGTGCTAGGGTAATGAGAGGTTATCTAGAGGAGGTTGTAGAACTTATAGTAGGGAGGCATTGAATAATTCAAACAAATTGGCCCATTATCTCATTCCCTTGTTTCACAAGGGCTTCATTCAACATCTCCATGAACTGATTAATTGTCGTGATATTGTCCATTCTATTTTTTTCATGATATCATTTGGAATGATGAGGTAATAAGAAGGATCTCACATCTAGTATCAAAATATTCAATATATTAATCGTGTATTTATGGATAAACACTTAAACAAAAAAATACTCTAATACCACTATTCTAAAACTTAGAATTTTGATTTAAGAAACATCAATAAATAATAAATAAAAAAAATTATAGAGTTTAACAAACCAGAACTCAACAATATATAAGCAAAATAGAAAAATAATTTTATTGCTTAAAAAATATATTACAATATAAGCATTATCTAAGAAGAGATGTGAGGAAAAAAAATTTCATCCATTACTCATATCTTTACATTAGGGATGCATATCTATTTATAGTATTTTTAATTTACGAAAAAATCCACCATATAGTATATGGAAGCTCACACACATGAAAATATGGTGGTTCACCTTCCATGAGTTAGAAGGTCACCCATAGGAAAATGTGGTTGAGGTTGTTGCACATAAACCTCCTCATCCAAGAATCCATTCAAAAATACACTTTTTACATCCAAGTGATGTACATTCCAGCTTTTATGAGCAGTAATAGAAAGAACCATCCTCACTATTTCTTGTCTTGCAATTGGAGCAAAAGTCTCCTCATAATCAATGCCATACCTTTGTGTGAACCCCTTGGCCACAAGTCTTGCTTTGTGTCTCTCCACATTTCCATCAGAATTATACTTTGTTTTGTAGACCCATTTAGAGCCCACAACTTTCTTGCCTTTTGGAAGCTCAACTAGCTCCCAAGTATCATTCTTCTTGATGAAGTTCATTTCTTCTTTCATTCCCTTCATCCATACATCATTAGTACTTGCTTGTTCATAACAAGATGAATCTAAATCAACAAGAAAAATTAAGGCATAATTCACAACATCACCTTTGGGCTTACCATCATTTTCATCACCATACATATGCAAGTTTTTAAGTTTTTTCACCACTTGATCTACCTCTTGTGCTTGAATTCTTGTAACTCTTCTTTGAAAATTTGTATCTAACATTTGAGAGGATGGATGGTTTTGTTGGAACACATTACATGGAGAATCTTCACTCAATAGTGTAAAATTTTCATTTGTTTGAATAGTGTGAAATCTTCATTTTGTACCATGGGCGGATATTACATTCCTCCCAAAACAAGGGTGGCTGTGAATGTATGGGCAATAGGGAGGGATGGAAGTGTGTGGGAAGATCCGGAGGAATTCAAGCCTGAGAGATTTATTGGGAATGATATTGATTTGAGGGGTCAGGACTTTGAATTGCTTCCGTTTGGAAGTGGGAGGAGGGGATGCCCTGGGATTTTGGCAGGGCTTAAGGGGGTAGAGTTGGCCCTTTCACAGCTGGTGCATTGCTTTGATTGGCAAGTGGAGGGCGAGGTGAATATGGAGGAGGCTTTTGGGTTGACAGTTCCAAGAAAACATCACCTCGTTGCTCGTCCTGCATGGAGGTTGACCTGTATGACTGACAATGAGCAATCCAAAGTCCTTTGATTCTCATCATTGGTTGACCTACATAACTAAATAAATGGTTTGTTGCAGAGTGGCACTGGCCATGGTGGATTGTTCTCTTGTTAATTGCCAAGTGGCACTGGCCATGGTGGATTGTTCTCTTGTTAAGATGTTGGTGTTATTTTTGGAAAATAGTTGGTGTGAGCGTGAGAGGTTTTTTTATCTGTGTGTGATCAGTAGGAGTATGACCTATGTTGTTATTACAAGTCATTACTTAATAATTATCATTTATTTTGTTATTGTGATGTGATCCGGATTCAATCCCTGTTTAGGATATGTATATATAAGAAGTATGTATTTAATTAAAAATATATATTTTAGTTTTATAAATATTCAATAAGAGTTACTTTCAAAATTTTGAAATTTTTATTTTAATTATAAAAAAATAAACTAATTTGGATTTATTCTCTTTTATGTATAAAGTGTAAAATATGCATTTTATCATATAATTAATGACCTCATGAAACTTAAATTATATATATATTTTTATTTTAAAAATAAATATTTAATATAATTTAATTATTATTTTTAATTGATTATATAGAATTGAAACAAATCTTATTTATATTACATTGTACATTATATAGTTGTATTATAACAAAACTTAGATATTATACATATATCGCTTGTCAAGATTTCAATCCTTGTTTCTTTCTTGAATGTTGAAAAATCTAACCAGCTGAACTATTACTATTCGATAATATAATTTTTTTTTAATTAAAGCGAAAAACCCTTTGCGGAGCCGCCTTGGTTTGAGAGACCACAAACAGGGGTTCTACACCGTCAAAGTCAGGGATCGCACCAGACCCTGCCCGCACTATCATTATCAATTGGATTTTGGATACCCAATTCAGCTTTTTGGTAGAGTGGAGATTTGAACCTGGGACCTTCCTTGGAGGATTACCCTCTGCTCTCCAAATCACCTACAACACCTAGATAATCACACCTAAATAATAGATAATATAATTTAATTATTATAATATGCTTACATTTCATTTTTATTGTTATGAGTATATATTCAATACAATTAAATTGATTTATTTTCAAGTTTGGAATTCTTAGTTGTAACTAAAATCTTTCTTTATATAATTCTTCACATAGATGCCATTGTAGACCTTAAATTAAGAACGAGTATTTAATAAAGGATACTTATTTTAAAGTTTGAAATTCTTCTTGTCTTAATGATTTTTTTTGGGGATGGGTAAAAGTATGCAATGGGGTTTTTATTAATATAAAATAAAATATCATATTAAAAAATAAATAAAGCACATTTAAATTTTTATATCATTAGTAGAGGATGATATAAAAGGTTATTATTTTAAGTTTCATTTAAAATAATAAAAAATATGTAAAAAATTATGAAAGATAGTATTAAAGAAAGTGGGTATGTTAGAATGAGATTAAATGAGTCAAAGAATGAGATAAGTTGTATTAGAATGTGATGTGTGGATATTTGGCATAATAGGCATGTTTGTAATATTATTCTTATACAAGTTTTTTATTTCCAGTGGCATATTCCTATGATAGAATTCCATTCCACATTAATAGCCCTACCCCCTCTTTAAGAACCATCTAATATTATGATCTTTGTTCATAATTGATGACTTTAGTTTAGGGATGATCATCCAAAAGCAAACTATATATTCAATGGATCCACATAATGATAAAAAAACATGAAAACATGTCACCATAATGTTAAAAATGTTGTGTAGATTTAGAACTTTTGTTGGGTTTCCATATTTTATGAACTACACATTCTTGATGAGAAAATCTGTCAATGCAACCTTCCTTGGATACCAACATTAGTTATCCCTTACTATTACTTTCTTCACACATTTAACATCCTTCAAACTTATTATATGATAATACTATGCTAAGATAATATAGGAAGAACTTGTATTTAGAAGCTAGTATAAAAATAATAGTTTTGAAGACCTTATAGTTTTGGGAGAGAGAGAGAGAAATGTCATGATGATTAATAATAAATCTATGTGTACAAGGTGATAATTTTATCATGTTGTAACATTTATAATATTTAAGAAATTTTTTTTCTCTAGGATTAATATGGGAAACATCTTAAAGGCCATAACTTTTACATAAAAAAATGTTATAACCAAGCTTATGAATCATATATATTTTAATGTCTTTACATCATTGATATTTTTTGAAGGACCTAGTAGAGTGGATGAATGTCTCATTTTATGATGGTACCCATGGCTTATATGTCCTACTTAATGTTTTAAATTTAACTATATATTAATACCTCCTTTTTAAGAACCATCTAATATTATGATCTTTATCCATAATTCATGAATTTAGTTTAGCGATGGTAATCGAAAAGTGAACTATCTATTAAATGGATCCACATAATGATAAAAAACATGTCACCATAATGTTGAAAGGGTTGTATGGATTTGCAACTTTTTTTGGGTTTCCATATTCCATGGACTACATATTCTTGATGAGACAATCTCTCAATGCAACCTTCCTTGGCTACATATATTAGTTATCCCTTGCTTAATACATTTAACATCCTTCAAATTTATTATATGATAATAATATGCTAAGATAATATAGGAAGAACATTATTTAGAGACTAGTATAAAAACAATAGTTTTGAAGACCCTATAGGTTTGGAAGAGAGAGAAAGGTCATGATGATTAATAATAAATCTATGTGTACAAGGTGATAATTTTATCATATTGTAATATTTATAATATTTAAGAATTTGTTTTTGTGTCTAGGATTAATATGGGAAACATCTTAAAGGCCATAAATTTTACATAGAAAAACATCTATATCCAAGTTTATGAATCACATATATTTTAATGTATTTGCATTATTGATATTTATTGAAGGACCTAATACAGTGGATGGATGTCTTATTTTATGATGGTACCCATGGCTTATATGTCATATTTTATGGTTCAAAATTAACTATATATATTAATACCTCCTTTCTAAGTACCATCTAATATTATGATCTTTGTCGATAATTCATGACTTTAGTTTAGGGATGACCATTAAAAAAAGAACTATATATTCAATGGATCCAAGTAATGATAAAAAACATGTCACCATAGTGTGGATTTGAAACTTTTGTTGGGTTTCCATATTTCATGGACTACACATTCTGATGAGACAATCTCTCAATGCAACCTCTATAATACCTTAATCTTCCTTGGCTACCTATATTAGTTATTCCTTACTATTACTTGTTTCACACATTTGCCATCTTTCAAACTTATTATGTGATAATACTATGCTAGAATAATGTGGTAAGAACATGTTTTTAGAGACTAGTATAAAAATAAATGTCTTGAAGACCTTATAAGTCATTTAGAGAGAAAGAGATTTTAAACTTATTATGTGATAATACTATGCTAGGATAATATGGGAAGAACATGTTTTTAAAGACTAATATAAAAACAAAGGTTTTGAAGACCTTATAGGTCATTTAGAGAGAGAGAGGTCATGATGATTAATAATAAATCTATATAATTTTATCGTGTTGTAATATATATAATATTTAAGATTTTATTTTTGTAGTTTACATAGAAAAATGTTTATACTCAAGTTTATGAGTCATATATATTTTAAAGTTTTTGAATTATTGATATTTGTTGAAGGATCTAGTAGAGGGGATAAATATCTCATTTTATGATGGTATCCATGATCTTATATGTTCAAAATTAAAATTTATATATTGCATTATATAACAAAGAAACCCCAATAACTAAGCCTATGTATTTTTCATTATTTTTAAAGTAGATTTAAGTAATTGTAACAACTTCTTTTATTTATTGATTATTAATTTTTTTCTTAAATCTATGGAGAACAAGATTAGAAGGCCAAAGGAAATGCCAAAGCCTCCCATGGAAGAACCCACTTGTATATGTTATAATAGGAAAGAACATCCTCCACAAAAAAGTAAAATATTGGATTTGTCTTATAGAGGGAGAATTATTTTATGTTTGATTTAAAAAAGAATTAATAATTGTATTTTGAGTTTTTTTTTAACTCTCAATTGATGTGATATTTTATAAAATTTCAAATGTAGATACGCTAATATTTTTCTAAATATATAATTTAAAATTAAACGAAATTTTAACTTTTGATCATAGAAATAACAATTAAATTATTAGTTATATATAAAAAATTGACTAGTTTTTTTTATTATTTATAAATGATTTATAAATATATTTGTATTTAATAATTTTTTAACAAATTTATGTTAGCATAATGATGAAAAATATGAGATTTATTTAATTTGTATTCCATTTTTTAATATGAACTTGCATATATAACACTCATTGGTTCCAATTCTTATTTTTGTTGGGAAGGAAGTAGGTAATAAAGGCCCAATGAGCTTAAAAGAACTAGGTAATAAGGTTCCAATTGGTTCTAAAAGTTTTTTTTTATTAATTAAGTGATGAGGGTTTTGAGAGGGACCCACAACCTGAGGTGAAGGTTTTGAGAGGATCCCACAACCTTTACAACTAGCTCCGACCAAATACTTACAACCAATCAACCCCAAAAGGGGTTAACCAACCAACAACATAGCTTATGAAAAATACAACTTCCACACCAAAGGCACTAGTCGACACCCCAATGAAGGGGTCAAAAAATCCTTACGAAGGTAGATATTTACAAAAATATAACATTAAAAGGCCATAGGTGGCACTAAAAACCACAATAAAAATCCCTCCAAAAAGAAGAATTTAAAATTTGAAATTTGAAAATACCAGCTCCAAACCAGATTTGACACTTTGAAGCAAGCGAACCCCAACAATGAAAAAATTAAGTAAAAACTAACTTCCTACTCCAAACCAACTTTGAAACTTCTCGCTGAGCAAGAAACATACACAAAAATCACCCCTTGAACCTTGGAAACCCAAAAAAACCAGGAAACCAAATCCAACAACAAAGTAGTACCAAAATCGAGGGACTTCTTGCATAGAAAAAGCATCCAATAATAACAAGATCTCTGCACATGAATACACTAAACAAAATAAGTGGTAGAGAACCAAAACCCTAGCACAAAAGGTAGATCTGGTCCCCTAGAAAAGGAATCCCAAACTAAGAGTAAGAAATCGGTAGAAGCTCCTTTGTTCTCGACCATATAGCTCCAATATCCTGACAAATCCATAATAAAATTTACCAGGGCCCATCCCATATAGAACAGGGGACCCACAACTAGAAAGGAGACGTTCCATCAAACACATCATTTAGAAATCCCAAGCATAGAGAAGATATCTCCAACAAGAATATGTAGGGGGATCCAAAATTCAAGCCACCATCTCAGAATTAAAATGCTGGAGGATTGCAACCAACCAATCTAAAAAGACAATACTCCCAAAACATAGAATAGTAAAACTTTAACAAATCAATCATGGGAGTTAGGAATATGGGTTTTGAGAGGCTCCCAAAACCTTAACATCCATCTCCAAAAGGAGACTTACAAGCATCAACCCAAACATGGGATACCCAACCAAATGAGAGTTTTGAAAGGGACCCCAAAACCTTTTACAATAGCTCTAAATGGAGCAGTCATACACCAATTTTAAAAAACTTGTAGTACCATGTGGCTACAATCTAAGGTTTTGTTAAGGACCTAGAACCTTGAAACCTATGGGTTCAAATCCCATAGACAACCAACAAGAAGAAATCCCTCACCCATGTGGGTTCTAATCCAACTGGCATGTAGAGGAACAAATGACCCCTAGGGAATGAATCCACTAACTAAAAAGTAACCAAACAGTGCTTCCCAATTGAAAAAGCTTCCATCCAATACCCAACCAAATGCACAAAATTGATTTGGAAAAATCTAGAACAAGGGACTCTGGTACCAACATCGGGTCTCCACTAGGTAAAAATAATTGTCCATCATGAAAAATTAGATCCTTACCATCTGTTGAGTGGATATTTTCCCAATTGTAAAATCTCCATCACAGTCGGGGTATCAATCTAAAACCCTATCTTAAAAATAAATTAAGACCAAAAACAACTTCTCCAAGGTTTTGCTATATAAGCATTGCACATGTATATTTGAAAGTGAAATAATCAAGACTAACCAATGCTAGAAACAACCAAGTGATTTGCAAGTGACTATTAACAAGGGGCCTTGCTGGTTTAATTCATTTGAACTTTGTGATTGATTTCCTTAAATTACCATGAAAATACCTCTGTGTAAATTGAGGAAATGAAGTGCTACCTCTTTAATTATCTTTGCTTTAATCTTTCTTGCATGGAATCCCTGTCAGTGAGTTCATTTTATCTTTAGATTAAGATGCAAAATGAGCTAGTGCATGGAATTGCCCACTTCATTTTAAAATCCATATCTCTAATGTGAGATTAATTTGTAGTTAGTAGGTTCAATTTTATCTTTAGATTTAATGCTCTACTAATTACAAAGTCAAAAAATAGTAGATTAGCAAGTTAGGAAGTTAGAAAGTTAGCATTCATTTGCTTTATTTGCACTTAATATGAGTTTGAGGGTTAGTGGAGCTAGGCATTCCTTTTATCTTTGATTATGTACATGAAAGTAGCCAATGATGTGGAATTGTCTACTCCATTTCTTATCTTCATTTTAGTGTGAGATTGTAGATTGGAAACCCTCCCTCCTAGATTGATTTTATCTTATTAATGCAAAATAAAAAGCTATGCAAAATTCTAGACAAGAACCAGAATGTAAACAAACTGAAAATAAAATGCAAAAATTATGGAACAAGAACTAGAATACAAATTGAATGAAAATAAAGTGCAAATATTCTAGAACAAGGACCAAAATGTGAACTGAATGGAAATGAAATGCATAAATAAATAATTATAACTAAACTAATAAAACTAGAATATAAGTGCAAACATGATACAGTGTCATGTCCCCTACCCTGCAAAACCAGAGATTGCAAAAAACTCTAAGGGTAACTCAACCTAAGCAAACCTGTAGAAACATCATTTGATTAGATCAAGTGCTAGAATCTAAGGAAAATAAATCCTATATTCATAAACCTTCACGTAGTGTAACCTCCTAAGATCATTAAGCACTAGATACAAGTCCACAAAATGTACTGAATAAAATCAAACATTAAAAATATAAACCCTTAGAAGTAAATCCCCTCCATTCTGGATCACAAGGTGTAAGTTTTTGGGTCTGTATGCATTAAAATGGTCAAAACAATGTCTTATATTACCAAAAATTCCAACCCCTACAACATGGGCGTCGATGAATATTTAAAGGTTTTTTAGGAGCCTTTTCATTTCCTATTCCTTCATAAAAGTGGAATTATCATGTGAAAAAAAATGAATAAACCTATTAACACTTTTATGCTCTTTGAAAACTCATAAAACCATGATGGTGACCACCTAGGTCATAACCAAAATATGGGCCACATTCCCCTTATTCATTCTTGACTATGATCCAAGCTTGGCTGGTGCCCTCCCTTCTTGGATTTGACAGGCCTTGGATGTGATAATAGATGTTGATGCTCCCTAGCTTGAGTTACCTCATTCTACTCTCTATTGTCCCCTTACGATGTACCTCCACTATACGATATTATTCTTTTAGACGTATTTTGTTTTTGATAGATTAAGTTACTTTGATCTCTATGGTCACAAGATAATAATATGTCTAACCCTAACGCCTCTACAAATACCTTGCGTTATCTTCTACCCAAAAAATAATGTTGTTCTTTGTATTAGGAGTGCTCTGACTGTGTAAGGTATGTCAGTCCATCCATCATTTGAGCATAAATGATGAATATTCTCTGAAACAATCCTTGCCATCTAACACACATTTCTACCAAGGTTGGTAGCATTTGACCCAACCTCATCCATTGATCCACCACATGTAAAGAAATTGTATTTCCCTTGACTAGGTTTATTCCACCTTGGTTGTGTAGGAGATTTTGGAATATATAAATGCTATTTACCATCGAGATAATGATAACTATCACTGGGCAACCTGATATCCTTACGTCATGTTGAATGTTACCTCCCAACATTGACTACTCCCATGTTGCCACATGTCCTCGCACTATGTTGAATGTTACCTCTAAATATTGACTACTCCCGCGTCACCACGTGTCTTCATGCTGTGTACTCTCATCATTCCTTTTTGATTGCACTGTGAGTCTTCCACTAAAAAAACATAATAAACCCAATTTAAACCAAGAGGGTATATATATCTGACTAATTAGTGAAAATTAATCCTAACTAAACAAAAACTTTAATTAATCATAATTTAACACTAAAAATTTAAAACTAAACCTAGCACACTATATACCAACCAAAAGGAACCATACAATCAACAAAAATGACAATAAATATTATCAACAATAAAATCCACAAATTTACAATAAAAAATTGTCAGCAATAAAATCAATAAATTGACAATAAGAAATTGTTAACAATAAAATCAATAAATTGACAATAAAAAATTATCAGCAATAAAATCAATAATGACAATAAGAAATTGTTAGCAATAAAATCAATAAATTGACAATAAAAAATTATCAATAATAAAATCAACACTAAAAATCAACCCATTAACAATGACAACAATAAAACAAATAAGCTAATGAATGAACAATAAAGATACTAAAACCAACAACATGCAAAAGAATCAATAAACTAAACAAAGACAACACTCACTTTGCTTAACCAAAATGACCCCTTTATTTTGATATGCAAGGAGAAACATCAAGGATCAATTGTGGGGGAGCAAAAATGCATCATGATATCCCATTAGTCCAATCTACTAAAATTTTCAAGCGGGTCCTCAAAATTGGGATTAGTTGTGAGATAGTCACAAAAATGGTGACTCTGGTGTGAAATATTTTCAAGCATTTTTGGTGAAGAACCCAGTTTTGAAATTAACGAACCAAGGTTAGAAAAGTATACACCATTTAGCGCTATCCAAGGAAAGTAAGGTCAATAGCTTTGTATGAGAACGAATGGATTATTTGATTCTACATGGTGTGTGCAATGTGATTCAATTTGTATCCTTGGAGGCCATCCAAATTTAATCACCTAGTTTACCTTTAGGCTATGAAATGCTGCTCATAAAATTTTGTTCTTGAATAATATTTTCTAAAGTCTCTTTTGAGCATAATGTGTTTAGGTAGAGCCCCACTACCAGTCAAGCATCTATAGTCCTTATGGATTTTATCCAAACTTAGTGATTGATTTGATCAAGCTTTTTGATGCTCATTTTTTTTGTATCAAGCTTTTGTCTAGATAGATACCCACTGCCAGTCAGGCATCCATAGCCCCGATGGAGTTTATCTAAACTTGGTGATATATTTGATCAATATTTGTATTTTTTGTATTCTTATTTTATATAAAACTTTGCAAAATTCTATGTAACACTTGAATTTGATCCTGTTAGAAATTAGCCTTAATCAGTTTACCAAAATAATTTCATCCTTCAACATCCCAAGGAATACCTCTTTATACGATTTATTATAGTGAATATTTGGAATAATATTCTATTATTTCACACTCCATCATATTAGTACACTTAACCAAGTATAATCACTATATATCTTCATTTTCTTTACCCTAATTCCATTTATTTTACGGGTTGAATTATCTATTCTGAAAAACATACCATTTTATTAGTAACCATTCCCAAATCAAAACCACAATAGAGGGGACTACTCGGAATGTAGATACATAGGAGCATGAACATGATTTTGACATACATCAAGGAGACTTCTAAATATTCTAAGAAAATAAAGAAAAACCAATACACAGCTTGAAAGTAAACCAACACATAAAATTGTTGGTTTACCTAAGAGTTTTGTCAAAATGACATGCCATTGGACCAACCACTGGAAAAATATCTCAAGAGTATCTAGGTGGTAGATTTTGGGAGAGTCACAAAGATAGGACTGAAAGGAATCTCAGTTTCAAAAAATACTGAGATCATTTTCATCTAGAGTCTTTTCCATAGAGTTGTTATGAAAACTCATGAAGACTAGGACTCAACATTTCAATCCACTAGATTGACAAATCATCTAGTGAAGATCATCCAGGTCATCTAGAATTTTCTAACTGGTGCCTAAAGTTTCTTTTGTTGTAGGAAATTAATCCTCAGAGGATTGGGACTCCTCCTACGATAGAAATCTAGGAGACTCCAACTTCATTGCCCGATGATTCGTGTACCCTCATAGTGCAGAGGTTAGTTCATCATGCAAGAGAAGAATACTGTAGAAGAAGACTTCTAGTGAAGGATCATGGTGAAGATAGGAGACTGAAGATCTCCATTACTAGATTGCAAAATTCCACAGTTGAAGAACAGGCCATAAGAGCCTTGATACAGAAAGGCCATAGAAGCCTTGAAGAAGAAGCCACAAAAGTCTTGATACTAAAAAGGCCATAGAAGCCTTGATACTGAAAAGGCCATAGAAGCCTTGATACTAAAAAGGCCATAGAAGCCTTGATACTAAAAATGCCATAGAAGCCTTGATACTAAAAAATGCCACAGGAGCCTTGGTACTGAAAAAGGCCATAGGAGCCTTGACATTGAAATAGGCCACAAAAGCCTTGATCCTGAAGAAGAATTCGAGAAGAATATCTGATTCAGAAGTAGACTAAATATTTCAGTACTAATATCTTTGTTGCAAGAACAAAAGATTCAGTGAGTTGGGAGACTTCCTACAAGAAATTTAGGAAGAGTATCTTCTTCAGAATCAGCTTAATCCTGAAGCAAAAGAGAAGAGATCAGGAGAAGATCTCATTGAAGAACTTCCAATATTGGAAGAAGAAGAAGAAGGACTAGGAGAGTCCTGCTCGAAGCCAGAAGTAGCAGAATTAGAAGATCCAGGAGAAGATCTCACCACCAACACTTCCAAAAGTAGAAGGTTGAAGAAAAGGTCTCAAGGAGGACCATCAGAAGCTACCAGATCAAAGACCTTGTGAAGGTCTCATCGAGCATCCAAGAAAGGCTAGGAGAGCCTTGCTGAAGATCAAGAGAGTTCTTTGAGAACTCATTGGAGAAATCCACTATCTAGGTGAAGTCCTTGATAGTGAAGGACTTGGGACAATTGTCGCCATCCGATAACAAGCCCAAGAGAAGAATTTGGCAAGGAGTGCCAAATTTGAGAAGAAGAATTTGGCAAGGAGTGCCAAATATGAGAAGAAGAATTTGGCAAGGAGTGCCAAACCCTAGAAGAAGATCCTGCTTGAAGTCAGAATTCGACAAGAAGACTTGAAGATAGAAGAAGCTCACCAAATCTTGGAGATTTGAAGATTACCTCTCATAGCAAGAAGGCACCACCCTAGAGACATAGACTTCTCCAAATCTATAGCATAAGGAGGAGAACACAAGAGGAGAACAAGCCACCAAATCCTAGGCTCGTAAAAGAAAGTTTGAGACCATCATTTGGTGAAGAAGGAGTTGTGCAAGACATCCTACTTGAAGAAGCAACTTGGTGTTTTTAGACACCAAGGTCTACATCCTCTACAAAGGTGGGAGAAGAGCTACAAAAAAAGGTATGCAACTTATGGTGCAAAAAGATTCATTAAATTGAACTATTTATCAGATTTATTAGAGCACCTGAATATTGGATTAAAGTTGCAAAAAGGAAATTAGATTACAGTCTTCTAAAGTGCAAAGGAAAATAGATTCTTTTTAAGGATTCAATTGCACATTTATTAGGAGTTGATTAGATTTTAGATTAGTTTCTATCAACTACCTATTATCTATTTTTGAAAAAAATAAGACTAAGTCCTACAACATTGATTGTAGTGAAATTGCAGAATAACTCCTAAAGATTCATTTTAGGTTATTCTTGATTAGTTGTAGTAGATTATTAGTGCATGACTTTGAGAGTTTATTGGAGTGATAAGGTGTAATATTAGTGCATTAAAAGTAAAAAACTTGTACTATTATACCACTCTCAAAAAGAAAATTAGTTTTGTGTTTCCTGAAAGGCACAAAGTCTGATTTGTATCAAGTGTCTAAAGACACTATTGAAGCACAAAAATCTGCAACTTGAAGTGGCCAATAGAAGCCACCAAAAGGGTTAGAATCCTCCAAGTATATTGGAGAAGAATTTAACTAACCAAAAATAGAAATAGAAGCTTATGAAAGTGAGACTTGGTGAGTCTCAAAATCAAAAGCATTACAAGTTGAATGCAAGGAAAAAGAATGCAAAATTTTGCATCAATTAAAAAAGCTTCTATCTACTATTATTGAAGCTTGGACTTGTTATCAAAAGTGTCCAAGTAAAAAGGGAAAGGTGTGTCTATTTTTAAAGACAACCTCAAACCCTTGTATTGCAAGAAATCTGCCACAAAACCAAAATTTAAGATTTGGAAATAGAGTGCAAAAGAAGGTATATTAAAAAGCCTTATTGTACAAAATATAATACATTATCTTGCACTACTCTAATCTGGTTTTTGATAGCATAAGAGCAGATTTGGAAGTGCCACATTAGGGCACATTTTTCTATAGGGAAAAGAACAGCCAACAAAGGTCGGACGTCAGCACTCTTCCTCCCAAGCTAGAAGGAGCCATTCAAGGGCTCATCTTGGACGTACATACCTACAGAATCAAAGCTCATTTCAGATCATCCATGAGCCACATTTATGTAGACAAGCGAGTGCATATCAATCTCAAAAAAGATATCAAAATATCAACAGGGAAATCAATACGTTTGGAGGCATAAAAGAAAGAGGGAAAGGTGTTACATTCATGGTCTCTATCTTGGAGAAGACCACTCACCAAAGGAAGCATCGAACTATCATCCAAGCTCCATAGTGCATCGCCCATCCACCTACGGAGAAGAAAGCTTGCTTGCTACCCAAGCAACGTTGCAAAGCAAAGGGGTTATGGAGTTATAATATCCATCTTCGAAGGCATTACAAGAATGGTCTCCATGCAGAAATGACACTTGGCATTCTGGTCATCATTCCTCTCAACGTTCTAGAGACTTCTACGAAGGAGTTACAAGCAAAGACGTGCCACTTGGTATTCTCCACCAACTTCACACAAAGCGCCCATACGTTATCGAATTTATCCAAGAAGCGTTGAACAAAGGTTTTGGAGCGTTACATGAAGAAAGGAGCGCTCACTTGTAATGGATGTGACACTTGTCACAATGCCTATGATCAATAGTGCTTAAAAGACATCTTAAGTCCAAGATCAGCATGCAAGAGTGAAGCACAATCAAAGATGTTCGAAGGAGGAACGTAGCACAATCAAGGCGTGAGAGAAGCAGAAGAAAATATTTGAAGTGTAGCGTGGAAGATAAGGGGAAGGAGCATTAAAAGCTCCCCATTTTGGAAGGTCAACATTCAGTGCCATACATACAACATTCACGTCAAGCCATTCCATCGAATCTCCATTAAACCGAGCGCTCAAGGTACCTCTTATACGTTGTTATACTCAGCCATAGAAAGCATCGAATATTGAGGAGATATTGCATCCATAAGGTAAGGTCTAAATCCCATTTATTATTGCTTTCATAAGTTGGAGTTATAAGGATTATAAACTAAGGTTAAAACTTAGGTTTTGAAAGCTAAAGGGGTGACTTATCTTATTATTTTAATATTTGCAATCTTACTTAGGAGGAATAAGGAATTCAACTTGGATTAAACTATATTGCAAATATTATTATCATTTCTCTAATTTTCCAAACTTGGGAGTCATAAGGATTACTCCATCAAATTTATTTTATTTGGAAATTAGAAATAATCCAAGGGATATAAAAGAGGTTATTAAGGGATTTTATTAAGGTTGGATAAATTTATTTTTACTTGTCTCAAATTTCTAAAAAGGGGACAAAAGAATTCCAACATCAAAACCTCTTCAAAACTGAAATAGTGCTTAGTTCAATTAGGAGTAATAAGGTGTTGAAAAGTTGATTTTTGATTCTTGCAAAACTTGTACAAAATCAACCAAAATTGAACTATATTTTTACAAAAAGCACTACATCATACTCTTATCACTAGGGAGCCATAAGATAAGACTATTAAGGTCCTATCAAATTTCAATTCCAAAGAAGCATTATGGATGAGATTTTGAGGAAAGCTTTCAATAATGAAGAACTATTCCATGAAGTGGAATTCTACTCCCAAAACCTAATAGATACTTTAGAAGGATACAAGTATCTATCTTCTAATGATAAGATGAAATTCTCCTTATTTCTTAAGGAAGCCAAAGAAGGCAACTTTACTACCTTGATTAACTATCTTCATGAAATTCTCTTCATAGCATGGTGGAACTCACAAAGATTGGTTATTTTTTCTCCAGAAGAATGTCTGATGATTTATCTATCATTAATTGTGTTCGTACTTACTCAACACAAGAAACAAGCTGATGTTAAAGAACAATACTTTTGTGATGATAGACTAACTTGTTTTAAAGTTGAGGTTTCACCTACATCAAAGCAGAATCACAGGAAGAGAAGAAGGAAAAAGAAGAAGAGACATACAAAAGGGAATCAAGACATGAAGATTAAATCAATAGAGGAAAAACCAACACACCAAAAAGGTAAGCACAGAAGAACGAGAGGACAATTGCATCATGCCCTACTTATTCATCAACAATCAGAATCAAATGAAGATACTTGCAAGGAGGACTACAAAGGTGGTTGGATAGAAGATGAATCTAAACATGTCAAATATTATCCAATGAGAATAGAAGGCCTAGCTGCAACTTACTCTGCATCATATGAAGACACAAATTACCTACTAAACCTGAATACAAAGAATGCAGAAGAAGAAGACTACGAAGACCAAGCAAAAGAAGATGAAGAAAATCCATATTGAAGACTAAAGCCTTCAATACCCAAATAATGTAATACATGGGGGTGTTGGAAATAATGTCTATTCCATCATTTGGGTTATGTAAATGTATCCTCCAAGATACATACCTAGATTACTTCCTGTGCAAGTTATCTAGTGACTTCATGCAATGTAATAAATGGACAAGTGTCAATGTGCAAGTTGTACATGTGCAAGGTGTCCTATGCACAACTAGATAGAGTGTTGGGCAAGCATCCTATTTTGCATATATAAGGATGGCCTCTTAGATAGATAGATAGGACAGTCGAGGGACATCATTAGATAGCGTAGGTTAGTGGATTATGTTGTTCTATGTTCCACACCATTTACTGGTGATGGATATGATGTAGATTTGTAGCTTTGTTAATGGAGTGCTCACTTCCTCCATAGCTACATTGTAATATTTTATATGTTTTATATTTCAGCATACTTCAGTCATCTAGCAGATTTACTTTCTTGCATGTTATTCTGCATCTTGTGATTGTTATCTCTCATGGCTCATTCATCAAAAGCTAACAATTAAAACTACCATTAATCATGGCTAAATAGATATATAAATATGTCTTAAAAGAAAAAAATTAGTTCTAATTTTATTTTGCACTAGCTAGGGGATTTACAATCTTTCTCTTATGGATTT
Source organism: Wollemia nobilis (assembly GCA_028583015.1). Taxonomy (NCBI): domain Eukaryota; kingdom Viridiplantae; phylum Streptophyta; class Pinopsida; order Araucariales; family Araucariaceae; genus Wollemia; species Wollemia nobilis. The sequence continues at coordinate 3,180,316 of JAQPPZ010002333.1, forward strand.
CCCATAACAGAAAGATGCATAGTGATCCCAGTTCTTTAGCCATGTATGTGAAGTGACTTGGAGAGAGTATTACAATAGTTTACCATAGTTATCAATATGGGTCTAAGTATTAATTCATTGTGTATGATATTAGTTATATATGTATCCTTGATGGTTCAAACCTCTATTAATCATGGCTAAATAGATACATAAATATGTCTTAAAAGAAAAAAAATTTAGTGCTAAGTTTATTTTGCACTAACTAGGGGATTTACATGCTCTTTGCCATACTTGCTATGAGAGGTTAAATTTTATCCCATACTCTTCATTCACTTATATTAGAAGTTGTTAATTTATTTCTTCAAGAGCATGAGTGCTTGGGTTCTTTGCTACATGTTCATGTAATGTATGTAGTGTGATTTATTTCATCTTCTATGATTAAGAAAAGAGGGATTCAAATTTGTTAGTCTCATCAATTATGTATATCAACACAACTTGATCATGTCTCGAAGGGTCATCATGAATTTTGTTACCATTGGATAACAAGGCTATGCGAGGATAATATAGGAAGAACATATTTTTGAAGATTAGAATTGTATCTTGATATTTGTCAACTTCATTTTGGTCTTCATTGTTGTATTTTCTCCTTTTGTAGAAGTGGGTTAAAAGTCTTCAAGGATCCTTAACATCTCTTTCATGCGTCATCTTATTAGATCTATAAAAATAATGGTTTTTGAAGGCCATCTAGGTTTGATTTTTATAAATTTATTTAAATAAATCATATAAAGAATTATGAAAGATTAGATTTGGTTTTTTAGAGGGAGAATCATTTTATGTTTGATTTTTATAAATTTATTTAAATATTTTGTATTCTGTGTGTTTTTAAACTCTTAAATAATGTGATATTTTATAATCTTTCAAATGTAGATATCTCAACATTTTTTAAGTTATATATTCTAAATTAAAAGTTTTAGTTAAACTTTTCATTACAAAAATAATAATAAAATTGTTAATTATATAAAAAAATTTGATTAGAAATTATTTACTATGTATAAATGATTCAAAAGAAATATGTTTATTTTGTTGTATATATTTAATAGCTGTTTAACAAATTTATATAATACTATAAACAATAAAATTTATTTAATTCTTATTCCATATTTTAAGTATATGAACATGCATATATATATATATATATATATATATATATATAACACGTTGTAATTGTTATTTTTGTTGGGAAAGGAGTAGGTAATAAAGATCCAATGGGTTTCGAAAGTTTTTCGGCTGCTACTGTTATTAAAAGTTACTTCGGAAACCAAGAAAGCTTGTAGCTGGTTCTCCATTTGATAAAAGTAGTGCGCCATCACATCCATAAAAGGTTTAACGAACGACACTCTGTTGAAATAAACGTGAGATTCTCCGCTCACTGCAGACAAAAATATAACATAACAAAAACTAGTGCGCCATCACTTCTAAAAACAAGAAAGCTTGTGCCTCGTTCTGCATTGAGCAAAGGTTTTACAGAAAAATCTCACTAAAATTAAAATAGATCTTAAATTTACTTGTTAACGTTTATTATCTTGTTTTGTTTTTATTGCTGTAATCGGTGTTAAGGCTTCAAATTTTTATATATAGATGGAAATGGCATCTCAAGTACCATTTGCACATTTTTCTTATTCTTTAACATCAAAATACTATATTAATTTAATTAATAATATAATATTAACTAGTTTGGGTAGCGGTATTTTTTTATTTTACTAATAAAATATTTTATAATTAAAATTTCCATGAAAATGGCATCTCAAGTACCATTTGCACATTTTTCTTTATCCTTGTTACGGAGAATAATAAAGAAACCGTGGAAAATTTACAGAAAAATAAAGAAAAAAAAAAAATACAGAGTATGATTTGTATTGATTAGTAGTAAAAAATTAAATAATATATTGTCTGTCTACTAAGATTAATATTTTTCTCTTGTAAAGGAGATGCAACCTTTGGCGAACAAACACAAGAAAACTTCTTGTGGCTTTCCTTGAGACGGTACTGCCGATCAGCTAAGAGGAGAAAAAAAACGTTAAATGAAATGTCTTGCATCACTCTTTTATTTTATTTTATTATCTCTCCATGTTTAATACAAAGGTTTAAAAAAATGATACTCCGTTGAAATAAACGTGAGATTATTCACTACAGTTAAAAGTAGTGCGCCATCACATGTGTAAAAGGTTTAACAAACGGTACTTCATTGAAATAAACGGGGCCATCACATCTAAAAAAATATAACAAAATGTACGGGGCCATCACATCTAAAAAAGCTTGTCCCTCCGCCATTCCGCATCCTCCACCGTGGCTAAGAGGTTTAAAACGTTTAACATATGAAATGTCTCACTACAATTAAAATATAAAAAAAATTAGTAAGCCATTCCGCACCCTCCACCGTGGCTAAGACGATGTCCGCCACTGTTGTTTTTTTTTTATATAATTAATTTAAAATTCGCCGATAAATAAACCTCGCCCTCTTGCACTTCATTGAAGCATTGAGCTGGCTTGACGTTTGAAAGAGAATCAACCTGAGCATGAGCATGGCACCAATTGAGAATTCTCTGCCAGAGCTGTTAACAATATCAATGCTGATTTTCATTTTCATTTTCACCTGGATTTTAGTCACTTTCAAGAGATTGGAATCGCGTCCAGGACCACGCCCATGGCCTGTCCTCGGAAATCTTCATCAATTGGGAAATCTCCCTCATCGAACTCTGGCAGATTGGGCAAAGAAATACGGACCCATTATGTTCCTACGCTTGGGTTCCGTCCCAACTGTTGTGGCATCATCTCCCGCCATGGCAAAGGAGTTTCTCAAAACTCATGATTTGATCTTTGCCACTAAACCCCACACTGCAGCCGGAAAATACTTATTTTATAACCACATGAACGTGGGATTTGGCCCCTATGGAGAGAATTGGAGGCAGCTGAGAAAGCTGTGCACAATGGAGTTACTGACGCGCAAGCGAGTAGAGTCGTTTGGATTCGTTAGAGAAGAAGAGGTCTCTGCCATGGTGCGCTCCATCCGCGAGGAGAGCGAACGAGGAATGCGCAGTGTAGACATAAGCAAAAATGTTAGTGTTCTGACAAGTAACATCATCTGCAGAATGTTTTCCAGCAGAACGTACGCTGACCATGAATTCAGCCAAGGCCACAGCTTCAAAGAAATGGTGGACGAGCTCTTCGTCCTTGCGGGCGTCTTCTGCATCGGAGATTTCATTCCTAGTCTCCGCTGGCTGGATTTGCAGGGCATCCAGCGCCGCATGAAAAAGGTTTTTAAAATATTCGATAACTTCGCTGAGAAAATAATCGACGAGCACATCAATCACAGAAGAAAAGAAAAGCAAGAGCAAGAAGGTCGCGTAAAAGACATGGTAGATGTTCTACTGGATCTCACCGAGGCCGAGAGTGAAAGGACGGGGATGAAAATCACAAGGATCCACATGAAAGCACTTATAACGGTAAGTTAAAATTCCTTTTTATTCATGTTTAGTTTGGTTGTGAGGTTTAGGATACGCATTTAAACTCGATATTTCAAATACTTGAGGATTTATAAAGGATTTAAGTTGGATATTTCAAATACTTAGAGCTGAAATAAGAGCAGCCAAAAAGTCAAGATTTCCCTACAGCTCTAGAAATAAACAAATACCATGCACAACATCTCCCACATAGGAGCAAAAAAACCACTAAAACTAGTGGAAGTAGAGAAACCACTCCTCAAATGAGGACCACTACAACTCCTCCAAGGACCACTAAATAACCAACAAAAGGGAAAAACCCTAAAGCAAAAAAAAGGAAGCCAAGGCCCTAAATAAGGAAACTACGCAGCAAGGAGAAAGAACCCACCCTAGCGAAGACAAAAACCAACCCAACTGGGTAACTAAGAAGGCAATACTCCCACAAAACTAGAGAAAGGAACTCTACAACCAAGACTATCAACCTCCACCTGAGCAACGGAACCTGACCTGACATCAACCAGGGAAAATAGTCAATGCTACTATAGTAGCAACACTCTACATTCACCCCCATTGGTTTGGTTTGGTATTTGATCTAATCCCATTCCCACAGGGACCATGATCGAATATTCAGTGCCGTATCGAAATCCATAATAAAAGCAGAGACGATTGACCAAGATCCCCAACAAGCAACCAACCTAAAAAACTGAAGCTCACAAAGCCAAGCAAGTCAAGAACCAAAAAAGGGACCAACAACCAAAACCAACCGCACAACTACCAAAGCCCTAAATCACTCCCATAGGTAGGGCTGGCATGTAGCTCAATCCACCTGGTAGCCGCTAGAGAGCCATATTTTTAGTTTTTTGTCGCACCCACAAGATATTCAAAGAGAACTGGAAAGGCCCTTTGACCAGCACAAAACACTACCAACCACCACCACAACATGCTTTTAATAGAATGTATACTTTTAAAAAGAATAATGATAATGACCCTATTATTGAGTATTGACCCTAGTATTATCTCTACAGAAAATAATGTTGACCCTCGTATAAATCTAATTCCACATAAGTACGATATTGAAAAGTCCACAGATGAAAATTTTCTTAAATAAATGGAACAACAACATGAAGATATTCCTACAAAAAATACGCCAAATGGAAAAAAAAGTAATAGTTCTTATGTAGTACCCACTTTCAGAGAATCTTCTTCTAAAAAACATAAACGTGCTAGGTCATCTAGATGGACAATTAACAAATCATTTTAGCCTGATTGGGTTTCAAAATTTTCATTTGTTGAGCCAATGCTTCCAGAGAATAGTAATGAGGTAATAATAGAATTGAGATGCATAATTTGCATTTGGAAATACGAAAAAGATCACAGATTACAAGTTAAGAAAGATACAGTAGAAAAATATTATGGAAAGTTATATATAAAAAGAAAAGAAAGTGATGGACCAATACAGAAAAATTATAGGTGGAAGTATGCATCAGAGTGTGTCCATATCAGATATGTACACGAATATGATACAACAATGAAAGAAAAACAAAATTTGGTTGAGAAAGGTGCAACAATTCTGAAAGGATTCTTCTATCCTTCGATTCCAAAAACTTGCAGGGAATAAAATAATTAAACAAATGGAAGACGAATTTAGAAATTCAATAAAATTGCAGAGAACAAATGGAATGAATCAATGGCCACTTAAGGTGGGCACACCCTTGCGCAAACGCAGATGAAAGTATAAAAAATATAAGATGATAATATTCAAATCAACTATTGTGAATATATATACTAAATGTTAATCTCTTGGAAAAACATAGCC
>JAQPPZ010002334.1:0-277295 GCA_028583015.1 Wollemia nobilis
ACTATTGTCGTTCCAAAGGCTCGCAATAATTCACATCGACTTCCGGGACGGGTAAGCAACTCCCACTGTCTTCTCGGAACACTCTCATTGGCACCCCATCCACTAAGAACCTGAACACCCAAACAAATACACCCAATAAACGAATGATCTTTCTATGTTTCTCTCTTTCTCACCAGCATAGGCGAGGAGAGACAAAGTTACTTACACCACATAATGCTTGTTCCAAAGAATGGAATATGTATGAATGTCTTTTCTAAGATCAAACCAAAGCTTGCAGCTCTCCCGACTGCCAATGCCATTGACGAACACGTTGGTTTGGAGCTCCGGGGGTTTCTCTGTCCATTTCCTAAAAACGCATGCTGAGTAGAAAGTTGCCAATGTAAACAAATAGTACATAATTAGCTTATATTGATAACAAATGAAATGATGGGACAGTAAACATAAAACAAATTGCTACTTACATAAAACGCAGTGTTGAGTAACCTGGCATCAATTTGATCTGGGAACTGAAATATCCAAATACATATTCTTCTTTCAAAGCAAACCTTATTACATAGTATTCAATGAATATTATATATATATAGTTTAACAAGATTTGAATCTTGATCTTCTATTTGAAAATTGAAGAATCTAATTGACAAGATTATGTCTCATATTTATAAAGATGACTCAAACATGTGTACATATATTTATTTAAATATATATTTTTTTTTTCAATGTGATTGAAATGGGGTTACATATTACAGCATCACCACCACGTAGTAGTATTATATAAATATTATTTATTTGTGATTTAACAACATTTGAACTTTGATTTTATTTTTAAAATTTGAAAAATCTAATTGACAAGATTAAGTCTCCTATTTTATGAAGAATCACTATGTATAAACTCCTTTTAGTCATCTTCATAAATATAAGATATAATCTTGTCAATTAGATTCTTCAATTTTTAAATAGGAGATCAAGGTCCAAATCTTGCTAAACCACAAATGATATTCATTTAATACTACTGCCTGTGATGATGTAATATGGCAGCCCTATTTCAATCACATTGAAAAAAATATACATATATTTAAATAAATATATATACGAGTCATCTTCATAAATACGAGATATAATCTTATCAATTAAAATCTTCAAATAGAAGATCAAATTTCAAATCTTGTTAAACTATATATATATATATAATAGTCATTAATACTATTAAACGATGATGAGGTTGAATAAAGATTGTTTGGAAAGAAGAATATGTATTTGGATATTTCAGTTCCCAGATCAAATTGATGCCAGGTTACTCAACACAGTGTTTTATGTAAGTAGCAATTTATTTTATGTTTACTGCTCCATCATTTCATTTGTTATCAATATAAAGCTAATTATGTACTATTTGTTTACATTGGCAGCTTTCTACTCAAGATGCATTTTGGGCAGGACGAGCTGGACATAGAGTTTTTAGGAAATGGACACGGAAACCCCCGGACCTCCAATCCAACGTGTTCGTCAATGGCATTGGCAGCCAGGAGAGCCGCATCAAACTTTGGTTCGATCTTAGAAAATATTTTCATACATATTCCATTCTTTGGAACAAAGATTATGTGTTGTAAGTAACTTTGTCTCTCCTCGCCTATGCTGGTGAGAAAGAGAGAAACATAGACAGATCATTAGTTTATTGGGTGTATTTTGTTTGAGGTGCCAATCAGAGTGTTCAAAAACTCAAACTAGAAAGTGGTTTTTTCCCCCATTAGCGGAGGTCCCCCTTTGGAACGGCGAAAAGTGGATTACCGACGGAGGAAAATGTCACATCAATTGGGATGCGGCCCCCTTCTTTGTGATCTTATTAAAACAACATTCCAAGCACGGGAGGATCCTTTCATCGAGGCCCACTGTGGTGCAAACCATTCCAATTCCTGTCCACCTTCGTCTTCGTGGTGGGAGGATTTGGGCAACAAAGGATTGACTCCTCATCAAGGAGCTCCGATGGGTCAAGAGAAATTACATGACATGATTATTGTACAGACTATACCAGATTCTACAAAATCTCTCCTGAATGCTTCCTCAATACTTCTTAAGAATCCCATTTACACATCAATAATGTAGACATACCAATTATTTTTCAAAATAAATATCTTTCCTATTTACACATTTATTCCCAAATATCATTTGATGTAATGATAGTTGCTTAGTTATTATCTGGATCAGTGGTTGGGGTAATTTCTTTTTATTCAAAAAAATTTAATAACACCGGTTGGAGCAAAAAATAAAAAAAAAAAAAAAAAAAAAACCCCCAAAAAAAAAAAAAAAAAATTAAAAAAAAAAAAAAAAAAAAAAAAAAAAAACCCAAAAAAAAAAAAAAAAAAAAAAAAAAAAAAAAAAAAAATATAAGAAAGCAATAATATAACATTAAAAACGTTTGAAATAATTTATAGGATAGTCATTACTCAGACCTCATGAAAATATTACGCATTTATCATTATAATCCACTAGTTTTAAAAGGGCTAAGAATAATAATATGTTAACTTTTAAAGCTATAAACTTTGAAGAAAATATAAGCAAGCAATAATATAACATTAAAAACGTTTGAAATAATTTATAAGATAGTCATTACTGAAACTTCATGAAAATATAAAACTTATATAATATGTGAAGCTCTTTATTTTATTAGTGCATCAATGTTTCATTCATAATTACAATGTTAAGTTATATACGTAACTCTTCAGTTTTCTATTCTAAGATAGTAGTTATTTGCATGGTATACATTTGTGCACATGCACAATTAATTAAGAATACTTATGTTTTTAAGTCATTACTTTCCTACTCTAAAGATAATAGTCATTTGCATTGTATACACTTGTGCACATGCACAACTAACTACGAATACTTGTCTTTTTATATCATTACATATTTTAACACTTGTATACTTGTTCCTTTTTGGTATAATAATTACATAACCTAAAATAAACTCTTAATCTAATAATATATTCAAAATAGTAAATTATCATATTTTAAATAATGTAATATATTTTAACATAGGACATGTAATAGATTCTAACATAAACATTTAAGAGCATCATATAAATCTTATGTTAACCTTATTCTTAATCATTTTTTTGAATATTAAACAATACATGTAGCAAGGTGTGCTTCAATTACAGTTTCTTCTTATTTGCTTTCACATTTTCACAACTATAAGCCGACTAACCTGTGCCGCCTGGTGGAGCCTGATTTTCTCCGGAGAAACTTATCATTTACAAAAGAAGAAGTGCCTCTCACCTTAGACTCAAGTTACCTTTCCGGATAAGATGGTAAAAATATATTTAATCATAGCTTGGTTTCGTGGAAGAGTAACTATGGTTTATAAATATATTCTAAAAATTTTGAGAATAAAAATTCTAATCATATAATATGTCATTAGAGGTGTATCATCATATTAATGCGTTATAAAGTAAGAGTTTCTACACATATGTTCAAACATTAAAAAAAAACATTTATGTTTATTTATTTATATATTATATATATATTATTATATTGTAGAGGATTGAATGGATTATAAGGTATTTAAAAAAGAAATAAAAAAAAAAAAAACAAAAAAACATTTTGGCCGACTTATATATATATATATATAGAGGATTGAATGGATTATAAGGTATGTTTTTAAAACTTAATATATTTATCGAAATAAAAAAATATAATTAAAATGGATATTTAATTTTGTATTTATTAAAAATAAAATAAAAGGGTTGTTTTTTTTTTTACATCAACTAGTTATATTTATACAATCCTTTTAGTGCCTCTCATATTTGAACTTTGGTGTGAGCTACATCATCTATATGCCTTAATTGTTGAACCAAGTATTTTGATATATACTAATTTTTTTTATTAATTAAGTGGTGAGGGTTTGGAGAGGATCCCACAACCAATTACAAGCACTCCTTAGGGAGACCAAAAGGGTTGGAAACTGGAAAAGGGTCCTTAGCCAAGACAAACAAACAAACTTGTTACAAGAAGCTAACAAAGGATCGAACAACAGAAAACCAACCTAACAAAAATTGAACCAAGAAGCTCAAGGTGGCAACTGAGAATTATTTAGAACATTCAGGCCCAAGGAGACAAACTCCAATAGGCCACCCATCCTTCTATTCACATCCTCAATGAAATTAACAACAATCTTGAGCGTACCTAGAATAATTTTTTTCTTGTCATTAATAGATTTGATCGACTACGTCAAGAATTTTATAGACTTCATCCTGTGGCAAAGACCATATCTACCACTCTAGCTAACCACACATGTTTATTCTCATCAGGAAAGACCTTTGGATTTAATAAGGGAATATTACAACTTGAGACCTCCTTTAAATTTTTCTTTTTTAATAGTCTTAAGGAATGTCTATTTTTGTAATAAATTATATTTTTTATTATAATATAAATGATTATGTAATAGAATGATGTATATATGAAATAATGTTTAATGAAGTTTCTTTTATATGCAAATAATTTCATTTTTACTTCGAGGTCACCATAGGAGTTAAGAGAAACACTTAAAGGCCCTAAAGTAGTTTTGCAAGAACTTTCACATTGAAGTAAATACCAACTAAACCAAGGACATGATCTTCTCCAACCAAAAGAATAATAATCCATTAAAATTTTATTTTGAAGTAATAAAGTATAAATATCTTCACCTAGACTTCAATAAAATGGAAATCATGTAGAAGAAAGAGAAATTTGGGAGGATGAATGACACTTTTACATTATAAAATAGAAGTAGAGAGGTTGAATGAAGGGACTACAAGACTATACAAATTGTACTTGAGCTATTAATTGTACCATGGTGCTACTAGGTATGAAGTGTAGGCTAGCAACACATCATCATACTTAAAATAGAGATAAGTATAGAATTTACAAGTGTTTAATTACAAAAAAGATAAATAAAAATAAAAGTTTTAATTTCATATTAAATTCTTCTATCATAAATAAGTACCTTCTATATAGGGCAACTGTTATTGTTTATTTTCTAAGATATCTAAAAATTCAAATAGATGGATGCAAATAGATGGCTCAAATTTGTAAAAGAAGAATATATGAGCAAAAAAAATTAAATAAAATATGGATGAAGCAAAAAAAATAAGTGGATGAACAAATGGAATATCAAGGTGAATCCATGTCCAAATAATAATAAAAATTTTAGGAAACAATTTAGGGTAGTTGTGTGGGAAAACAAGTTAGAAAGAAATAATAATAAAAAATCTATCTTGCTAAGTATAACCGTGCATACCACCACTTCCAAAAATTCTATATAGAAGCAATTACCAATTAAAAAGAAAAGATGCCCATGGCCCAAGTAAGGACTAGCTCACACCAACTTAGATGTGAATAGATAGATGGAAGTGACCAAAAGAGGAATGGAAGAAGAGGATATATACCTTTTGTGCATTAGAGATAATGCATACAGTTAGTTATACAATTATAGAGAAGCATTTTATTTTTAAATGCAATGCATAAAATTATATTCAAGCTAATTATTCTAATATTATAGTAGTAATATTATTGCAATAATTGTTTGAAGATGAGAAAACAAAGAATATAGAAAAATTCATCATCAAAATTACTAACAAAATATCAATTTTGTACAATTCAAAATAATTGGATGATTTTTGGGGTTGGAAGCCATAGTTCTTTGTAAAGTTATGTCTCATAAGCTACTTTTGGCCCTATAGACATTAAAAATATTTTATTCTATTCTATGCAGGATGGTAGAAAGTTAAATGATTGGTTGGCTTCATTAATTAGTAATACTAAGATATCTATTTAAAAAAGTAATGACAATCGTATTTTTAAATTCTTTAGAGTAATTCATCCCCACCTCTAACTCCCTCTTCCCAACCCAAGAAAATAAGAAACACATTTTATAAATTCCATGTCAAATTGAAAGTATAGATTGTGTTTTTAATAATTTTATAATATTTTTCAATACTTTTTTTTTGGTAAGTTGACAAAATTAAATTAGAATAGGGTTTTGAAATAGGAACATAAGCAACAATGTTGCACTAATACAATAAAACCAAAGATAAAGCTCATGACCAAGGGGTAAGTCCCTAAGAAGTAGAATGAGGGTCAAAAGATACCACAACTACTAGAACACTGAACCAAAGACAAAGGAGGCCCCAAGCCCTCCTACAAAGGCAACGAGTAGAAAAAAAATCGAAAGGTCCACTTGTTTGACAAAAGTAAATATGAGAAATATTGCAAGGACCTTTACCAATGATTCTAAGGAGAGCCCACATAAAAGTACAAACAAAATGTATAACAAATTTTTAAATAAATTTAGTACCCATGAGCTTTATCACTTTTGGCCAAGTCAACAATGTTGTGAGGAAATTCATCATACCACATGGAGAGGTCTTCAATGGTGGTTCCCATGTTGGTAAGATAATCAACTACTTTATTGGACTCTTTGTAAGTTTGTTGTACCAAAAACTCCTGCCATTGTGAAATAATTATGCATATTTCCTTGATCATAACTCTAGTTTGCCATGATGGTTCTTTGCCATTTTTAATGTAGTTTATTATATTTAAGGCATCCCCTTCAATGATAATTTTACTATCACAACCTTGAATAAGAGAAACACCTCTCCACAGGGCATGAGTTTCTGCAAAATGATTTATTTGAATTCTTAAAAACTCTACAAAATCCAAGATGATATGTGCCCTACAGTATCTAATAACTCCCCTTGCACCTTATTTTCATAGGTTCCATTTGGAAGCACCATAAAAGTTGAATTTCAGAACCTTGAGGTGGTGGCTTCTAATGGGAAGTGTTCCTAGGGTTGGATTTTGAGTGCACATAAATATCATCCATAGGAATATGCAAAGATGAAAACAAAGGGAGTTCAGGGGAGTTGACAGGAATAGGAGGGTAAGGGATAAGGGAGGCATTTTCAATGGCATATATTAATATTCTATTAGATACCGAGAAGGCATCCTTTGAAATATCTATAAAGGCTCTACTATTTCTTTCCAACCAGTTCTGCCACAAAAAATGATGAAGGAAATACTTCCAAAGAAAGGTAAGTCTGGGATTATGAAAAGGAGAGGGACATTGGTCAAAGAGATCAAGAAGAGTGGGGGGCTTGGCCCATTGTATGTTTAAGAGGCTAACCACATTATTTAGCACAAGGCTGGAGAAGTGGCATTCAATAAAAAGGTGTTGTGTGGATTCCCAACCAACTCTACACAGATAGCACCTATTAACCAAAGGAAAGATTTTTTCTATAGATTTTCTATGGTTATAATCTTATTTTGGGCTGAAACCCAGGATAAGAAGGAAATATTGGGTATCAAATGCTTGAGCCAGATATGCTTGATGGGCAGTTGGTAGGTTTGATCTAGCAAAAGGAGGTTGTATGCAGTTTTGACTAAGAATTGACCACTTTCAGTGCAGGCCCAAATTAGAGAGTCATTGGCCTCAATTGTGGGGAGAATGATAGATTTTAATAGAAGAGAGAGGACTTGGGACTAGGCAATAAAATTGGGAACAATAATAAGTTTCCAAGAAGGATGGCCATTATAATAGTCAATGAAATCATGAAACTTGATGCCTATTGAAACATCAGTAAATTTCTTAAGAATTGATACCTAATTATCTTCAAAGAGGGGAATGTTTTTAATCCACTGGTCCTACCAGAAATAGATGTTATTACCATTTCCAACCTGCCATATTAAGCCTTTTTGAAGTAGGTCCTTGGTTTATATGATTGCTTTCTAGAAGTCTAAACCATTTAAGGGGGTATTCTCCCTTAAAAATGAGTGTATTGTAAGTATTTCCTTTTTACTATAAATACCCATTCAACGTTTGCATTTGTGAGGATTATCTAGGCTTGCTCAGCAAGTAGGAAAATGTTCATTCTCCATGCTTTCCTTAACCCAATTCCACTATGAATTTTTGGGGTGCAAACTTTGTCCCAAAAAACCAAAGGAAAATGTCTCTTCTCCTCTGACTCTGACCAAAGAAACCTTTTCTAGATTTGCTCTATTTTTCTACACACCATAGTAGGGGCTTTGAGAAAAGAAAGAAAGTAAACGAGTATACTTTGAATACTATCCATAGTAAGAGTAGATTTTCTTACCTAGGACAAGAGCACCCCTCTCCATCCTAAAATTTTCTTCTGAATATGTTAAATGACGTTGTTCCACATACTTTTGTGAGCTTGACCAATTAATAGGCATATGCCAAGGTATGTGGATGGAATATGGGATATTGAACATTCCAAAATATGAGCTATTCTTCCTTGTTGGATAGGAGGGGTATTGAAGAAGAAGATTTTGCTTTTGGTGTAATTAATTTTCTGACCAGCTACCTTTTCATACAGATGTAGGATGTGTTTAATGAGTTTGGATTTAGGAATGGATGGAAGATTAGACAATATTGTGTCATCCACAAACTGTTGATAAGTGACAGGGTGGATATCAGAGGCAGGTTTGATTCCTAAGAGCAGCCCATCCTGGTTGGCAGCTTTGAGGGCTTTGCCTAAAGTTTTAGCAAGAATGATGAACATAATCGGGGACATATATAAAACTAAGTTATTTATTATTATTTATATATATATATATATATATATATATATATATATATATATATATATAGATAGATAGATATTGTTGATGCTTGAGTTAATAGCATTAGCAACCACTATTATTTTTTATGATGGGTATATCATTAAAATAATATTATCTTTTATTATAATAAAAATTATATAGTTATGGGATCAAAATCCATTTGGGAGAATATGTAACAAGTCATTTTTATATGCATACGGTAACATTTTGGTTGTAAGGTCCTTGTAAAATAACTAGGGCTAAGAGAGCATTTAAAGACCCTAGGATAATTTTACAAGAAGGTAGCTACATAAACAAATATGACTAAAACCAAGATCTTGATCTTATCCAACTAGAAGAATTTTTTTTTAAAGGGATAGCTTAAACATAGTAAACTATAAAAATCTTGATATAGACTTTAATAACTACCTTAAACGAGAAACATGTATAAGGAAGAGAAATTTGAAATGACAAAGAGTATTAATTTAATTTTAAATAGAAGAAAGGGATTGCAAGACTATATATATTTTATTTGGGCTATAAGTGGTAGTAGTAGCACTATATAGATGTGAAGTGTTAAATAGAAATATTTCTAACATAAAATGTAGAAAAATATAGAGTATTCAAAAGTGTCTAACTACAAAAAATTAAAATAAAAGTTTCAACTACATGTGAGATTCTTGTAGAAAAAATAAGTGTATTCCATATATAGGTAGTTATAATGTTTCATTACTTTAGCATATCTAAATAAATTGAACAAATGAATGCAAATACATGGCATAAGGTTGTTATAAAAGAATATTTAAACAAAATACATAATATATGGATGAAAGAAAACAAGTAGATGAACAAGCAAAATATTAACTTGAATAAATTCCCCAAAATAAAGCAAGAACATAACACATTTTCTGAGGAAAACTTAGATCACCACAATTTAATCCTACATATTATCTTGAAAGAGAGAATATTATCTTGTTTAATTTAACCCTACATATGATCACCATCAAAAGGACTATATAAGAGCAAACATCAACTGCAAGAAAATATTATCATGGTCCAATTGAGGAATAAGTCACACCAATGTAGACATGAGACAAGAATATTAAATATACTAAAATACGAATATGATGAGAGGACTATACCCTTTTCACATTAGGAACAATAAGATTAAAAAAACACTTTATTTCAGAATGTGAAGTATATGGTGATATTTGAGCTAGGTGTGATATTCTAGAGTGGAATCAATAGGATGGAAAAGAAAGTAGGGATTTCATCATCACAATACTAGAAAAACAATTAAAAAAAAAATATTAGGTAAATTTAGGTTTGAAAGAGATATTAAACTCATTGTTTCATAGGTTTTTTACTTCATGGATGTTAAAACCTTCATATTATTCTATTCAAAAATGGTGTTACCAAAAAAAGGGAGTTTTAAGATTCAAACTCTGAAACCTAATTCAACTTCCATAATATAAAAATTTTTATCAATTTTCAGCTTTTCATAATGACAAAAGGAAAATATGGTTTCTAGATACATCAAGGATTTCATGAGATATGCTATAAAAACAAACCTTAATTTATTTGTGTCCAAACTATGGTTTATTATCAAGAGACAATCCTTGCATTTAGGAATGGTTATCCCATCTAGCATAGGGTGATTTAACAGCATTTCATGTTCTAAATTGATTGTAGAAAATATTTTAGATTAGTCTATTAAACTTCTCCATAAAACAAATCCCTAACAATTATAGGAGGTGTCTACATAATTAGGATAATATTTCAAGCATATCCAACATCATCATTCGTAAGTCCTACCTCCATATACTAAATGATTATAAGCATAATATTATTTTCTTTTCCAAGTAGCACTTCTAGTTGTAAGTAATCGTCACCAACCTAATGAGGGTTTTCTAAAACAAGGTCTTCTAAGTTTCCAAACAATATTCTTTTGTTATATTCTTTAACATCCTCATAAATAACAAAAAATATGTATGTGATCACTAAATATCTCCTTGGTAGGGTCATCTACATTTTCGTTTCTTTTCTAGAAATCAATAGTTTCCAATCATAAACTATAGGGTGAACATCTACAAGATTAGTTAGAAGTCCTTGAATTTTCTATTTTTCTTCACTTTTTCCTTTTATAAAGTAACAAATACGAATAATTACCAAAGTTGTTTTTCTTTAGTTATGAAAGTATATACATGTGTTTATCCAATACCGATGAAGTTGTCCAAGGTCACTCAACTAATATGATGGGTGTGTCTCTCAACTATCAAGGGATTTTTATATAGAAATGCTTAATAAATATGCCAATATATATTTTTAAGTATATTTTTTTTATCAATTTGAAACCTCTTTCTTCTATAAAATTATATGTAGAATATTGTATATCCTCCTAAAATTTGGATAGTCATATGTCCTATGAGTTTTCCATATCCCTGAGAAGAATTCATGATTTTGAGAGTATTTTGAAGGATCCACTATTAAAATTTACCATCCCAGTTGGTGCAATAAGTAGAATTAGACTATGAATTTCCTCTTAACATTTTTAAATTCATTATATAATATACCAACAAACACAATTCCCCTATTCCTTTTATCCCTTGTATTATCATATGTAATAGATCTACTTAAATATTTTGAATAATGTAATGATTCAAAATAATAGTAAAGATTTTTTTTTCTTGATACTTAACATTTTAAAGATGTATATCCAAGGTTCATATTAACATATTTGTGAATATATATTTTTTTAAGTTTAGAGATGAATTGTACAACTCTTTGTTTGTATTCACCTCGATAACTGGAACTCTATTATGATCCTTCATCAATATCTCATTGAACCATAATTTGGACTCTTATGTTTGGAGAAGTTAGTAATGATGAAGAGTAGTTGTAATCTTCCAATCATATTCTATAATGTCTTCTTGATTTATAAATTCATTTTCATTTGTAAATTCCAATTGATATTTATTATTTTTCATTTTGCTATATCACATGCCCAACATGTCATGGATTATAATGAAATTTAATTCATTTTATTCTAGAAAGTTTTTCATCAAGACTAATACATCTCTCTATGTATTAAAATAACTAATATGTTAAAATTTTTAAGCAACATTCTTCCACATATTTAATAGAATGCTATTTAGAAACCTTAGTGAAATTTAACCACTCAAATATTAGTTGTCATTTTTCTCAAATTTTATTTATCCTTATCTTCATTTTTTGGATTATATGACCATTATATTACTACCATAATAAGTGGAATATGTTTCATCCTATATATTTTTACTATATTTCCATGTTTTACTACCTCATGTATTTATTTGATCCTCGTTTCTAAAAATATATTTAAAAATATTTCACCCAAGTCCTTAATAGAAAAAATATTTTACTTCACTCAACCAAAAAAGTTGAGCCTTTATATTATTTTCAAAAAATATATTTACTGTCAATGTGTATATATGTATTTATGTAATTGATTTAACAACATTTGATGATAAATTTACGAGATATTTTTATTTGGTTACATATTTTGCAATCTAGTTTTTTAAGACACTATTGTGGCTATCGCACAACTCACCCAAAGGGACCCACCTTTTGTTTTTCATTTTTTTTTTAGAGTTTTTGTTGTTGCAAGTGATAAGTTCCAAAGGTATTACCCATGAGATTGCATTAGAAAGTTTATTTTGAGGTAACATCTCCTAGTTTTGTATTTGATTAATTGATGTTTTGAGTTAGGTTGATATATTTATGTATTTATTTTAATTTTTAATGTTAATCTTAATGTTTTTTTTTTTACATGGTGGAATCGATAGATGCCACGAATTCGGGTAGGTTGTCTGGATTTTTATGTTTGCCACAGTATTTTGCGTTGTCCATCCTAGAAGCCGCCACACAAATCTTCGTGTAGTCCACCCCTATAACCACCATGCCATGATTATTTTAAACCTTTTACACCACTGAAAGCACCAGGAAGGGGACAAGCACTCAATCCGATGAGGCCCGAGATTTGAACCTTGTACCTCCGCCCCCATTACGGGGTTTGGGGGAACCAATTGGTCTACACCGGGACCTTTTTTAATTTTGAATTTTAAGTTGTTTCATATAAATAAAAATATATATATATATATATATATATATATATATATATATATATATATATATATATATATATATATATATATATATATATATATCAAAATAAAATTAAAAATTATGCAATAAAATAAGCATTTAAATTATAATATTTAAATTAATTAAATTTAAATATAAACAAAAAATAATAATATATATTTATATATGTATAAAAACCAAAAAATATAAAAAAAAATAATTATATATATATGAAAATATTTTAAAGTAAAAGGTAAAGTTTTATTTTATATTCTTGTTTCATATAATAGGGTGTCCACATTTATACAATAGATGTGCATGGTTTTAGGATTTGAAGGGTGGATTTTTCTTATTAAATAGTCTTGGTGTTGAAGAATTTAACTCATTCAATTTCTCCTTATGCCATGGGAGGTCATAGACCTTGGGTCCCGTGGAGGAGCAATGTTCGAAGCAGCGAGGTTAACACGGGGCAGGTTGAATCGGAGGTTATGTAGATGACATATGCTGATGACATGCCCGATAGGGAATACCGTGGACCCACAAACGAACTCATGGAACACAAGTAAAGCGAACAGGGGCGATATCAACGGGCGTCCATGGGGATAAACGTGATGCATGAAAGCATTGACGGGGACCCCTTTTAGAAAGCAAATGAAGACGTTCAATGAGGACGCTTATGGTGCAGTTTGCATATTATGGTCGAGCGGGGAATGCGTTAGAGCACTATGGGCATGGAAGACATCATTTACCAGTGATTGTTAGAAAGTTCATCGAGGAGGAGATGACACAACTTTGACCCCAGGTGCCATAAATATGGATAGGTCCAACAATGCACATAGTGAATCAATCTCAGCAGATTTAAAGTAGCTGATAGATTATTTGACATAGGGACCATGGACGGAGATGGTGGATTATCTTGGGTTTTTAGAGGACGAAGGATGACATAGCGCAGGGTGTTATATATGAAGGTGGTGTGATACCTATGATCATAAAAAAAAAAAAACTCACCAGGGTCTATCGTTGTAGATTTGTAGTGGACATGTGCCAAAAACTCTGGCGATCACATAAACAGATCAGTGGCAAATGTGGATGGGCTATTGTAGAAGAGGTATTAATGTACGACAAAATTCCAATATAGGAAGCAAAGTGTCTAACGTGAGACCTCCTCATGAAGATGATGATGCAGTGTTACTGCATGACAAAGTAGCAGGGTGGCTGCTCTTTCATCCTCAATTATTGGACTAAAACGATGGCAGGACAGTTACACTAGCACAACGAAGTAAAAAAAAAACTAGAAAAATTGAGGATAATATGGAGGAATGTTAATTGTTCTAGATAGAAGCATGGGTTAGTGCATATCGTTCGTAGAGAAAATATTTTATTAAAGACACCAAGGTGTATATGGTTGCATCATCGTGGATGAGTCGTGTACAAATTATTCAAAATGTAAGAGGGGTTCTCTCCAACGTAATGACATGATTCTCCAAGTCAAGTGCAGGATTATCATCACGTTAGGTGGTGAAGCTCTAAAATTATAGATAGAAGAACAACCAATGCAAAGGTGATATAAACTATTTGGAGTAGATAGGTTATGTAGAACTAGATGTGTGTGGTCACAAAAATACGTAACTGAAGACTGCACGCAGTGAGGGCTGGATCCCGATGGATGTTAGCTCAAATTGATTGTATGTGATTTTGAACATAGTGGACGTCTCAAAAATAATTATTATAATGAAGAGGAATCAAGCACCATAATTGATTGTATGTGATTTTGAACATAGTGGACGTCTCAAAAATAATTATTATAATGAAGAGGAATCAAGCACCATAATGGCCCATTGGCTTTTTTTTCCTCGGCAGTGCAGATAAGCATCGAATGCATAGAGTAAACTGTAATGTTGGGCAGGTCACTGACATGTTAGGTGAAAGTGTACGCAACATTTATTGGATGGTGAACTCCATATCTCGGATGGTGAACTCCAGTGTGGACATATAAGACCCCTATTCACAGTGTTGTTCATACGAACTCGACCCGAAGATGGTGGATTTATGTGGATAAGCACAGTTAAGGTAGTAATTAAGAGGAGGCTCATTTGATATTTGTCAGGTAGTTGTTGATGATTTCTTACACTCCCATGTAGGGATGTTAAAGTTTTCTGACATTCACTCTGCTAATAGTTAGTCTCCCCAACATTGCTCAGTTTCATGTTGCAAGGGTGGTTTGGTGTGCCTACGAATACTGTGAATACCTCATGTCAGAGCAAGTATGGAAGCAGAATTCATAATTTTGCATATAGATATTCACTATACAAATTATAATGGATTTTATCTCCTAGTTGTTAACGAGGTGAAGAAGACTTATTAAAATAAATATCGAGGCCCTCAGGTATGGAAAGGAGAAACATTAAGATAAAACACACACAATATCGTAGTGTTTCCCATTTCAAGGAATGCCATGTAGACTTGGTTTGTTTTAATAATAGGTCACCCTCGATTTTAAAAGGATCTTAATGTGGGTATAATGTTACAAGGACTATGCACCTAATGTGAATTCATGAAAGCATATCATGAAAAAAGGGGGTTATGTCAAAAAGTGGAGGTCAACAGTTACCAAATAATAATGCATAGGGTTGCGGTTACAAAGGGTCATCAATCCATTTGTACAAAAAGGGTTATTAAAGGAATACGAAGGTTCACACATGCATTGGGAAAAAGCGTTACCAAACCAAAGAAAGGAAGGAAACAAATCATTTTTTTTAACGAGAAAAAGGGGAAACGAAGGGTTCAACTAAGAACTTTAAAAACAGAAGAAAACATGATTTTTGGGGTTGAATTTTGGGAGGTCATGTGCTAGAAAAATGTGAAAAAATAATGGAAATTTGATATAATAGAAACATTTCTTTATATTTTTTATGCAAATATTGTAGGTTTTCAGCACATTGATAGCACGAAAAGAGGAGAATCGTTTATGAATGTTTTGGTTTAATGTTCATCTTTCTTTTCTCTATTTTTAGGTTTATAGGAAATGTTTAATTCATTTCATGATTACATTGCTGAATATTTAGAAATTGAGAATTAATTTTTTTCTTAGAAGCTTGTACCTAGCTTATTTCAGAAAACGTAAATGAAGTTCCAGTTCGGTTGGGTTACATTCAGGAACTCTCATATCTCTGGTTTTGCAAGATAGGGTAGTATGAAAAATTATAGTTGTTTATTCTCTAGATTTTCTGCATTTTATTTCTATTTTCATTTTTTATATTTATTTTTCTAACTTTTCTTTTTGCAGATTTGTTAAAACTTTGGCGATTAAAATAAAATTGAAAAAAATTAAAATGCCAAAAATAAATGCATGGGTGTGAAGAATGAGCTTCAATATTTCATTCAAAATAATTTTGATCCCATTCCAAAGCCATTTCAAATTTATAAAAATTATTTAAAGTTGTTGTTTTATGAGAGTTTTATAATTTTAGAATTTTTCATTATTTTATATTTTGAAGGTAAATCAAATTTTTTAGCTTTGCATTTTTATTCGCAAGCAATAAATGAACTTCCCTTTATGAAAATCACAATTTCATTAAAGGGGGTAATTTATATGGCATTCCATAGGCCATCATTTTCAGAGCAATAAATTATCTTCTCTTTATGAAAATTCTGATTTCATTAAAGAGAGGTAATTTATACATTATATCAAAGGCTATTGTTTTAAAGCATTAAATTATTTTTTCTTTATGAAAATTATGATTTCATTAAAGAGGGGTAATTTATAATGAAATTCTAAGGCCTTTACATTTCATACCTATTCATGCGTATTTATTTCCTTTTTATTCATCAAACAATAATAAAAGGAATTCAATTTTCATGAATAATTACTAGCATAGCATAATAAAATAAACCAACACAGTCCCTTTGTTAAAAATTACTTGCAAATCATTAAGGTATTCTCAACACTCATTTAACACATCTTTACAAGATTACAAATACACATGTGCAATGCTTATATAGTGGAACCTTGGAGAAGCTGTTTTCATTTTAACTTCTTTGCAAGAGAGGATTTTGTAATCAAAATCCTAAGTGTGAGTGTGGTTTTGCAATTGGATAAAATTATCAGTCACCATTTTGGTGTTAGAAGGAGGGCATGAAGTGGTTTATTTTATTGTGATTCTAAATGCTATATGTTTTTCATTGTTACTTAAGGGATTTAAATTGTTCAATGTTTCATGTCCTTTGACTTTTATATTCGGCCTCCTTTACGCACAAAATTTTGGTGCTAGAAGGAGGGCCTAAAGTGATTTACATTATTGCTATTTAGATGCTAACTTGTTCATGTTACTTAAAAGAATTATTTGGAAGTATTGGTCTCGACTAATGAAGTTGTGTTTTCTTATGATCACTTTCATTGATTCAAAAATTTTCTAATTGGTGATGCATTAATGGTAACCTTTTACAAATTAAAAATTTTCTCTAATGTCATGGTTTAATTTATGCATATATTTTGATTTATATGTATGATAATTTGTATTAAACATTTGATATTTGTTAGTCATTGCATGCTTCTTTGTAATATATATTTATTTAATTAAAAAAAATAGTACTAATGTTATTTCTCCTTGACTATTGCAAGATTTACTCCAATGATGATAGGTAGTCCTTTAAACATACCTAGGCCTTCACATGAGGTGCCTATGGACTTGGTGTCTTATCTACCTTAGTTTAGGCATGATGGAACTAGGTCATCTGAAGCACACATTTGTGCATTTTTAAATATGATGAGTTGTTTACATATAATGCATGAAGATGTTGGATGTGAAATATTTTCATACACATTGTATAATATTACACATGACTGGTTTATCAATCTTCTTGTAGTTTCTATCACTTCATGGGTTCAATTAGAAGCAATGTTTCTCAACCATTTTGGAACATTAGATGATTGGGATACGATACCAAATAAATTTTCTTCTATATATAAAGAACCTAATGAATCCATGAGTCAATTCAATGATAGGTTCAATAGTTTGTATATCAAAATAGATACGCATTACACTATTTCATAAGAATAATGCACTAAAATATATAGAGGAGCCTTAGACCCCTTAATTGATATATTTCTAGTGGAGAATCTTGAATATCTATCCTTGCCTAGAGCCTACATTACTACAATAATATTAGAACAATGGAAAGTTGAGACACAACATGTTCCCATGAGAAATTTTTCTTCAAGAGTTATTGAGGTCGACCTACACCAACCATCTAATCTAGTACCCTCTAATTCAATGATATCTAATGTGAACAATCAATAGGATGAATTCGAATGTCCAAATGTTACAACCACCTTAGATATTGTTCAAGAGGAGGTACAAGCTTTAAAGCCAATATCCAAAAATGAGGATTGTGTAGAGATGGGTTCATCTCTAGAAATCCATGAGTATTCAGATAATGGAAGAGTTATAGATCTAATTAGCTTTGAAATATGTGATAGGTTGGAACCTTCCATAGAATGGATTGAAATGGTTGAATAAGAATATAAAGAAGGTCAATGTGTTCCAAATGATTACCTAGGCTTGGATTCATTGTTTACGTAGGAGGATTGGGATGATCATAGAAAGAAGAATATAAAAATTGATCCCAATATAGAAACCCCTAAGCCATAAAAAATGGTTAAAAGTGAGATTGAAAGATAAACAATAAATAATACATAATATAATTTCACCACTTGTTTTCAAAAAATGCCTTGGATGAGATCGTTGAAACTAATGGCCAAGAAAACCCACACCTTCCAAATTGTGATAAAATTGAATTTTGGGTTACAAATGTGGATTGTGATCTTGCAAGCTTGAATACAAAGAGTAGCCCACTTTTAGAAATAATTGAACCATCTAAGGAAGGTGAAGGCAAATTTGACAATAAACATGTTGATGAATTGGAAGATGTTAAAGAAGTAGTTGAGCATCACCACTTGATTTTGGAAGATGATTACTATGATTCTTGGAATAAGTGGGAAGAATATGTTCACTCTGAACCTTCTAATGAATATTTTGTGTCAACTTATATGTAGGATAATACAATTACTTTCTTGAAGGAGGATATTACAAATCTTGTATAATATAAGAATGTTTCAGAAGAAGGGTTGGAATCTTATCAAGTTTTAGAAAATGATAGTGATTCTACTACCAAGGATAAATAAGAAAAAGAATTGATATATGAATCAAAATATAATGCCAAATATTTAATAGAGTTTCATCCCATGGACTTAGATGACACTTTTTACAATTATTGGGTTAGATATGAAAAATCATCAATTGTTCACACCCCTATTGATGAAATTTTTATTGATATGCAGGATGCCCAAAATATTATCTCACATGAAGATCTTGTAACTCCTTTACAATAAGAAAATGACATGCCACTTAAAAAAATAGAGAAGATTCATAAGTTCAATCATGTTGAATATGAGTTTTTTGAAGACCTTTTTTAAATAAAAAATGAAGAAATAGTAAACATTTCCTATGATTCATCTATCAGGGATGAAGAAAATGTGGAATCTAATCTCTTATCCTTGAATTCTAAAATGTTGGGTACCAATCCACATGATTTTATTGAATATTCTAAGGAAGAAATTCCATGGATGGTTAACAAGGAATAGGGATCAAATTATTAAAAAAATGGCTTTATTTGAAATAAATAAAATTATTGATCATAGAGATGTGTTATTTGATACATCCCTTAATCAACAAAAGGTATGTTTTGAAAATAATGGGCATGTCTTTAATTGGGTTCCTAATTTTAATATTTTTGATGAACAGGAAATCAATGAATAAGAAATACTACAAGATGATGATGACGCCCGTGAAGAACACGAAGTTACAAATCCTCTCCAAGTATTGGTAAATGAGAATGTATCAGAGGTAAAATCTCACCTTTTTTGTCCAAGCATCCAAGCTTCAAGTGAAAATATGTATAATCATTCATTGTGTTCAAATGTTATTTATGATGAAATGTCATTAGAGGTGAATGAAGAACTAAATTTTATTGCTACTCATACCTCTAATAAAATTTCTTTGATGAATGAAATAGAAGTTGATGTGCTTGAGTTGTTGAACCAAGTTCATCAACAATTAACAATCAAATATAGGATAAAAGCTTATAATGATCCTCATTTAGTAGATATCATCCTCATTTAGAACCATATGGAACTTCAAGTAACAACTATGCATAGGCTTGGGTACTTATTATAGGGATTAAAATATTTGAAAAAGAATGAAAATATATTTCAATTGAGAGAGATTCAAAATTTATCATTAATGCTATCAATAAAGATATATATAGTATTAATTTTTATTTTCATTCACTATTATTGGAGGTAATCTCTTGAAAAATATGAACATGTCTATAGAGAACAAAATAAAGCTATAAATTATTTAAACAATCACAATTTTGATCTTCATCTTAGTAAAATTCAAACAAATGGTCAAGTGATATTGTATCTTTTAACAAAAATGATGTCACAAAGTTAATAGTAAAAACTAGTACTTTGAGAAAAGCTAAATAATAAATTTGATAGAAAATGAAATGAATAATTTTTTTGATAAAATGATAAGGTGTATATGTTTTAATAACCCTAATAAAAATGTAATATTTTGCTATCTTTATAAGAGTGGTCCCTAATAAAAACTGCATCTAACTTTTTTATAATTTTTAAAGGTAGATATTGGTTATTTTATTCTAGTAATAACTATTATTTCTACAATCAATCACACAATTTAAATTTAAAGATATCACTCTAGCTTGATAAAATTAATTTACATAAATAAAAATATTAGTAAAATAATTATATAGTAATGAAATAATTAATTTTTAGATACATTGTAATTAAGATTGACAACGAGACAAATAAAAAACAAAAAAAATCTTAAAAAGTATTTTTTGAATCTTAGAAATTTAAAACCACTATAACTAATAAAAAACAATAATAAATGCATTCTCTTAGATCATTATTTATATGAAGGGGTTATAGGTAAAATTAATACCTTAACAAAGATTGGTTTAAATCACTTGGCAATAGAAGCTAAAATGGTGGTAAGTGAATTTTAAAAATATCATATTATAAATATGAATAGATGTGGGATGACCATCCTTAATTTGTTGATATGATAGCTCAAACATAAATTATTCAAGAAATGATGGGTTGCATTCACTTCCAAAATAAATTAAATCAATGACATCTAGATTAAAAAAATGGAACAATAACACTTTTGGATTTTTTTTTAAATAAATAAGAATTAAATGATAATATTTCAAAATTATAAAAATGTGATCATAATAATCTAAACTTTGAGGAAAGGGAGTTAGTGAATATTGTAATATTTTGAGTACTAAAGAGAAATTTTAAAGATTAAAATCAAGACATAGTTGATTAAAAGGAGATAAAAATACATTTTTTTCATAGGATGGTAATAGTACAAAGATCAACATCCAAAATTGGTAGAATTAAATCAGTACAAGGGGGTTGGATTGAAGACCTAAGTGAAATCAGAAATGAGGATATGTCTTTTTATTAAAATATTCTAGGATGTGAGGAGATTAAAATTCTTAATAATAAACTTTTACAAGAAGTTCCTTAAGTTCTAAGAGATGATTATAATAGGAAATTCATGGAGCCTACTACTCTAGAAAAAGTTCATATAGCTCTTTTATCTTTTAATAAGATTATATCCCAATGTATGGATGGTATATTTGTAAAATCCTATAAAATATAATTGGGATATAGAAAAGGGTTCTTTATTGGTAGTGGTGGAATATTCTAGGATAAAATAATACAAACCTTAAAAATTAATGCAATAGATCTTACCCTGATTCTAAAAAACAAGGATGCATAATTATTTCATTCATTTTAACCCATAAGCATATGTAATATAACATATAAGATTATTTTTAAAGTGATAATTGAATCAGTTAAAGATCATTATTAGAGAAAATTATTTTAGAAGAACAAGGAGTATTTGTGAAAGGGAGATAGATTCTAGTTGGGATCATAGTAGGTAATGAAGTTATATATTCAATAGCTTCAAGAAAAGGGAAAGCAATGATATTAAAACTTGATATGAGTAAGGTCTATTATAGGGTTAAATGATATTTTTTATTGGAATTGATAATTATATTCAATAATTATAATGCTTACCTTTTTTATCATCAAGAATGAGTGAGATGAGGTTTATCGGGTGCGGCGAGAGTGAAGGTTTGAATTTTTTGGGTAGGAATATCAGCCAAGGTGATAGAGGTAGAGCCGATATGGAAGGGGCAGGTGGGAGCCTCGAGCATGGATCAAGCAAGGATCTATAGGAAGGTGGTCAGGTTACAACAGATTTGGAGGCCATAATGCGGGGGCCCGACCCTCCTAAAAAAGTCCCTAACCAAAAAAATACAAAGGACAATGCGAGGGCTAGGAAGTGGTTGTATTTTGCTGATACTCTTAGAGGAAAAATAAAGGAGGTTCTCTCTCTTTCGCCCCTAGTTCCAATAAATAATAAATTTTTGGCCCAAACAAGTTCCATGAGCCATTTTCTTTCAATGGATGAATTCTCCCTGGTAGGCAAGTTTTTGGGGAGGTAGGTTGGACATGGAGACTATTAGGGCTTGGGCGACAGGTAAATGGTGATCGATAGGTAGCTTGGAGTTGGTAGCTCTAACTCAAGGGTTATTCATTATCCATTTTAACAATATGGAGGATGCTAACCACATTTTAACAGGAGGTCCTTGGTTTTTGGGCAAAATGAGCCTTTTTCTCAAACGAGGGGTGAATATTTTGACCCTTAAAAGCAAAATATTAACATTGCCCCTATTTGGGTTCATCTCCCAAGTGTACCTACCCAATTCTTAAATGAATATTTGCTATAGGGCATAGCCAGAACTATAGGGGACCTGATCTTCATTGACCATGCAACCTTAGCCAGGACAAGGATGACTCATTTTGACTATGGGATGAATTTTACAACACTGCACTACTCATAATCACTCTCCTACTCCTCACCTCTCAAAACTACAAAAAGAAGCATGCACAAATGAGTCTAGCCCTCATATTTTGGGTTTATATAGAGATATAGGGGTAACCACCATTCCAGGGTGAGAAGAGCACACATTTTTCCACCTGTCCCACCATAGGATGGTGGTAGAACATACCCTCATCCCACCCTAGGACTGTGGAAGCAAAATAGGCCAAAACAACCAAAAATAACCCAAAATAGGTCCAAAACTACACCAAAATAGCTCAAATTGCGTCTAAATTTTACATGAATCAAAATGCAGTAATGAGGATCCTAGGATATGTTGAAAATTTGTTAACTCATGCCCTAATAAGTCCATTGTGGCTGTAATACCCCCTAGGCATACAGTTTTCAGCTCATTTCCTCCAAGAAAACTCAACAAAGTCACCAAAATCCTCTCCAAAATTACCCTATTTTTCATAGGACAAAACTGAAGGTAAGCATAACCCAAGTAAATTGGGTCAAGTGACTCATCAATTTTCTCAGTGGTCATTCCCTAATTGAATCATCACTTAAGGGGATAGTCATACTCAGTCCAAATCAGCAAGCACACACTCAATTATGCAAATTGTGATCGTTCAACGAATATTTGAGGAAGACAATCATGCCCCTACTTGGGACATCAAACAAGCACACAATATCACATCATAATGCTTGAAATTATTGGCAACATGAAGTCATGGGACCTATCCTATCATTACGAACAATGTTTAAGCTTAGGCAGGCTCATTTAGTGAGTCAAAAACAAGGACTCAAGAATGCATGCCCTTTCCATGATTGGGGCATCTAAATTGGTTAGGTTATCAAGTAACTTTAATCATTCAATATTTTAGTCATCTATTTTTTCTCAATGCTATGTTGCACACAACACATCTCAAAAAGGGGTATCAGTAGACACAAAAATATGGTTAAATTGATTAAGCATCCCCAAACAATGATCAAATTAGCATCATATGCCCCCTTGGGCAGCCCTTAGAAGGCTCACAATGGTTCTAGCTATAGACACCAAAACAGCACCAATCCGATTATGTGACTGCAAACACTGATCGCTTTGACAAACACAGCCCCTAGGGCAGCCCTCAGAGGTTAAACAGTGGTCTTAACCACTTTCATAGCAATTTTGTAAGGTCAAGAAGCAATTTGGCACACTTGGACACTTTGCCCAGTATTCGTCTCACCCAGGGACGAATTCAAAATAGAATCCGTCCCACCCCAGGACGAATTTTGAATCCGTCCCTGGGTGGGACGAATTCTAAGCTTAACGGGCAAAAAGACAAATGGCGCCAAGTGGCAGCCCAAAACAGTCAGTTGATGACTCCTGCCTTGCACGCGTGTGTAGGTGGACAGAGGGGCCGTTAGAAGACTGTCACAAAAGGCATTTATCAAAGCCCAAGTCAACGGAGGACTCCCCTCCCTCATGGGAAGACAAGACTGCCACATGGCGCCTATGACCAACACATGGCATTTGTGCTTCCCTCCCAAAAGAGACCCCATGGGTCTATAAAATGTGGGACTTTTCTCACCCAAAATATACAAAGTTGAAGGAGTTTTCAAGCAACGAAGTGCTGCCGAGTTGAAGACCCACTTGCATCCCTTTTGGTTCACCTTCCCACATCCACCAATCTCTTTTGCAAGGGAGGTTGTTGGGTGGCTTTTGGAAGCTTGAACCTGACCCAAATCCAACACATGGACACCCGAACCAACCAATTCGCCGACCCCCCAATCCTAAGAGGTTTTGGGCCCATCCCTAGTGGATTGGCGCCGAAATCAAGTGCCAACGGTGGGAGGCCCACTTGGGCACCCCCGCACTTTCTAGGTTTTAGAGCATTCTAGATTACTTTTTCAGGTTGCATTTTGTGTTATTATGTTTGGTTAACTCATAGCTGCAATTTCGTAACTTTTGGTCAGATTCTAGTATGTTTTGTGTCGCTTTGTTGTTTCACTGACTTGCAGGTGGCGAGATCAAATTCCCGAGGGTAGAGGCCAAATTGGGAGAATCCGACCATCTGGGTCATCCCAAAATGGCCCCAATTACATAACCCCCTTGTTTGTAGGCATTTTGCAGGTCTCGAGAATCGACATTGGAGCAGCAGCAGGTCGGCTTCTTCAACACAGAAGAATTCGTCCCACCCAGGGACGAATTCGAAATCGTCCCACCCCAGGACGAATTGCAGTCAGAAATCATCCCACCCAGGGACGAATTCCAGTTGAAGGCAGATTGGCCACTGTCTCAGTGGCAATGGCCTTCTGGTAACATTTTCTGTCTTCTGTCAAGTTTTCAGGCTGTTTAGAATCATTTTGTTTACTGTTTTAGATAAATGTTTGCATGCATCTTTTGATGATTTTAGAAGAACGAACACTTTTCACTTGCAGCAAGTGCTACTGACATCTTGGTTGTTTCTTTGTTCGTAGGAGGAGCAGCAGAGGTGAAGGACTCATCAGCGTAAGCGGCGGCATCATCTTGGCCCGTCCATTCAAACGTGGGCACGCGAAAAGAGGAAGACTAAGTCACATATTGTAACAAATACGAATTTAACGCTCCTAGCCCCCAAAAAGGGAGGAGACGTCTATGTAACCGAGGATAAGATATTTGAATAAAGAGGGCTGTGATTTCTTTACATCTTTTCTTTCATTTTCAAATTGTCTCCTTTCTTCATTTTTGTGCATAGGATTAAAGCGTTACATTTCGTCTTATGTTGCATAATTAGTGCTCCCTCTGCCCGAAATCTCGTGCTTTCAGTGGCGATCACGGTGGGACCTGTTCCCTGTTTTTAAAATCACAGAAACTGATTAAATTTTTGTGTTTTGTGCTTGACAGGTACATTTTTTTGTTGCAGACTGCTATTCGTCTCTGGCAGAATTCCTCTCCTCTCGAACGCTCGGGACGAATTCAAATTCATCTCCGGGAGGGACGAATTCTGTTCTCGCATTCGCCTCCCGTAGGGACGAATTTCCGTCTGCAACTTTTCAGAGCAGAAATTCAGAAGCAACTGGAGCAGGCAGAGAAGAGGTAGGGATTTTTATAATCTCTGTTAAAATTTCTGTTTCTGTTTCTGTTTCTTTGACTGTTTTCATTTTTATCCTGCATTGCATAGGAAAATTCATTTATGCTTGTTTCATTTTCGTTAAATAAAATGAATCCCACACACTCCACGCAACAATTTTAAACCAAGGAGCTGGTCGTAAGACCCCAGCCCTTGATCAAGACCATCGGTGGATTTCATCACCACCTTGGCTTGATTTGCATCCATTTCCCGATTGTCAACTCGTTGTTAGGCGTAAATCCCGACGAAGACAGACCGAGTGTCGCCGGGGTGATTCCCATGCGCGCGAGGATAAGTTTTCTATGGTAGGTGCCATTAACAGGACAATCCCCCTTCCGTACCGCCTACGTACCACGTACCTTCTCCTCTCACGTACCTATAGTCTCCCTCTCGTAAGGGCGGGTATATAGAGAGGTTGGTATATCGGCCTGGTTGGTATATTGAAGGGGCTACCATTTTGGGAGTTATATGAGCCGTCATAATGCATTTAAACGATCTTCAAAACCTACAAAAACAAAACAAAACACCAAAATGCACTAAACCAGTTTAGGGCACACCAATAATCCTTAAAAGAGATAATCACGGTTTTGTGAATGTGTGTGCTTAATTCTGCTTAGTGTAGACAAAAAAAATCATAAACGAGATAAAAACTTATTTAGATAGCATAGAAGCACCGCAATGGTGTACACCCGTAGTCAAGCCCAATCAAGGGCAGAAGCTCCGGAAGGTACACAAAAAGTAGGCACAAGTCGCCTTCACTTCAGTCCTGAGGATTTGGTCATACCGCCTTATAGGTCTAACCTACAAAAGAATCCAATTCAGAATCCTCGGTGGGGTATGCCTATTCAAAGCAGCCCCTTTCGGGAAGATGCCTTACATGTAGACCTTGACATAAATAGAGAATCACCTCTTGAAGTTAGGCATGAGTGGCCACCGCGCGATGAAGCGCTAGACAGGCACACCGTCCATTTGGAGGGGCAACGTGGATATGGCGTCCCTTCTTTACCTATCAGAACAGAGAGACCAAATCCGGAGCGCAGGGCTCCTTACATAGGGCGACCTAACTCCGCCCACCCCCTTTACACCCGTGAAAGGGAGTACGAGGAAAGCCATCGCATTCCTCGAGGGCAACAAACAACGCGGGAACCTTGCATTTCCGCACCAGCAGGATATCATGATCACCCCTTGAGGCCAGAACCTCGAGCACATACCGCTTACCTCGACAGAGGGAAGCGACCCATTGAAACCTTAGACCAGCAAACTCGAGGTAAACACATAGAAGAAACATTCGAACCTCCTGAGCAAAATAGGGTAGACCAAATTGACCCAACTGTCGCCAGATATACCACCCGTCAAGCCCAAATCATGCGGCTTAAACAAAGTCATCAGGAGATAGAGTATCGACACCGCTTGGATAGAGAGCGCATGCAACGCGAAGCGGATGAGTTACGCTATGAAATACCTGAGAGGGGGCCAACCCCTCGCATCCAAAGAGCTGAACAATATGAGAGGCGTAATCCGTTGGTGCAGGACAGGTCTCCACGACCTCGTCAAGCTCTGCCTCCAAGACCTCATAGATTCGAGAGGGAGGCAACTCCCCGAAACAATGATGGGTACCTTCAGCAAGAGCTTGATCAGGGTCATAGGTTTCGCCCAGAGACTCCTCAAGAATTTTATGAGGAGTATGAACCAGAAGAGGAATATGTTGAAACTCCCCATCAAGGCAGGAAGGATGCCATTCGGCCACCCCTCCATAGGCCTCCAGTTTACCGTAACTTGCAACAAGAGCGAACAAGAGAGGAAGAAATAAAATCTTCCGATGCATACCAAGCGCTATTGGAGCGTTTGGAGTCTGTGGAGACAAAAGCTGCTGGGCATCAAAAACCCACATTACGTCTACTCCGCAGTAATCCGGTGCATCCCTCAATGCCTACACCTCTTTACCCCGAACACTTCAAGTTGCCTCAATTGGCAGTTTTTAAAGGTGAAGAGGACGCACAGGAACACGTTACACGATTTCTAAGCCAATGCTTCGGCATCCAAGATAATGACGCATTGTTGCTTAGAACATTCATAACCACATTCGCAGGCCCTACCTCGGATTGGTTCACACAATTGCCCAAACACAGCATAAGCAATTTAGATCAATTAGTAGACGCGTTTCTTGAACGCTTTGCCTTCAACACAAGGAAGAAGGCATCACTAAGTGATTTAGCGAGCCTCAAGCAATTTGAAGAGGAAACAATGGCAGCGTACGGGAATCGATGGAGAGCTTTGCTTTCTAGGTTACCCTACCGTCCTCCTATGTCTGATCTCACGCAGATGTTCGCAAAAAGTTGCTTAAAATCAATCTCTGGTCTATTGTTACTGTGACAATACGACAACTTAGAAGAAGCTTTGGCGCAAGCCAGAGTCATAGAAGAGATTAAGATAGGCGAAGGCGCAATTGCCAAGCCTAAGAAGAAAGAGTGGAATAAAACCACTAAAACTGGGACAACGCAACCACAACACGCTGCAGTCAACCAAGTTGCGATAAATGTTCCCGCGCCTATGCAAGAAACGCAGCCTCAAAAGGCTAACTACCAGGCAGTGCCTCCTGCTTATGAAAGAGATAATAGAAGACAGGAGCAAAATTACCCGCGTCGCCCTAGGCAAAATTTCACCCCATATGCGGAGTCTAGGGACTCCTTATTTGACCGCTTGTCAGCGGCAAATTTAGTCACTCTGCCGAAAATCCAAATTATAGACCCTAACATTCCCAAGCCTAGGGGGTACAGAGAGGAATTGTATTGTAGATTCCATAGGCGCAGAGGACATGACTTGAATGGGTGCTGGAAATTCAAAGACCTAGTCCAGGATTTGATCGACAATAGAACATTGGTTGTGGACAACCCCATCGCACCAAACAACCAACAAATGGGGGTATTCAAGGACCCCTTGCCAGCCCACGAGGCACAAACAAAACCACTCCAGATTAACGAGGTGCGACAAGATCTTCCCACACAGGGATTTGTGGGAATGATTAGCATAGTAACAAGGAACAGAAGGTACCCGGCAGCTGCCCCTGAGGTAGCTACGAAGGAAGTTTCGGCAACATCGCATCCTCAACAACGCCCAACGCAGTTACCTCCGCCTAGACCTGAGGTCACGATACGAACCAAACTCACGCAGAGTTTGCGGACCACGTCGGCTAGGCTGTCCATCTACGAGCTTATTCAACAATCAACTCCCCATAGAGAAGCTCTTATGGACATTTTAAAAGCCATTGAATTACAACCCCACGAGGCAAATTCTTTCAACGCCTTCGTGGGACATGTGAAACAATGTACGGAGCCGGTCATCACATTCAGAGAAGATGAGGTCAAAACGATATCAAATGACATGGCAGATCCACCCCTGCACGTTATCGCGCGGGTCAACGGGATTCCGTACAAGAGAGTGCTGATAGATACTGGCTCGTCCAGTAACATCATAACCACTGTAGCCTTAAAGCATTTGAAGTCGCCAGCCTCTCACATCACAGCCTCCACGTACACACTACGCGAGCTTTTAATGATGCAATATGCTCGACAGTCGGCACAGTCGTTCTGCCGATACAGGTAGGACAAAAGTCAATACCTACACTGTGCCATGTGCTGGAAGGTGAAATGGCTTATAATATACTGCTAGGGCGGCCTTGGATCAGGGATATGAAATGTGTCCCTTCGATCGCCCACCAGTGCTTGAAGTATGCTTATGAAGGAGAAATACATGTAGTCCCAATGGACTTAGAGCCCTTCAAGTATTGCAATGCGGTACAATTCATACCTCAATCGACCCTCCCTTCAACGCATTTGGATTTCCAATTAAATCCATCTAAACAAGGTCCAATACCGCAGGCACCACTGGTGGCCAACAAGGCAAAATCCCAGCCAGGTGAGACTTCATCATCGGCTCCTTCATCATCAACGCCACCTATCATGGCCCAACAGAAGGACAAGGGAAAACAAATCATGGAAGAGGTTAAGCCCTTAGAAGAAAGGTTGCCCACAATTTCAACAATAACAACAGAGGAAGCGCCCAACGCAACGGAAACCAAGATTCCTGAACCACCAAACATGGAATGGACTCAGGAAGGACTACCGTTTCCTCCCACCCAATCATCAACAATCACCGTTGAAATGGCCAGTACAGGCCTGGGGGAATACTTAGTGCAAAATGTTGTGGCAACCCCCACACTCGGAGTCAGTACAAGACATGGGAAGACCTCGCCTTCCCATTGGAACAATCGTCCCTCTAGGCTACCCACCGAACCGGACAAATTTTGTGTATGGGGGCTTTGATCATGGTCTTGAACCATGCCAACAAAAGGAAACAGACGAAGAGCCTTTTGTTGAAAACATCAATTATCCGTCAAACCCAGAATTTGCCCTAAAATATCTCGGCCAATGCAATTGGCATGGATACGGGCTCGGCAGATATGAGCAAGGGATGCGGATCCTTTGCCAACCAAGATATCAGATGCCATATGACAAGTCAGGGGTAGGGTTCAACCATCCCCTCCCATTAGACATCTTGGTTGAAAATATGCAAGGCCTAGAAATAGGCAACAAGGGGGGATTGGCATTGGGTCCTTATGCCAATCCGAATACAGAATACACATTGGGAGACTACCTCCCATGGTCAACAAACACCCCTGGCAACAACAGTAATCCCTCTTCTTTGCTAGAGAGAGGCGAAAGTTCAGAGATTAATCCTCAAAGAGAACATCAACGGCTGCCAGACATCTTTTTGAAACTGTTCCCCTTAGAGGTTCCAGATGAAATAACACAGTCTCAAGAGAATCAGGTCCCTCCACTAAGAGTGGAACAACCGCAATGGGACCAGATTAATTCACTGGAACAGGAAGAGTCCTCAACGTCGCAAGCAACAGATGCTGAAGAGGATGAACAATTTTGGATCTATGAAAGCGATTCAGAAGATGAAACTGAAATGGACTATCTCAGACATGCGCGACGACATCACCGCGCTCTAACTCATGAAGATCTAATGGGACAGATGGGCATACTCGTTGGGGCATGAATGGCATGTAGACCCAGCGAGGTGGGACCAAGTGTTGGATCCATGGCTCCAAATTCAAGATGAGCATCGTCCACCTCGAGATCCCATCATGACAGCAGTGCCGAGGGAAGACCCCGCCCTCCTTTTCACAAAATTCGCACCTAGGGAAGATCCATTCGTGCCCGTACCTCTAGAGCCAGATCCGGAGTGCAAAGACCATCAAGATGGGGGTACCTCTATCCCCTAAAGAACCATAATTCAAACCCAAAATGCTCCAAGGATTATCGCAATCTCTTGGTCACCCAAAAATCTCCAAGGATTATCGCAATCTCTTGGTCAATCCAAAAAGCTCCAAGGATTATCGCAATCTCTTGGTCAATCCAAAAATCTCCAAGGATTATCGCAATCTCTTGGTCAATCCAAAAATCTCCAAGGATTATCGCAATCTCTTGGTCAACCAAAAGCTCCAAGGATTATCGCAATCTCTTGGTCACCCAAAAAGCTCCAAGGATTATCGCAATCTCTTGGTCACCCAAAAAGCTCCAAGGATTATCGCAATCTCTTGGTCAACCAAAAAGCTCCAAGGAT
Organism: Wollemia nobilis; assembly: GCA_028583015.1. Classification (NCBI taxonomy): domain Eukaryota; kingdom Viridiplantae; phylum Streptophyta; class Pinopsida; order Araucariales; family Araucariaceae; genus Wollemia; species Wollemia nobilis. The sequence continues at coordinate 31,424 of JAQPPZ010002334.1, forward strand.
TATCGCAATCTCTTGGTCACCCAAAAGCTCCAAGGATTATCGCAATCTCTTGGTCACCCAAAAGCTCCAAGGATTATCGCAATCACTTGGTCACCCAAAAAGCTCCAAGGATTATCGCAATCTCTTGGTCACCAAAAAGCTCCAAGGATTATCGCAATCTCTTGGTCAATACCCCAAAAAGCTCCAAGGATTATCGCAATCACTTGGTCAACCCAAAAAGCTCCAACGATTATCGCAATCGCTTGGTCAAAAAAAATCAAGAAATTCAAAAAACAAAACAACAAAAATCATCAAAAACAACAAAGATTTGCATCTCAATTCTAGGCATACTCAAATTCATCAAAAAATTCATATTCTCGCACCTCATCTTCACCTTCACCAAAAACAATCCATCAAAATTACAAAAATACATAGCTGCATTAAGCATTGCATCCATACATTGCATATTTGTAGTCATACAGGTCAAAGGCACCATAAGCTGCAATAGCTCTGATAGTCCATCTTGTTCCGCATTGTCTCATGTTACAAAAACAACAAAAACACCAAGCATAACTTTTACCACACTACAGTCAGTGGTCTGGGAATGTACCAAGAGTTTCAGTGATTCAGTCATCATTTTCCTCTTTAGCCATGTAGTGTATCAAGTCGAACAGATTTTACGAAGGTAGAGTCATACTTGAAATACACCTTGTTACGTAACATCCCAACACAAATCAAAACACTAAAATTCCCAAATTGTGTGAACGAAAGATGAAACCTGCAAAATAATCTAGGTCACCACAAGCGAAACGGTTATCTTGCTCATCCCCCCGTGCGAATGACCCCTAGAATGCTGAGAGTTGGCAAAAGGACAAGCATCCTCCCTACCCAATTCCCTAAGAATCCCTAAAGTTCTCAACAGTTGCAAAACACAAAAAATTTGCAAAATGTCAAAACTCCAAAATTTGACAAACTACAGTGCACACATCAAAAGGCACAAACAATAGTGATTTTCGTCACTCCATATCCCCAATCCCTTGCTCGAAAGAAAAACAAATCAAAATAAACAGTGATCTCATCACTACAATGAGCAAGTATCCCAATACAATTGAAGAAAAGAAGGGAGTTGACCTTGAATCCTTGGAACTCTCAAGCATTCTATAGGTCATAAGGCAAGCTTCAGTACCAATTTGGTTGATAGCCTATCGGTAACGAAAGTAAACCTCCCGCATGACGATATATCTGTCACATTAACTTGCGTACGGATCAATATTTGCATGTGGATGAGCTAGCTTATGGCATCCTCGGATTACACCGCAGATTAATCTTAGTACATACAACAAAGGAATTCATGGAGCTAATTAGGTGATCCTCGATACGAGTTCGGTTGAAAGCCCATCTGCACTCGGCGGTATCCTAACAAATACCACTAAATGAACTCAATTGCACACACAGGGATGTGAAAAATAACTGGGTCAAAAACAAGTCCGATTCATACCTTGGTCAAAAAGTCTTGTAAGATAAAGTACAGTCATGGCTAGTGAGTTAAAACCGTCTGAGTCTCATAAAACCTTAGCTACATTTCTAAACCAACTGCGCTACTTTTCATCCTTACAAATACCATCAAAAAATACAAAAAAAACCACATGTATACATACAAAGTCATGCATCACAACAATCGCCTAAAAACAAAATAACAGAGTTCTAAACAGTCCTTGGTGCCATAGCCAAACATCACAAATCCCATTCATCCATTTCATATCTGCATATCACATATAAATCAAAAACATTTGCATTCATCATAGCATATGCATCCATCAAAATAAATCAACATGCATACATCCATATTCATCAACCATCATGCACAAGATCAAAGAAAATCAAAACAACAAAAACAACAAATAAATGCAACACAAAAACAAAAGCAATAAACATTGCCAGACACAAGTGCTCTTGCACTTAACCTCTTGGCATAGCAAATCGATGTCGTGGTTCTACAATTATCACTATCCTACTCCCTAAGAAGGCTACCATAGCCGGACCGCTCCACGGAAGACGGATTTTCGACAATTTCATCCCCAAATGACGTCACAAAAGGTCAAAGCCCACTCAAAAACAACAAAAATCAACAAAAACAAAAAGCAATAAACATTGCCGGACACAAGTGCTCTTGCACTTAACCTCTGGGCAAAGAAAATCGATGTCGAGGTCCAAATTATCGCTCTCCTACTTCCCCAAGAAGGCTACAATAGCCGGACCGCTCCACGGGAAGTTAGATTTTCGATGATTTCACCTCATTACGGCATCACCAAAAGGGTTAACACCCACCAAAAATAGGTCCAAATGTTGGAAAAATTGCACACGCTTAACGGTAAACCCTCTAAAGGCACCCTTGCACAAGTCATCTTGGGTCAAGCGACTCGTCGCTTCTCTCACGAAGGTCATTCCCTCATCGATTCGTCGCTTGAGGGGGTAGTCACACTTAGTCACCAACCAACAATCACACACCCAATTAAGGAAAATGACATGCATTCAAAGAATCATTGACAAAGACAATCACGCTCCCGCTTGGGGCGATAAACAAGCAACAATCAAATCAATCAAACACTTGGCATTTCGTGAATCATGAACACAAGGTTCCCCCTGAGGATAAAAACGCCCTTTGCCTGTTCATGATTGATCAATGTCTAAGTTCAAGTCACACCTCAACAAAACAGGTTAATACTTGAAATCAAATTCCTTAGCTCGTCAGAAGCAAGGATTCAAGAATGCATGCCCTTTCCATACTTGGGGCATCAAAAGTTGGTTAGGTTACCAAGAAACCCTAATCATTAGTGCTTTGGTTATCTATTTTTGCTCAAGACTCGCGTCACCCGCAGCGCTTCCCAAAAAGGGGCATCTCGTAGACACCAAAACAGCACCAATCCGATTATGTGACTGCAAACACCGATCGCTTTGACAAACACAGCCCCCGGGGCAGCCCTCGGAGGTTAAACAGATGGTCTTAACCACTTTCATAGCAATTTTGTAAGGTCAAGAAGCAATTTGGCACACTTGGACACTTTGCCCAGTATTCGTCTCACCCAGGGACGAATTCAAAATAGAATCCGTCCCACCCCAGGACGAATTCTGAATCCGTCCCTGGGTGGGACGAATTCTAAGCTTAACGGGCAAAAAGACAAATGGCGCCAAGTGGCAGCCCAGAACAGTCAGTTGATGACTCCTGCCTTGCACGCGTGTGTAGGTGGACAGAGAGGGCCGTTAGAAGACCGTCACAAAAGGCATTTATCAAAGCCCAAGTCAACGGAGGACTCCCCTCCCTCATGGGAAGACAAGACCGCCACATGGCGCCTATGACCAACACATGGCATTTGTGCTTCCCTCCCAAAAGAGACCCCATGGGTCTATAAAAGGTGGGACTTTTCTCACCCAAAATATACAAAGTTGAAGGAGTTTTCAAGCAACGAAGTGCTCGCCGAGTTGAAGACCCACTTGCATCCCTTTTGGTTCACCTTCCCACATCCACCAATCTCTTTTGCAAGGGAGGTTGTTGGGTGGCTTTTGGAAGCTTGAACCGGACCCAAATCCAACACATGGACACCTGAACCAACCAATTCGCCGACCCCCCAATCCTAAGAGGTTTTGGGCCCATCCCTAGTGGATTGGCGCCGAAATCAAGTGCCAACGGTGGGAGGCCCACTTGGGCACCCCCGCACTTTCTAGGTTTTAGAGCATTCTAGATTACTTTTTCAGGTTGCATTTTGTGTTATCATGTTTGGTTAACTCATAGCTGCAATTTCGTAACTTTTGGTCAGATTCTAGTATGTTTTGTGTCGCTTTGTTGTTTCACTGACTTGCAGGTGGCGAGATCAAATTCCCGAGGGTAGAGGCCAAATTGGGAGAATCCGACCATCTGGGTCGTCCCAAAATGGCCCCAATTACATAACCCCCTTGTTTGCAGGCATTTTGCAGGTCTCGAGAATCGACATTGGAGCAACAGCAGGTCGGCTTCTTCAACACGGAAGAATTCGTCCCACCCAGGGACGAATTGCAGTCAGAAATCGTCCCACCCAGGGACGAATTCCAGAATTCGTCCCACCCAGGGACGAATTGCAGTCAGAAATCGTCCCACCCAGGGACGAATTCCAGTTGAAGGCAGATTGGCCAGCTGTCTCAGTGGCAATGGCCTTCTGGTAACATTTTCTCGTCTTCCGTCAAGTTTTCAAGCTGTTTAGAATCATTTTGTTTACTGTTTTAGATAAATGTTTGCATGCATCTTTTGATGATTTTAGAAGAACGAACACTTTTCACTTGCAGCAAGTGCTACTGACATCTTGGTTGTTTCTTTGTTCGCAGGAGGAGCAGCAGAGGTGAAGAACTCATCGACATCAGCGGCGGCATCATCTTGGCCCGCCCATTGCAATCGTGGGCACGCGAAAAGAGGAAGACTAAGTCACATATTGTAACAAATACGAATTTAACGCTCCTAGCCCCCAAAAAGGGAGGAGACGTCTATGTAACCGAGGATAAGATATTTGAATAAAGAGGGCTGTGATTTCTTTACATCTTTTCTTTCATTTTCAAATTGTCTCCTTTCTTCGTTTTTGTGCATAGGATTAAAGCGTTACATTTCGTCTTATGTTGCATAATTAGTGCTCCCTCTGCCCGGAATCTCATGCTTTCACTAGCCACTCCGAAAGAGGTTTTGGAGGCTTTCAACCCAATTTTGGGAGGTTTTGGACCAAAATTCACCATCATCCCACCATGGGATGGTGGCATATTCCCATTGTACCACCCTAGGACGATGGTGAGCCATTGTCCTAGAGTGGGACGGTGAGCAAGTTTGACCAAGAAAAAGTCAAATATGGGAAAAATGGCACCTAGAAATTGCCATTTACCCTACCAATTGAAGCATGTAGTTTAGAGGGTACTGAATCCTTATGACATAGTTCATAATTTAGGCTAAAATAGGATATTATCTTCCCCATCCAATGCATGCCTCCTTTTTGACAAATTGTACCTCCTACCATGCATGCCCTTGCATGCCTTTTTGCACATAAGCCCATTTGGGCTATAAAATGGATTCAATATCCACACAAAAACATGGAGAGGACAGAACATGCTAGAGAACACTAGGAGAAGTGGCAAGGAGATGTTTCTAGAACTCGAGAATCTAGAGGTATTTATACATACCCAAAAAACCCCACTTTTTAAGAATATTGTTTATAACAGTAGATTAAATTCTAGCGGTAAAAAGTACATAAAGAAAGTAGATTAAATTGTAGATGAACATTTAAAATCATTAGTAGAAGATATATGTGATTATTCTCATTCAAAGGTAGATAATCCATCAGTTAACGTTCAAGCTTCCCATACCCATACCACCGTAAGTACTATATCTGTGAAATTAAATTCTACAATAGCAATGGCTTAGGTTAATGTTCATTTATGGAGAACTAATAGATATAGGCCTTTTGCATTACCAGTAAATTTAAATGCCTTACCCAATAAATATCATAAATACCTGACCAAGTTTTTAGGAAATAGTGCAGTAACTGGAGAGGATCATATCAAAATTTTCTTATATGCAATGGACAATCTAGAAGTTGAACATGAAGATGTAGTATTAAGACTGTTTCTACAGACTTCATAAAAAGATGCTAGAGAATGGTTTAATTCCTTTCCTAACAATGATATCCTAGACTTCACCAAAATGGAAGAGGTGTTCCTAAAGAAGTATGGTGAAAGGAAAAATAAACAATCATTGTTAACTAAGCTAGCCACTATGAAGAAGAAAGAAAATGAGGTTGTTAGTGATTTTAACATAATATTTTCAAAAACAAGAAACAAAATCCCTGCCAACCTCAAGCCTAGTGATATTCAGTCTATTTGTTTTTATAATAATACTTTTCAAGGAGAGTTTAACTATGAATTAAGGCAAGAACAAGCCACTACCACAGATGATTGTATGGAAAAAGCAATGGATATATAAATAAATATGCTTGACAATGGTAATATGAAGCCTTATTATTTAGAGATTAACATGTCTGAGAGAAAACCTAACATAGTGGTTTTTGATATACAAAGAAGAACTAAAATTTATCCTGTGGAGAAGTTGACTAGTTAGATGATATAAATGTTCAACAACATGAGTAACAGGTTAGCAAGAATTGAAAGAAATGGAAATAACGAAGAATATTCATAGATAGAGCAACAACATATTGACAACCGTCCCCATGTTAAGAAAAATTACAATAATAATTAGGGAAAAAATAATGGTTTTGAAGAAGGGAATAGGAATAGGGGTAATGGAAATAATAACTGGAAAAATAGAGATTCTGATAGGGATCTAAATAATGTCCCTAAGCCAATGCCATCTACCAATGTAGCTAAAGGTTTTCCTTATTTTTGATCTACTTGTGATGCACCCCATAACCTCGATGCATGTGGAATACACCTAAGTGATCAATGTAATGTAGATATGCATGCAAAATCAAAAGAGTATATAAGAATCAATGCATGTTGGTCTGTTGAAGATGAATCTAGAGAAATTTTGTTTGAAGAAGACATGGATAAATATGCTTAAAATCATCATACTCAGATCTTAGTAACTGAAGGAACTAAAATGTTATAGAAATCACATGAGTCAAGATATGATAAGATGAAGCAATGGAAATTGATCCCCACTGCTCAAGAGGTGGAAGAATTAGAAGCAACCCATGTTTTAAATTTAAGGAATAGAGCAGTCCCTGAAAGAACAGAGAAATTATCTACAAATAAAACAAGAATATAAAATTTCACCAATAAAAATATCAGTAAAGAGAAAACTGATAGGAGCCCTAACAAGATTACTCCTGAGGTGATATAATCAATGGAAGAAGTTCCCAAAGAAGAAATTAATAAACCATTGAATATAAAGAAGATAGAATTTGATGCTGGGTCAAAAATCAATAAGAAAAATTTTAATATCACATTTGGTGAACTTATGAAAGTTCAAACATACAGAGAACAAGTATGCAGAGCTTTTGGATTAGTAGAGCATAAATAAGACCCTACTTGTCATGCTGCTAGACAAAATCAACATGATACAAGATCACCATCTTATGTCAGACCCTTCTATGTGTCGTTAAGATATAATTCAGATGAAGGAGAAAGATATGTGATTCATAATTGCATGCTCGATAGTGAAGCTTCACATAATATCATGCCTAAGCTAATAGCTGACCAAATGGGATTAATCTGTACTAGAGATTCTGCTCCTATTTTTGTAATGGAAAGTAGACAAATTCCCTATGTAGGGGTGATAGCTAGATTATTAGTTTACCTATACCAATACCCCAAAAAGGACATTGTCATGGACATAGCAGTAGTTGATGTTGACCCATTATTATCACTTTTACTCAGTAGGCATTGGACAGAACAATTAGGAAGATAAATACAACTAGACTGGTCTTATGCTACCATCCCCATATCAGATAAGGATAATATAATTTTGTGAAGGGAACCATTCAACAAATATTCCATAGAGTTAATCAAACAGATGAAACCATGATTAACTTAGTTAACTCTATGGAAGAAAAAGGGATGGGAGTCTATTCAATATGGCACAACCCATTCCTGGTGGAAGTACCATATGCAAATAACATGGATCCAGAAGATATGAGAATAAATGATGCTGAATCATACCGAGTATTAATCCAAGAAATGTGGACCATGTAATTTGATGGGGCTAAATCTCAATCTGGAGCAGGTGTAGGTGTAAATATGACTAATATTAAAGGAAACTACCTTAGTATCCCTTACAGATTGCAATTTCCTTACACAAATAATGTAGCTGAGTATGAAGCTTTACTATTAGGGCTAAGGAAAGCAAAAGAGTTAGGTATTAACTACTTAACTGTAACAGGGGATGCAAAACTTATTATACTACAAATCAAAGGTAAATATCATATCAAGCATCCTAGACTTAAGCAATATAGAAATGTAGTACTGGAAAAAATTCATAAGTTTTTGGCTTTCAATATTTCATATATTCCTAGAGAACAAAATCATGTTGCAGATCTTTTAGCTGTAAGTGCCTTAGGTCTAGATCACCCAAAGATAACTACAGAATATATGGATAGATTCCCAACTATTTCAGTCTATAAACATTTTGTGCCATATAACATAGTATACCTATAAGTCTTTCAAGATGATATAGATATTAAGGATTTTATGACTTTACAAAATCAATATGCAAATGTAATCTATGATGAAAAATATTAAGAAAAGCTAAAAGATCAAATATGAGAGCCAGTAGAAGTAATCCAGTTGAAAACAAATAGAATACCCAAAAGATTGGTGTCTCTTGAAAGCCTATTTGACAACTTTGACAAAGCTTATAAACCTATACGTAGAGAAGTGATATCTGAGGATATTAATATTGGTTCAATGAAAGAACCCAGAATAGTGAAAGTAGACATGGCCTTACCTGCTAAAGAAAAGGTTGGATATATCAGTTTCTTGAAAAATAACAAAGAACATTTTTCTTGGACTTATGAAGACCTCAAAATCTTCAAGACAGACATAATGACTCACATAATACCTTTGAAGGAATATTACAAGTCATTCAGATAGAAACAAATGAAATATAATCCAACTTTGCACCCAGTAATGCAAAAAGAGGTACAAAAATTTTTGGATTCCAAGATAATAAGAAAAGTGAGATTTTCTTCCTGGATATCCAACTTAGTACCAATTAGGCAAAAGAATGGTGACAATAAAATCTGCATAGATTTTATAAATTTAAACAAGAGCTCACTAAAATACAATTACCCTTTACCTAACATAGAACAACTACTGCAAGTAGTAGTAGGTTCAACTAGATTGTCCCTGTTAGATGGATTTTTAGGCTACAATCAAATTTTTATAAATCCAGAAAACAAACACAAGGCATCATTCACCACACCCTAGGGTACATTTGAATATTTAAGAATACCTTTTGTATTGATGAATGCAGGTGCTACTTTCCAGAGAGTGATGGACTTTGCTTTCGAAGGATTAATGTTCAAAATTGTAGTAGTGTACTTAGATGATATCATAGTATTTTCTAAAAATCCAGAAGATCATCTAGAAAATTTGACTGCAGTTTTTTCCTGGTGCAAGGAATTTGGAATCTCTCTAAATAAAAAAAAATGATATTCGGAACTACACAAGGAAAATTGCTAGGTCATATAGTTTTAGAAAAGGGGATAAGCATTGATCTAGAAAGGATAGAAGCCATTTCTAAAATTCCCCCACCCAAGAACCTAAAAGGAGTAAGGTCATTCTTTGGCAAAATAAATTTTATCAGAATATTTGTCCCAAATTTTGCAAAAATGACCAAACCCATAAATGATATGGTAAAGAAAAATGAAGAAATAAAATGAACAATAGAAAATATGGAAACATTTAACAGGATCAAAGAATATATATCAACCACTCCAGCTTTAAGTTGCCCTGATTATGCAAAGGATTTTAATATCTATTCATATGCATTTTAACACTCTATTGTTGTAGTTCTTTCACAAAAAGATAATGAAAACAATGAAAGGCCAATAGCCTTTATGAGTTCAGGACTAAAAGGAGAAAATCTTAAATACACCCTGCTAGAAAACATGCCTATGCAGTCATCCAATCTTTAGAACACTTCAAAGGTATATTTGGCTCAAATAAAGTTTACTGATGTATTCCCTTTATAGCAGTAAAAGATATATTTTCTCAATCAGATACATTGGGAAGACTAGCAATATGGATGGTAAAACTTTTACAATACGATGTTGAATTCAAAATAGTTAAAACCATCAAAGGGCAAGGTTTAGCTAAATTTTTTGTTAACAAATAAGAAGTAGGATCTAAAAATATTCTCACCATAGATCAGACATATGATGATAGAAGAATAAAAAATGAAAAATGTAAATGCTATGAAGAAATATTATCATACTTACAAACGTTGTCTTTTCCCAGAGATATGTTAATAAACAGAATGAGGTCAGTCAAACTTCAATCTCAAAAGTATTATATACAAAATGGATTATTATATTGGAAACATTCTGATGGAGTATTATTAGTTTGCTTATATGAAATAGAAGTCCCAGAAATAATTAATGAATTTCATAATGGTTTATATGGAGGACATTTTGCTCTAAGAGCTACAACTAATAAAATCATGAGAGTAGTATATTATTGGCCATCCCTTTTTAAGGTTGTATATAAATATGTTAGGAATTGTCATAACTACCAAATTTTTACAGATGAAAAGTATCTACCAACCATGCCCCTCAAGCCATTAATTATTGAAGCACCTTTTGCTCAATGGGGTATTGACCTGATTGGAGAGATAAATCCTAATTCATATAGCCAACATAAATGGATCATAACTGCAACAAATTACTTCACAAAGTGGGTGGAATTTGCACCTTTGAGAACATCTACAATTGCTACAATCATCATATTCATAGAAGAAAACATCTTGACCAGGTATGGAGTTCCTAAAAATCTTGTAACTAACAATGCTCAATATTTTTTGTCATATGAAAAGGTAGAATTTTGTACTGAATATGGAATTGAATTATCTCATTATGCCAATTATTACCTCCAAGGAAATGGTTTAGCTGAGTCATCAAATAAAAATGTAATAACAAGAATAAAAATGTCATTAGGCAAAAACAAAAGGGGATGGGACAATGAACTTAAATTTGATTTATGGGCTGATAGGATGTCTATTAAAAGAAATACAGGAATAACCCCCTATGAGATGGTTTATGGAGAAAAAGCCCTACTGCCCCTAAAAATGGAAAAAATGGCACTTTCCTTTTTATTACAAGATCATGAAAACCCTAATCCCATTCAGAGAATGCTTGACCAAATTGTCTTGTTAGAAGAAAAAAAAAAGATACCCTCAATAGAATGATGGAACAAACCCAAAAAACTATAAAATTATTTAATAATAAATCCAAGGGTACTCCTTTTTCTCAAGGAGATATAGTCATCTATTGGGATCCTAAAAATGATGAACATGGTGAAAAGGGTAAGTTTGAACCTAAATGGATTGGCCCATACCAAATTGCCCATGTTATCAACCAGAATACTTACAAGCTACAGACTTTGTAGGGATAAATAATGGCTATCCCTATTAATGGTCAACACCTCAAAATGTACAATCCCTGTTGAAGGTGTACTTTACAAAAAAAAAACATTACAAAAAAAAATAGAAAAATAAAAATCCAAAAACAGAGTGGTGTATTTTGTTTATTAGTTAAGCTTCCCTTTTGTTCTTGAATAATTTTGAGTTTACTGTACACATGATATCTTAGTTTGATGAGTATATATAATTTTTTATTCCACCAAAGATAATAAGAAAAAAGAGGATTTATTTTAGATGCTAATGAGGTTTAAAATTTTGTCAAATATGAGTGTTTATGCAATAGTTGTTTGATATGATATAAAACAGATAGAAAACAAAGCTGATCAAAACATCATATCAAGCCTCACATTACAAATGATACTTAAGGTGACTTCAAAGGTTTGAATAAATGAGTTATCTTTGAGAGGGTAGTTGAGCCAAAAATCATTACACTCATATTTTATAGCCAAAAACTAATCCTCAACTCAGGCATACTTATTGCACAATTTGCTTATATATCCAAATACTTCTCTCATGAGAAATAAAAATAAAAAATAAAGTAAAACTGAGTCACTGCATAAAATATCTTTTAAAACCTCTACCAGATCTATAGACGCTTGACTGGTAGTAGGGTAAAACTAATATGGGATTAGAAGAAACTCCATCGAGGCTATAGACACCTGACTAGCAGTGGAGCCTTGCATAATGGTGAAGTTTTTTAAAGAGTGAAATCACATATTAGGCTTGGCTATTTTTCTTAGATATGGTAAAGTTCTGAAAGATTTAGAAATCCAAAAATGAATGCACAAACACACACATGGGAAAAAATATGATGAAACAAATGGCTATGACAAAATCTATGTAATCATATCTTATGACTTAGCTAAAAAAAGCATTACAATATTTCAAAATAAAACTCATTGATTTCTAAAAATTTTAACCTTTGTTTCCAAATTGAATGAAAAGGGATCTACAGTTTTTCATACTCTACTTGCTTTGATATCATGTTGGTCATACATTTTTTCAGTAAAAAAAAAATGAGCTAAAAAAGTAGACTCGGGTTGTAGTCCCTTTCTCAAATCAATTTTGGGTTAACTTCGTGTGCTTCATGAAAGCTTCATAATATTTTTATTTTTCTTCTTCAAGCTACAAAAACTAAGCTAGCCTAGCATAAATGGGACCCAGGTTACCCTTTTCATCGTCTAGTAACCACAACATGGGCATCTCGACATGTGTGGGCAAAACTACCTCCTTCCCATAGACTAGTGTGTATGATGACGTTCTGATAGATTTTAAAAGAAATATGATCTGACCATAGTGCTTGGTCTAGGTACAAGTGCTAAGTTCTTTTTTTCCTCTCAAGGGTCCTCTTTATGATCTTCATCAAAAAAAAAAAAATTGATTCAGCTAAGCCATTTCCCTACGGGTAGTAATTAGAGGAGGCCTTGATATAGATTCCATACTTGTAAGCGAACTCAATGAGTTTGGAACCCACGAATCCCAGACCATTGTATATCATAATTTCTAATGGAATCCCAAAGTGGGATATTAGGCTCTCCAAGAAGGCGATGACTATATCCTTGTCAACATGATTTGTAGGCACCGCTTCGGCCCATCGGGTGAAATAATCAGTGGCGATAAGAATGTATTTATGCTCGATCAAGGAATTTTGTGATATCACCTCGATAAAGTCTAACCCCCATTGTTGGAATGGAGCTTCAACTTGGATTGGCTGGAGGGGCATTAGGGTGTTTCTATTCCCGCTGGTGAACCTCTAACACTTCTCGCACTTATGGCAGACTACAAAAGAATAAGCAAAAATAGTGGGTCAATAGTAGCCTGCTCTAATCATTTTTAAGGCCATAGGCCGTCTTGAAAGGTGTCCCCTCGAAATTCTAGAATGGAATTCATCAAGGAATTTTTGCTTCCATTTCCCCTGATGCATTACAAGAGAACATCGTCAACATTTTTGAAAAATATCCCCTTGGGGTGCAAAACATATTTTTGATACTAAAGCCTAAATATTCTCCTATGCGATACTTTAAGGTGGTCTAGACACCTCCTAGTGTTGAAATACCAAACTATCTCATCGGTCGAGTCATTGTCCTCCACTTAAGAATTGGCGAAGTTGCCTTCTAGTATTGGGTCCTCCCACTGACATATAGCCACTTTTGTAGTAGCACTCCTTGGTAATTCTTGGCATAGTGCTCAACCTTGGATTAAATTTGTGGGTCAAACCTCTATGTCAAACTCCTATATTTCAGCGATCCAGCCAACACTCTTGTTATCAAGTTCTACCTGGATGATAAAACTCCTAACATCTGGGTGCACCACGCACACTGTTGTGTTGCTATGGGAGACAAAATGCCTAAATTTCTTGAGGGACCTCATGACTGCATGTACTTGGAGCTCAATGAAATTGTATCTTTCCTCATGCAGCTGTATCACCTAGCTCAAGAAGGCTATTGGGTGCTCTTCACCGTCATCTCCTTTTTGTATTAGAACTGCCGCATTACTTTCAAGTTCCTCGACTGCATACAGGATGGAATATTTAGAATAGTTTGGGTTAACTAGCACGGGTACTTGGGTGATTCAAGCCTTGATATCCTCAAATGCTTTTTTTCTTTCCTCTATCAATATGAACTCAACATCCTTCTCTAGAAGTTCAACCATTGGCTTAATGACTTGGGTAAAATTAGACACGAAATTTTACAAAATTGATCTGGTCGAAAAAGGATTGTAGTCCCTTCTTTTTCAATGGAAGTGGAAGTTTAAGAAGGGCATCTAACCTGTCAAGGTCAACTTCAAGCTCTTTTTTAGAGATGACATGGCCTAGCAGTTTCCCTTCCTTCACCACAAAGACATACTTTTTTGGATTGATGGATATGTCAAACTCTTGGTACCTCTCAAACACTTGTTGCAGATGAGGGGCATGTTCTTCTCTCCTGTGTGAAAATATAGTCATGTCATTCAAATAGATGACAATGATTTTTTTCAACAACTCATGGAATGCCATATCCATGGTTCTCTAGAATGTGTCCCCCACATTGGACAGGCCAAAGCACATACATTGGTAGGCGAACGTTCCCCATTTGGTGGTGAATGTTGTCTTGTGCTGGTCCTCATATTTCACCAAGATTTGATTGTATCTAGAAAAACCATCTAGGATAGAGAAGCGTTGTGCTCTTATGACCACATGAAGTATCTAATAAATTTTAAAGAGTGGGTAATGGTCCTTCAGTGAGGCCTGATTCAAATTGCATAAATCAACGCATAGACAAATATCCCCATTATTCTTCCTAACAGGGACCAAATTCATGACCCAAGAAGAATACTTAATAGGGTAGATTATTTTAGCCTCTAGCATCTTCAAGAGTTTGTATCTCATGAGAATCTCTATTTTTGAGTTAAAAAGCCTTTGTTTGTGCATGTAGGTTCCGATCCCCTCTTGCAACTCAATAGTGTGTTGGATGATTTCTATGCCATACCCCTTAAGGTCCTAATAACACCAAGCAACGATATCAGGGCACTTTTTGCACAAAGCCCAAATCTGTTCCAAATCCTCTAGGGTGCAGTTTATTCCAACTTTGATCACCTTTATGGGCTTGAGCCCCAGGTCCTTGTAATTCTTATCATCTACTTTGATCCAGTGAGATATAGCCCTATCATTCTAATCAAACAAAATCTCTAGAGTGACTAGTCCCTTCGGTACATGGTTCTTTTTTAATTGTATTAACCCCTCATACTCCTCATCATCAGGGTCTCTACCTTCTATAGTACTTTCTTCATGGACTAAAAAAATTATGATTTACTTATCACAGTTGAACACCTACTAGTGGGTGTCCTTATCAAGTGAATAAGGCTTGTAAATGGTTCTTACCACCTTAGGCTTCTACATCATGTCATCAACTAAGGAGTATCTGTATCTGATAGATACTAAGACATCTGCATGCTTATTATTCTCACGAGAAATAGCTTGAACATTAAGGGCCTTGAATGATTCCAATAGATCACATACCCTATTGTGGTACACCTTGAGATAGTGCTTTTTTGAAATGCACTTATTGGTAATTTTCTTGTCTATTAGCTCTAAATGTCTAAATATTTACAACTGCTTGATTCCTAACTTCTCTGCTTTTTTCAACCCTAGACATAGGGCCTCATATTACGTTGCATTTTTGGTTCAACTCCAGGCCAACCTGTAGCAATAATCCTTCTGCTCTCCAAAAGGTGAAACTAGAAGAACCCCCACCCTGACACCATTTTTGCATCGGGTGCCATCAAAGTACATCTTCCAAAGCTCATTCGAGGTAGCGTCTTTATTTTCCTATATTGTCTCCTTTGGCTTCTCATGTTGGGTGATAGAATAGCATCCTATATATGATTCAATCATGGAATTAAAATCAAGCAAGGAGAACTCATCCTCATATTGTAGCTCCTCTATGGTATCCTCTACCATGTCTACTTCCTCCAACTATTCCATCATTAGGTGAACCAATTCATCCTGCTACCCTTCCTCAAGGATATTCTCAACAAGGAAGGTAGAATGTTTTTCATTGTATATTTTCACTTTCCTCCCCTTGAAGGGGACCTCCATATGTGAGTAGTCGAGAGAAATATAACCACCCAGCTTGGCAGTGAACTCCCTTGAGAGGTACATGCCGAAGTAAGGCTCTTGGTCCACTACCAAAACCTCCTATATCACAAAAATTTGAGGCACCTTGTGTAGTTGGATGGGAATATCCCTAATGACACCCACTATCTTCATAGAAGTGCCATCTAGTTGTAGAACACCATGGCTAATTTTCGTGTATTCCATGTCTATCTCCTCACAAAAATCCCTTGGCATTATGTTAGTCAATGCACCAGAATCAATCATACAATTGTGGACCACACACCCTTCCATCCATAATGACAAGTAGAATGGTGGTGGTCTATTTTTCCCATGACTAAAGTAGTTAGGGTTTGATCTAACACAAGTTATGTCATATTTCCTCCTTTCATAGATTTCAATGACTCCTGTAGTAGATCCACTTGCCTAGGGAGTTATAGGGCATTGTACATGCTTATCTTGGCTAGGGTCTTCTTGAGTTCATCGACAATATTTTAGGTCAAAGAAGTGGGAATTTCTATTTATTTTGTAACCTCATACTTGGTGTGGTACTATTGTGTGGCTTCAACCCTTTGTCACTTTGTCAACGATAGGTATTTGAGCTTCTCCCTTGCCTGCTCCTTAGTTTTGACTTGAGGTTGCACCATTGGAGCTTTCATCGATAATGGTTTCTCTTTCACTGGTGGGGGTAAGGGGGATTTATCAGGAGATTTTGCTGGAGGTTGCTCCTTTTCCCCTCAAGTGTACACCTTCAAATGCTCCATCTGGGCCACATCAACTTTGATTGATTTATTGCGATCCTTGATCAGAATTGAAACTTGCTCACCCTCGGGGACCATAATTTTACGGTCTTCCTCCATAATCATGTTGACTTGGCCACTAGAAGAGCTACCCACCAGTGTTTGAATATAGTACTGATGTACCATACATGTATCTTCCCCATGTGAGTCATCATAAGTGGAACACCAATGCATGCAATATTAATTGCATGGATCTTCACTGATGGCAGTATTCCTCACCAGAGGTCTACTGGCTTGAATGGCTTGCTCTCTTACAACTTGGTCCCTGTAAGCACCAGAGGAGGATATGGCCTTCTTAGAAGGATTTCCTATTGATCCTACTTCATCTTCATCACTACCATATTGCTAGAAAGTGTTCTCACAATAGATTTAAGTGACTCTAGTTTCTTTTGAACCCTCATATGAGGGTAAACCGTCAGAGGGGCAGGTAATGGCAATGGTTCTATTGGTGGAGGCAAGGTTGGGTATTGTAGTGGTGGAGTAATTTATGGGGCTTGAGGAGTTAGGACCTATGGATAATTGGGCATTTGGATTGGATTCCATTAGGGAACCAAATACATGAAGAGATAATTGAGAACTGAGTATATGTACTGGAGTATTGGTATTGAGGCAAATCCAAGAAAATTGGCATTATTGGATTTGGCAAAAGTTTGCCAATGGCAATCAGATAAGCCTTAGACTTCTATGCTTGCATGTACAAGTCCAGGAAAGTATTAACGCTAGAATATTGGATACTCATACTGAGGTTAGAGTGGAATGCTTTGAGATAATAAAATGTAGCTTGGTCAAGATTCAGTTGCAAGCCATTGAGGACCTCTGCTAGGACCGAGTAAATATGACATTGAAGTCAAGGACCTCTTGCTATGGGTATCTCTGGATGGTTGTGAACTTATGGAGCAAAGAGTAAGGGTCCACAAATTCATTGAACCCTTGTATTAGCAGGCTTGCTTACTAATCCCAAGTAGTAATAGTGTTGGGTGGCAACACTCTGTACTAGTACAAGAGCTTCTCCCTGAGGGATAGAACTAGAAACCTTACTATGATATTATATTTTGTGATACTATGAATGGTGGCCAAAGCTACAACATCTTGGACATGTTCCTACATTGTATTTCCCATTCTATCATAGGTAGGGATGTCCTTGAGAATTGTAGTAGGGATGGCGACTGACACTACAAAGTTCAACGACCCCATATGATTCAAATATAGGAATAACCTAGGTGATAAATTTGGTGATTGGTTTTGTTGTTGATTCTACTACTGATTCTAGTTTGGTTGAAGGTTCACCATGTTCATTCTTATATTCGACTGATTAGGAGGTGGTAATGGTGGCAACAACAACTAGTCTAGTTGGACAGGAGCCCCTTGATGGTCCAAAGAGTTTGGAGGATTTGGAGGATAGTTGGTTGTAGTAATATTAGATGTTGGGTCTTGCTCATCAACTATAGCCTCCTACGATGGTGCTTCATCCAAAGGGATATTCAGCCTGACCAACCTAGGATGCTCTCCAAAGGCACTGATGTCAAGCTCTCAGTATTTAGGTTTTGAGATAAGAGAACTGGAAAGAGATTGAAAATTATAGAAAGAAATATAAATGGCATTGTAGTAGCGGTGGAGAAGAACAAGTAGCACAATCACTAACTAATATCCAAACCAATAGTAATAAAAAAAATCATGTAACATAAACTAACACCATAATTATTCCCTATGTATCCTTCAACAAGAATTCCAGATTCACTTAATGTACAATGCCCTAATCTAGAGTGCTGAATTACAACAATCAAAAAAATAAATGAATATGAAGTAGAAATACTTGTAGAAGGTAGCATAAAAGGAATAGGTATGATTTAGAGCCAAGTATCCTTTGTATTTATGCAAAATTCTTGATTACAGTAGCTCTCTAGAAATATGTTCCCCCCTTTTAAAATGAAATTCGACTGCTATTTATAGAAAACATTTTCTCCCAAATTACATTGAATCTCGAATCCCAAAAATTGCAAAATCTTTTGAGATTTAATCCCTGATGGTCGTAAGCATACCTACAACATGATTCACCTGAGTCTGGTATGGTTTTGTATGGATTTGGTTGTTTAGAGGGGACCTCTTTAATACCATAGGTACAACTTACCTCTTGAAGTGTTTAAGGTCCCTAAAAATATGTCATGGGGCTGGGAACTAAGTTGGCATGACATTAATGTAATTTGATAAGCCACCCACTCCATCCTTTGAGTCTGCTTAAAAAATTTTGAGAGTCGCACAACCCTATATTGGAGGGACCTAGGGGATTTTTTAAATAACAATGTTGAGGTTCATTAGGCTGATAGAGTGACGACAGGAATCGCTCCTGGATGGAGCGAACCCAAGAGTCACACCTAAATTGGAGTGATCCTAGGGGTCACTTTAGGGTGGAGCAAAATTTGGCGTTGCCTTGGTCTTGGCAGTTTCTTCTACTCGAAGAGTTTATCGCTATTGTGGTTCACCAGCAAGGGGAGCCATAACAAGATTCTCCTAGTAGTGGAAGCGACTTCAGGAACAATTACCCCACCTTAGCCATTTTTTTGTTTTATCTTCCTTAGCATGCTAATAATTGCTAGAGCAATAGAGGGAAGGATTCCAGGAATCGCTTGGCAGTTGGGCGAGAACAGAGGTCACCAAGGAGCAGGGATGAACTTGGGGGACTCAATGCCTTAGAGAAATATTATGCCCTAGAACTGGATGGTGATCACTGGAAATGAGGGCAAGGCTGGAGGTCATTGGAAGGCTACTACAACATCGAGAATCACTCTAAAATGGAGCGATCCTAGGCTCCTTGGCCTTAGAAAGTTTTAGTGTATCATTCTACTGCTCATCGGTCTTCTTGAGCAATGATGGGAGTCACTTCCATAGTGAGCGATGATGGGAATCACATGATAAGGGGAGAAAACCATAGGTAATTTCAATGCCTTAACCACTTTTCCCAACTTGTTGTTGATTGTTGTTATGCATGGACGATGGTGAGTTTCGCTTGAGAAGAGAGCGATGACTGGAATCACCAAAGATGAGGGGTGACTCCCAAAATTGCTCAAAAGGAAAGTGACCCAGGAGTCCATTGCCTTAGACAATTTTTTTCAAATTTTTTCCCCTTAGGCCCTACTTTTGAGTGCAATTTCAGGGACTGCTTGGATTTAAAATAATATGAAAGGAGGAAAGGAGAAGACTTGGTCAAGAAATGTGTAGCAATTTTTCAAAAATTTTACCCCGTAGAAAAATGTGGCAAAAGTTACATAGCCATGCATCGAACATTACAATATACTGCCATAAAACATCCTATTATAAAGGTACATTGTGATTTTAGGGCAAAAATCCTACCTAAAATCTATCGTCCGATTTGTGACCTAATATCAAATGGTCCAAATTTACATAGAG
Source organism: Wollemia nobilis (assembly GCA_028583015.1). Classification (NCBI taxonomy): domain Eukaryota; kingdom Viridiplantae; phylum Streptophyta; class Pinopsida; order Araucariales; family Araucariaceae; genus Wollemia; species Wollemia nobilis. The sequence goes on from JAQPPZ010002334.1 coordinate 51,363, forward strand.
GAAAAAGCATCTATTTTTGGCTTCGGGGGTGCCCCCTGGACCCCCCTGGTGTACATATGTAGGGGGGCTAATGCCGACCCTACACCCCCCCTCTTTTGCATAGTGGGTCCAAGTGCAACTAAAACAAAGGGCTCGGATTTAATCAGGCTCCACAATCAACAAAAATCATGTAAATTTTTGGCTTGATGCTTTGTTGAAGCCTTATTGTCTTATCTCTAATTCAAAATAAAACCATTGGATTTGGTATGTATATCTTATAAATTTTTAAATATCAAAGATTATATTAATATCAGCAATGACACTAAATCATGAATTCCTATTAGTATATTTTTTGAATGAGAGAAACCTAAATTAATTACAAATACAATTTAAAATATGCTTTAAGATTTTGATTTTCCTACTTTAACATGAAAGGATGTGTTGGTTTACGATTTATCAAAATATGATGGATACTCAATCAAGTTAGTTTATGAGGATTTAGAGAAATAAAAATTTTCCACTCCCAAAGATTTTCCTGGTAAGAATGTTTGATCACTAGAGGATATCCCTAAGTGTTGGCAAATTTGCCACATTGAATTTAATTTCTAAAAAATATATATAAATGATGCAGTTGTGTTGATTTCATTGTTTTAATATAATATTTTTTGTTCCTTTCTTGTAAGCAATTTCATTTCATTTCTAAATATGCACAGTAAATTTTATTGGTAAAAAAATAATGACACTCATGGGTGAAATGTAGAAGGGAAAATTTGATGGTGATGGATGTTTTAGAATAGAAGGATTATGGAAAATCATCTACGATTTTGGAATTTTTATTCAAAGTGAAGGTGCCATTAAAATTAAAGGAAAAACATTTTCACCTCAAGAGGGAGCGAAAATCCTTTGCACCCTTCTTTTGGGGTGAAACTACCTTGATGGAAAATTTCATCCAAATAAAGAAAGAGGAAAATTTTCACAATTGACAAAGAAAATTCAAAGTCAAAAGTGCCCTTGGAAGGGGACGAAAATAATTTGTGCCCCTCTCAAGAGTGAAATCATAGTTAAAAACATCTTCGAGGTTAAAATAGAAGGAAGAGCATGCTTGTTGTGGTCAAGGTCAAATTCACCCCTCTGTATGGGTGAAAATCCCTTTCACCCATCCTTGGGATGAAACTCCAATACAAAATGTTTTTGGAGTGCAAACATAAAGATGACATCAACCAGGTAAGGGTTGAAAATTCAAAGTCAAAGGCACCTCTCAGGAGGGGCAAAATTAATTTGTGCCCTCCTTTGGGGCAAATTTCCAAACAAATCCACATTGAAGCAAAAGTCCTAGAAATAATAACTTTTCCTACTGGTCAAAGTCAATGATACACCTAGGTTGGGGCAAAAATCAACGTCATTCCTAGGCTGGGGTGAAATTCACTGTCACCCCTCTCAAGGGTAAAATAAATTATTTTTGCCTCCTTCCTTACAGAAGATGTTTTTTATCATTTTTGGGTGAAATTACCTAGGAAAGATGCTAAAGTATGTTGAGGGGTGAAACTCCCATGTCTGCTTGTGATTTAAATAAGAAGACGTCGAAGCGAAATCAATCAAAATGAAAAGTAAAATTTTAGCTTTGAAGAAAACCATCAATGTAGTAACTCGTTTTTACCCCTACCTACTACAAAAATACCTTTCACCCCATTGCAAGGGTGAAATCAAGTTTTACCTCTCTCTCTCAACAGGGTTATGTTTAGAAGTGCCATAACTATAGATCTTTTCTGGAAAGGGCAAAGATTGAAAAAATTTAATGTTTGGGGTAGTAAGAGTGATGATCCAAAATTTTGGCTAAAAAGTTACCAGGATTTAATGCTATACCCTAAAACTTGACACAATCTCATTTATTTTTGAGGTGCCCTCCATGAATCTTGTTCCTTTTCAAAATATAATTAAATTTCGTTGATATTAACTAGCAAGGGTCAGATTTTAAGGTATAAGGGAATGAAATGGTGCCTAGATTTTAATTTTCAAGCTCCCTATTTGTCACGTGATGTTGTTGAGTTTAGATGCACTAACGTTTAGAATGTTTTCTCCATCGTCCATCTTTGCTAATTTTCTAGGTGCACTCCATGAAAATTGGATTGCTTCCCCCTAAAGAATAATTTGATTCAAGCATCGTCATTCCCAAGGAGGGAATTGCTACTACTAATTTTTAAATAATTAGCATTTTTTTATTTTGTGCATTTAATTATAGAGGTGAAATCCTCTATAAATATTAATCATTTAAATATAATAGTAAGGATAGACACTCTGTAGAAAAACACTTTAATTTTATGCATAAATAGAAAGATATTCGACTTTTGGTGCCTTGAGCAGTATTATGTTTGATTTATTTTTGCTTGTCATTTTTTATTAAGTTCATATCCATTATTTTTTATTTTAAATTCTGCATCTGGATTTAATTACTTCTTGTGAGGGAGTGAATACTATAATGCTTCTTAGAAGTTATCTCTATAAAAATGTTAGTCATTTTTGTGCCTTGCTTTATGTTATATGCTAATCAATACTAAATGTGAATTTTTTCTATTATTTTGTCCCCACCTTATGTTTCTAGCTTATAGCCATATTTCCCTTTCATTTTTGTCATTTCCTATTTCTTTCCTATTACCCTAATATTTAAACCAATCAATAGTTTTGGTATAGGAACCAATCCTCTCTAGAGATTGTCCCAAAGGACATTTATCTTCTTCATCCTTTCAATGTTGGCCAGTTCTAGGGAACATAAATAATATTTTATACTAACGTAGATTCGTGACCAACAAATTTTGGCACTTCCAGTGGGACCAATAGTCTCTGTAGTTTAAAGGAGCCTGATTTGGTGAATCTATGGCTTGCATCTATCTAGTAAAATCACCACTAGTGCCAACAATTTTTGGCACACTTTAAATAGTATTAAGGTTTGATGTAGTACCTATTTCATTAGAACATCAGTTGACTCAAATTTATCCAAAAACCTTCGAATGTGAACTGAGAAAAATATTTGTTAATGATCACAAGAATTAAGGCTAAAAATATAGAAGATTCCATTGATTTTTGTGAACTTGACATCCAAGTGCTAGGATAACACATTAGGTTAGTCACTCCGGCTAACCCATCAAGTGTAATATCTTCACAGTTAGCTAGTGCATTCTCTATTCCTTCGAGTCCTGCTAGAATAACCACACTAGTTTTCCACCTCACCAACCATACACTCCAGTCCACATGGATCAAAATCCACCGCCATAGCCACCAAGGCAGTTCCCAGCATGGAACCACTCCAGACCTCTAAATCTGCAAGCTCAAAACCTAATTCCATAAGCGGTTATGAAGGCTTTGCCTACCTATTATGTTATGGGAAATATAACCTATGAGCATGTCCAAGAGGTAGCTACTTTAGTGACAATCCATAACATCACAAATTAGGATATAATGGTAATATTTCTCATGATTTATCTCATAGGTAAGTTTCTTTACTGATACCGATCGTTATAGCCTACCACCATTACTACTTGGGACCAGTTAGATGAATTACTGATATTTGGATTCAACAAACAAGTGGATCCATTTTCTTTGTTGCATCAGTTTACTATCATTGAGAGGCATCCATAGGAGAAAATCATGGACTTCAATGTCAAGTTTAGCCAAACTTAGCATAAAGTTCTTGATGGTCTCTGACTGACTCTTGAGTAAGCGACATTTTATTATCTTCAAGATTTCAACTCTGACATTAGTATGGCTATCCAAAAATCTAATGTTAACATATTTATTGATTTGTACTCTGCTACACAAAAGGCCAATGCTGACCTGATTTCTATCAGTAAGATTCCACCAAAAATGGCCATGCCAATTTTTCTTGACCTTCCACAATATTTGTATGCTAATACATCTTCTCAACCTTTCTCAACCTTTACCCATGTCTCCCATGTATCCAATCCCTTCATGGAATTCAATTACATCTTATACCATGATGATAGTTTCTATCCTACAACTGTTTATTCCAACCATTCTATAGTTACCCACTCTAGTTCTATTTCTAGCACTACCATCTTCGCATGTTCCACTACCATTACCAGCTCCTCCAACACCTTCAAACCCTAATCCACAAGAAAAAGTGTTGAGAGAGTTGCAGTATATGAACTTGGCCATAAGAGTGATGGGTAATAAAATCACAGTGATAAAAAGTAAGCAGGATGATAAATATTTCCAACCTAGGAGATTTCATTCACCATCGATCAATAGGGAGCAAGTAGCATCGAATAGCAAGGTACCTGATAGAATTTCGACGATGCTAATAAATGAATAAGTTGACACATAGAAAAAGCATACTAGTTCTCTACGTGCAATTATACACATGGTGAGGTAACCTACATGGTCCACCTGAACTACATGTAGATATTGGCAGAGTTTCTCTATTGGTCAAATCAACATGATCATAGAAGTTAATCGTAATTTTATGATCTCTTATGAATAAAAAGTCTCAGTCCTCATGAGATTTGGAAGAAGATTTGTTACTACAGACCTAGATGAGTTAGAGCTTTTGAAGTTACCTATTGACTCAAAGGTGCAAAGTGAGAAAAGAAAAGTGCAATCAAAGGTATCTATACAAACACCTAAGCTAGATGTACTTGTATTGTTAAAATATATTTTTCCTCCACAAGAAAAAGAGAAAGTACAAGAAAAGGCTTCAACTTTGCAAACAAGAGCTAAAACAAAATATTAGGCCAAGGAGAAGCTCAAGTACCCATCCTTGATAAAATTTTAGAGGGTAGAACCTACACAAAAATATCAGAGCCTATATGAGACTGTCAATGAATGAAAGGAGTCATTTGCATCCACATATAATATTGTTGAAGAGTTGAAGAGGATTCCATCCAAGGTGAGTCTTTATGATGCACTACAATTGCCTGGACAAGTGGACTTGTTTACAAGAATCACCAAAATTTATGAAAGATAACGGGAAGAATCCAAATTAGATAGTGTTAGCTCAAATGTTGATGACTTCTACCACTCGAAATAATAGACCACCATCTTTCTACCTATCCCTTAGGATGGAAGTTTGGATTGTGCTCAGTTGTATGATTGATTTAGGGGCTGCAACGACTATTATACCAAAGACAATGTGCAATATTATGGGTATGGAATATATGAGAAGCAACCCTAGCATATTGTAGTTAGATGGAACCCCCATCAGGATAGTGGTATTCATCAAAGACATACATATCATATTGTACAAAATGCCTCATATAATTATGATCCAAGAGGTGGTCATGGTTGATTAGGAACCTTACTTCAGCATGTGCCTATCATATAATTTTACTACCAAGTTGGGAGGCTACCTTTCTATTGACTATTCTCATTTGGAAATTCCTATAAAAGGGAGAAGAATTCGAATTTATAATGAGAAGCCTTCAAATTATCACATAGAGAAGATTGAATAAGAAGACAAATCCATAAATTTTTTCAACCTAATGACTAAATAATTGGAGGATTTAGACTTGATGGAAGAAGTTCTGAATGATCTTCATATGGAAGATGATTTTTCGATGCTCGACTTTAATGCCATGATGGAGACCAAAATAAGATGATACACTATCACTAAGCCTAAAATAGTTGACGCAAAAGTGTTTGATGAGGAATATATTGTTCCTTATCAATTATGGAAGTATTTTTATGGTGCTAGATGCAATAACGGTGCAAGAGTTGAAATCGTTCTCATCTCCCCCTCTAGTATACAAAATACGTAATATTATCGATTGACCTAGAGTTGCATGAACAATTATGTCAAGTATGAAGCACTATGATTGGGTCTAAAAAAGGTAGAAAATATTGGGATAAAACAAATGTATATATTTGAATATTCTGAGCTAATCGTCAACCAGGTAACCAAAAAGTGTGTTTCCAAGAAGTACTACTTGAAAGCATACCATAATAAAGTTTGAGATCTTTTCGAATCTTATACAACAATAAACATCCAAATAATCTCACAAGAGCAAAACAATGATGCCAATATCCTAGCATCCCTTGGTGCTATTTTTTCTCCAATTGAGCATTTGGTGAGAAAGCCCAAGACTGTGATGTTAGTTATAGACCTTTAGTCCTAGAAAAAAATATCAACTAGCAAGTTTTCAAAAGTGATGATCAGATTGTTAATTTATTGATAAGAGAAGTTAGTAATGTGGAAGAAATAACACTTGATGAGGAAGAAGCCAAGGTTTTGATCTAGCTATGGAATAATCATAGCCCAAAGGATTTGATTACACTTAAGAGCATCTTTGATCAAAATGATAGAGCAAAAGAGCATAGGATCAAGGTGGACAAAAAAGAGTATACTAAACTACATTTGGGACCCAAGAAGTTGATCAAAGTCAGCACTGATTGCACTCAAGAATATTTTGAGAAGATTAAAGAATTATATCATGAGTATCCATATATTATCTTTTTGAGCTACTAGGATTTCAAAGGCTACAACCAAGATGTGATCTAGCATACCATCAAGTTGCAGGAAGGAGTGAAACCCTTTAGGAAAAAGTAGATATCGATCAATCCCAAGATTGAAACTTTGATGAAAGCAGAATTGTTGAAGATGTTGGAAGCTAAAATCATCTACCCGATTAAGCATTCTACCTGGGTAGAAAACCTGGTCCCTGTGAGAAATAAAAATGGAGATATCTGCATGTGCATAGATTTTTTAAATTTAAACGAGGATTCTCTAAAGAATCACTATCCATTATCATAAATTGATTATATTCTTCATGTGTTTTTTGGTGCTCAAATATTCTCTTTGTTAGATGGATTCTTTTGCTATAACCAAATATGGTCCAAGGATGAATACCAATATAATACAACATTCACAATGAAGTGAGGAAATTTTGCTTATCAATGGATGCTATTTGGTCTTTCAAAAGCTAGCACACCTTTTTAAAGAGCAATGGACATAGATTTTGATGAGTTTTTAAATCATGTTATTGTGATTTCTTTTGATGACATGACCCACAACAGGGAGGAGCATAATATACATGTATGACAAGTGTTCAAAAAGTGGTAGGAGTTTGAAATATCAATCAACTCAAAGAAGTCTATATTTACAATAAAAGAAGGGAAGCTTCTAGGTCATGTTATTTCATAAGAAGGTTTGGTGATTGATCCAGCTAGAGTTGAAGCCCTCCTAAAGATTTCATTTCTAGCTAGCAAGAAGGATTTGCAATCATTTTTGGGTAAATAAAATTTATTCAAAAGTTTGTTGTAGATTTTGCCCAAGTGGTAAAGCCAATTATGGAGCTACTAAAGAAGAATGCTAAATTTAAATGGACCGAGCAGAGGAGATAATAATTCAAGGAAATAAAAGAGAAAATTTCCCAAGCCCAAGACTGAGTGCTGGTGAATCCTGATTACTCAAAATATTTTATCCTGTATGCCATTGGAAAGAAAAAAGGTTATGCAACAGTGCTTACATGAAAGGGAGATGATGGAGATGAGTGACTGATTTATTTCTTGATCCAAGTCATCCAACCACATGAAAAAAAATATAATTTCATGGAAAAGAAAGTATATGTGGTAATGAAATCCTTGAAGAAGTTTTGACATTTTTTTTCTCAAAGAAATACAATAGTTTATGTGGTCCATACACATGTTTGTAGTTTCATAATTCAAGGAGATCTTGGAGACAAGAGAGCTAGTTGGGTATCTAAAATTTAGGAGTATGATATTGAAATATATTCAACCAAGCTTGTTTGAGGCTGAGCACTATATTAAGAGCATGCAAAAAGAACTACATCTAAATCCATGTTTTGCCAACTTGAAAATTCAATGAGCGAAAGCAATTTCGCTAATCGCTCTACAGGTGATCATGATTGGATAGAGGACCTTGTCAAATATTTCCATTCAAGAAGATGTTCTCTACACCATAATGCCTCACAGAGAAGAATATTAAAACGTAAGGATCTTAGGTACGTGATGCTACCAAATAGGTTGTTTCATAAAAATATTGATGGAGTACTTCTCAAGTGTGTTCAACAATCTAAAAAACAAAGAACCATAGAGGAATTTCACTCTGGTCTATTAATAGGCAATTATGCAGGGAGGCCACATGCATTAAAGATCATCAAAGTAAGATATTTTTGGCCTACTCTCTTTACATATGCTTTTAAATTCAGTGAAAGTTGTGATAAGTGCCAAAGATATATCAGAAAAAGCAAGAATCCAGCATTACCCCTTCACATGATTTAGGTAGAAGCACTATTTTAGTAATGGGACTTAGATTTTATTGAATTCATTTATCCCAATTCCTCTACTGGACACAAATACATTATGATAGTAAACAACCATTTTACCCTATGATTAGAAGCAATTCCAACCAAGAAGATGGATCAAGCAACAATTATTGTTTTTCTTAAAGGATTAATCACTCGATTTAGCATATCAGATGCAATCATAATGGATAATGGGACTCCTTTAATCAGCACTAGGATCAAAGAATTTACGGGTAAGTATGGAATTTATTTGAATACATCGTCTAACTATTATTCATAGAGAAACAACTTGGTTGAGTCCACAAACAAGAAGTTGCTGAGAATTCTAAAGAGGACCCTAGGTGATAATAAGCATAGTTGGCACTTGCTGCTAAACCAAGCATTATGGGCTGACCGTATCTCCGTGAAGAAATCCATTAAAATGTCTCAATATTCCTTGGTATATGGTAAAGAAGCAGTGTTGCCCATTCAAACTAAATTACCCATTCTTCAGTCATGAAACTTGTTGTACAGTGAAGATGATTATTTTGATCCCATGAAAATGAGATTGACATAACTTTTATAGTCGGAAGAAGAGAGGGAGAAATCATACAATATATTCATGGAAAATTCCCGAACGACACATAAATGGTTTGGCAATAAAATTTCCAAAAGGTCATTCAAAAAGGTGATCTAGTGCTGAAATGTAATGAAAACAAGGCTAAGCCCGACAAGTACCACAAGTTTGAAGCAATATGGGAGGGCCCATTCTAGATTTTGGGTGTCAATCAAATCAATTCGTTCTATTTGTAGGATATGTATGGTCGTGCAATACCAATTCCTATAAATGGTCTTCATTTGAAGGCCTACCATCAGTGACAAAAGTTTTATCAAGTATGTATATATGTACATAAGTTATTATGTTGTTTTGTTTTAGTTAAATATGTTTAAAGTGATATGATATATATATATATATATATATATATATATATATATATATATATATATATATAATACAAAAAAAATATGACAAAAGAAAGAAATAAAGTTGATTTCGCTAAGAAATTCATTTTTGCCCCAAAGGCAGGTGATTTCGCCTAGAAAGAATCTTGCCACCAGCAAAAAAATTGTTTTTTCCCGAAAACATTTTAAAAAGCTTTTATATTATTTTCAAGCAAAAAGGGGGAGAAGAGAAAACAAAAGTAAAATATTAAAAGAAAAATAGAGGGGCACCTGAGTTTTTTAATTCACTCCACCATTTTTTAATTATTACCAAAAAAAGCAAAAAAAGAAAAAGTAAAGATAAAAAAATAAATTATTTTCACCCCAAGAAGAAGATTTCTCTTGTTTTTTCTATTTTCAAGGCAAAATCCCATGGTGCCCCTCAAGTAGGTATTTTCAGAGTGAAAATATTAGAAAGAAATTAAAAACAAATGCATGTTTTTTTCTGAACTCCATTTGCAACGCTAAGTTTGGCAAGGAAGGAGGAGAAACTAATTTTGCCTTGCTTTTTCATGCAAAGCACTCAGTTAATGCTTGATTTTAGAAATAATAATTTTTGGGGAAAAATCAAAGAAGAATTATTTTTAAAAGTATTGAGTGGTATGTAATTCCACAAAGCAGGTAGAAGAAGTAGTTTTGGAGCGTAGGTGATGTGAATATTTTCACCCCAATATGTTTTCATCTAGGCAAGCGCTCTCCTTCAACTTTTTTTACTAAAAAATGCTAAATTAAAGAAAAATATCAAAATTAATATATGATATTGGGTTTATTTCACTTGTAAAAATTCTAGAAGAAATTTCAGCATTTTTATATAGTGAAATTAATTATTTTTGCCTCTCTCACATGTAGCGCTTGCTTTTCCTGAGACAAGCTATTAAATATCTAGATTGCATCCTCCAAGGAAAAATGTGATTGAGTTCGCTCTCCAAGGAATATTCATAGTTCAAGGGCATTATTGGTAATTAATCGGTAGTTGAATTTTCATTAAAAAATATGTCTGGTGAGAGAATCGAGGAGCACATTTTCCTGAATTCTTCAGGTTTAACACTTGTATTAAATCTAGTAGTTGGGGGATGAAAGTTATAAAACGGGCAAGTTAAAAGCTTGCAGAGCAATAATGTCAAAGATTATTATTTTTCTGAGAATTTCCAGGTTATCATTCAGTGCCTTGAATTGCTGCTTTATTGCAGATTCACTAGACTATTGCAGTGAGAGCTATGGTACAAAGATGGGAAAGAAGGCTACTAATTCAAAGAAAGTGGTAAAGTCAAAAAACTGAAAGGTGGTAAAAAATCTAAAAAATCAAGGTGGCATGAAAATACCAATCTCAACCCATATTCTGATGAGCTAACTAGGATTGGATATTTTTCTATCTCAAAAAAAGATGTATAAAATTTGTGCTTGGATGTGGAGACTGCAGTTAGGCAAGGTCTAATGTCCAAAAGCCCATTAACCATTTATTATCATGTGCAAATTTCTTGGCACTTGTGTACACCTATGCATCATTACCCTGAGTTGATAATGGCAATTGCAAGATTTTATCAACCTCCAACAAGGAACATCTGCAATGCGAAGGGAGATAAATTGTTCACCATTTTTATCGATGAAGTTAGAGAGGCATTTTCTTGTAGGGTGAAACCTTTCTCAGATGTCGTGTTCAGAAATATGAATCTCAAGGAGCAATAGGAAAGGTACCAATCAACTATAACAATGCACTAGTTCATGGAGAACCAACTGATAAAGGTACCCCATTTTGGAGAGTTGCCAACTTTATCGAAATCCTTGACAAAAATTAAAAGCCTGGATATGTATTCTATGTTGTCTTGGGAATCTGGTCTCTCTACTGATACCACAATATATAAATGGTAGACAGTACTGGTATAATGCATTTTGCAGGTACAATTTTACACCCCTATAGCCATGCAAGAAAGCACAAACCCCATTTTCTTTGATCAAATGGATTATGTGGCTCGAGCAATGCACACCCATTTGGAGAGAATACAAAGCAAATAAACAATTTTATTCAATCATACCTTATTTTTAGCCTAGTATTTCTTCTTTTACATGGACCAAATTTTTTCTTTTATTACAGTAAAGCAAGTTACTAGTATATTTGTAGAATCTAAGCTTGTCTAGGGGGAGTCATTCTACAATTTTAATCGTATGTTTTTGGGCCCCACCCTCAAACTTATTTTTTGCACAAGTGAGAGAGTGCCAAGGGAAATGAGTGAAGAAATTATCACTAACTGGAAGGGAGATACTTTCTTATTGATGTAAGGCATTGTGGTGCGAATTTTTAACTTCATTAGTAAATTTATTCTCCTTCCATATTTTACTACCGAGCGCCTCTTTGTAATTGAAGTTTTCCATCAGACCGACTACATCAATGAAGTCTATGGGGTAGGAAGAGACAAGAAGACAATATATACCATGCCATTTTGCTTTTTTGGCATTGATATTGACTAGGTTGGTGAAAATCAATTGCTTAATGAAGCACTCTCTAATATAGATATGGTGGAGTTATCTTAGCATGAAGTATGACCCTTTGGATCAGTTTGTCAATTTTATTAAAGCTAAAAGTTTCCATTACTATCCTAGATATGATATTCATTGGCACAAAAATAATCCAGAAGGGCATGATATTGAATGGCATGTTGAGAAGATGATACCACTTCCACCATGGCATGATATTTATGATATGGAGGTTGAGTACAATATTATAGTTCACAAGCAACCAAATTCCTCCCTCAGGTTTGTTTGGTAAAATGAAAAAATTGTTAAAGCATATGACATATTGTATTTCATTATTTTAAAATATTGCTCGTAGGCAATCTCCAAGTTAGGTTGATTAACCAACTCATCGTTAATCAACCGCTTTCAACTGTTTGTAAACTGTTTGTAAATATTTATATTACAATCAATGAGAAAGTATTCACTGCTTCGTAATTTCAATATGGTACCAGAGCCATGGAGACAAGACGGGCACAAGGCGCAGACCAGACCAGACAGGACTGACGCAGACGTAGACTAGACAGAGGACAGACCAGGACTGACACAGACGCATACCAGACAGGACTGACAACAGATCGGGACTAACGTAGATGTAGGACAAACGGGACTGATGTAGGAAGACCGGACGAAACTGACAACAGATGGGGCTGACGCAGGCAGACACAGACAGGACACGCAGACTAGTTCACGGATCAGGGCGGTTCGGCGGAGGCGCGGTTCGGCGGAGGCAAAAGGAGGGGGGTGGTTTCCCGAAGGCAACCGAATCTCCTATGTTCGCTGCGGCACATAAAAAATTTCCCACAGTGGCCGCATCGGCCATGTGGGACTAATATTTTTTTTCAAACTCGCACAGTCCCAACGCCTCTACTATCTCCTCGTCTCTGTTTCATTTCGTTGGGGTAGCTGGCTCCAGTGGTAGTTGTGCTCGTTGTTTACCCGAAGGTTACGGGTTCTAGTCCCGGCAGAGTTTTTTTTTTTATGTCCTATGCGCTCTTGTGACGGTGGCGCAGCCATTTTGACGCCCTCTATTCATTTTGACGGTGGCGCAGCAGTTTTGACGCCCTGCGCATTTTTTTTGACGACGGAGACGACGTTTTGACTCCCTGCGCCCTTGTGACGGAAAAGGGGTTTTGACGCCCTGAATGAAGTTGTGACGGCGGAGAAGGGGTTTTTTGATGCCCTGTCGTGCATTTGACACCTTTCCATGGTGATTTGACGCCTATAACACTTGGTTTTAGGTATTTTTTTCCCATCTTGTCTCATTTGCAAATCAAAGGGGGGGAGATCTCAGTTTCTTCACATTATTCATTTGCAAAGTTAACAGATAAAGGGGGGAAATCAACTTTATAGGAGATAAAATTTGTGGGCATTTATGATTGTTTTTTTTGCATTTAAATATTCTGTTTTCTTGCATTCACAATCATAAATTAAACAAAAGTATAAGACCCCAAATTTATACCCTATTTGTGCAATTTATTGCACAGAAGCGTTCGGTATTTGAGATACCTCTGGTCCACACTTACAGGTAATGTTGTCGTGCTTTGGACTACTGTATTCGCCGCCTAATATAGCTGCAACAACGACGTCTGAGCTTGTTCTCTATAAATCGTCGGGGAGAAATAAGGCAAACTTTGTTTTTTGTTTTTTTTTCCACTTCATACCCACATCGTGATTGTTGTTAGGCGTAAATCCTGACGAAAGTTTTTTTCCAAAGTGTTTAGGGGAAGTTACGCCCCACGCATGCGGAATAAAACTTTCTATGGTAGGTGTCATTAACAACACGATGCCCTTTCAGTATCGCCTATGTTCAATATATTGTGCTTCTCATATGTACTTATAGTCTCCCTCACGTAAGGGCGAGTACATATTGAGTAGTATTATGTTCATATATACCTATAGTTTCCCTCACGTAAGGGCGGGTATATGTTGAATGGTTACAGTATAAAGATCTGGCAGGTATAAAGAAAGGGAGACCAATTGGTGATATAAGGAACCTTCATAATGGCCACCATTCATAAGTATCTTTCAGACTCACAATTGTTGAAAGGTCCTAACTTTGTTCCATGGAAGACAAAGATGAAAGCCATACTTCAGTTGGAAGATTTATGGGATGTAGTGACTGGCACTGAAACACGTCCTACATCACCAGGAACAGATCAAGATGCTTGGGATAAAAAAGACAAGAAGAGTTTTGTATTTATCTTACTTGCTACTACAGATGAGGTGCAACCTCATATTTGTGATGCAAAAACTAGTAAGATAGCCTGGGATGCCCTGCTCACAGTTTTTGAAGGCAAGAATCAATCCTCTATCCTTCATCTTCAAACTCAACTACATAATCTCAGTATGAGTTCTGGAGAAACAGTTGACATATTCCTCTGCAGAGTGGCAGATTTGAAAGCAAAATTGAATGCTATGGGAAAACCTGTGGATGATGATGTCTTGAATTCTGTTATCTTGAGAGCATTACCAAGTTCCTACAAGATGTTGATCACCTCTCTCAATGTTTCTGGTAGACAAGTCTCATTTGTGGAACTGGTAAACTTGCTTCAGACTGAGGAGGCAACTCAGGTCCAGAAAGATGACATGCCAGATAATGCTCTCTCCACTCAGCAAAGTGGTAAACAGCAAGGCCAGTTTCAAAAAGGAGGTGCTTCTTCCAAAGGAAAAGGGAAGCAATCTCAGCAAAAAGATACAAAATATTGCAAACTTTGTGACATGAATAACCATGACACCAACAGATGTTGGTTCAAAAACAAGCAACCAAATGAGAGAGGTTCCCACAAGAAGGGCAAGCATAAGAAAAAATACAATAAGCATAAACAATCTAAAGGCCATGTAGCTTATGCTGAATCCAACTCAGAATCACCTTCTCCTGATTCTGATTCTGATTCTGACTCTGAAAGAGCACACAAGGTGCTCATGACTCATACTTCGTCTTCTCAGATAGATGATGTATGGTATATTGACTCAGGAGCTAGCAAACACATGACTGGGGATAAATCATGGTTTGATACTTTTGTGGAGAAAGAGGGTAAGCCAGTCACAATTGCTGATAATCAGGTATATCAAGTAAAAGGAGAAGGGGATATTTTTGTGTCTCTTCCTGATGGTAATTGTCAAATTGAAAAAGTTCTCTATGTTTCGGGCTTAGCAAATAATCTACTTTCAGTCACTCAAATGTTGGATAGAAACATGAAAGTCGTGTTTCGAGTTGTCAATGGCAAGAAGAGATGCTTTATCACACATTGTGGTAAACATGTTGCCACCGGATCTTACAAACATGGCTTGTTTATTCTCGATGCTATTTCCACTCCCCATGTTGCTTTGGCTACAACTACAAAGGAGGCCACCTCTCTCTGGCATCGACGGTATGGGCATCTCAGTTCTGGATATTTGCTTGAATTACACAAATATGAGATGGTTAAAGGTCTTCCACCTCTCTCATCTACCTTACCAGTGTGCTCGGATTGCTTAGCAGGGAAGCAACATCGAGTGCCTTTTGAAACAAGCTCCTCTCGAGTTGCAAAACCTTTAGAGCTGGTACATACCGATCTGTGTGGTCCTATGTCAACTAGCTATGGTGGGAAAAGGTATTTTCAACTATTTGTTGATGATTACTCACGGAAGATATGGGTTTTCTTTCTTCAATTGAAATCAGAAGCACTTCTCTACTTTCAACAGTTCAAGAAACTTGTTGAGAAGGAGTCGGGATGTTTTATCAAGACCCTCCGCTCAGATCGAGGGGGGGAATACACCTCTGAAGAGTTTTCAACATTTCTTAAGAAACATGGAATCAAAAGGCAACTGACTACAGCCTATACACCTCAGTAGAATGGAGTTGCAGAGAGAAGAAATCGTTCCATTATGGAAATGGTTCGATGTATGCT
The DNA here is from genome assembly GCA_028583015.1 of Wollemia nobilis. Classification (NCBI taxonomy): domain Eukaryota; kingdom Viridiplantae; phylum Streptophyta; class Pinopsida; order Araucariales; family Araucariaceae; genus Wollemia; species Wollemia nobilis. The sequence goes on from JAQPPZ010002334.1 coordinate 66,997, forward strand.
AAAAGGAGCACATCTTGAGGATCAATATTGGGCAGAAGCAGTAAACACAGCATCATACCTTCTAAATAGAGCACCCACTAGAGCTCTACAAGGGAAGACTCCACAAGAAGCATGGAGTGATAAGAAACCTTCCATTGCTCATCTGAAGGTGTTTGGATGTAAAGCATTCATGCACATTCCAAAACAAAAAAGGAGGAAGCTGGATGAGAAAACCCTGCAGTGTATCTTTCTTGGTTATGATGAGTACTCAAAAGGATATCGATTGATTGATCCTAAGACTAAGAAGACACATGTAAGTAGAGATGTTATATTTGATGAAACTCTCACAACAAAAGACACATCCACAACTGTATACCTAGATGAAGACGAGCCTAAGAAGGAGGTTCAACTTCCACAGAAAAAACCAAAAATTCCAAAATGGTATACTAGCACTTTGAGAGATGCTAAGTTGAAATCCCTTCCAGATCTATCTCTTGATAGGCCATGTACTCGCAGTATGACTCAAAAAATGAGAGCAGAAGAATCTACTTCAGAGGTTGATGAACTTTGTCAACACTTTGATGATTTGTCAGTGGGTACAGAAAATGATAGAGAGGGAGAAAAGGATGGAGAAAAAATTTATATGTCTACATTGAATACAAACAAACCCACAACGGTTCAATCTGCACTTGATGAACCACAGTGGAAAGAGGCCATGGATGTAGAACATCAATCTCTCCTTAGAAATAATACTTGGAAATTAGTCGATCTGCAAAAAGGGAAGAAACCCATAGGTTGCAAATGGGTATTCAAAGTGAAATATAAGGCAGATGGGTCTATTGATAAGCATAAAGCCCGGCTTGTTGCAAAGGGGTATGCTCAGAAAGAAGGCATAGATTATGAAGAGACTTTTGCCCCTACTGCAAAAATGACTACCATTCGTGTACTTTGTGCCATGGCAGCTCAGTTTGGATGGAAATTACATCAGATGGATGTTAAAAGTGCTTTCTTAAATGGTGACTTACAAGAAGAAGTCTACATGACTCAACCAGAAGGATTTGTGGTCAAGGGGAAAGAACAAAAAGTATGCAAATTGATTAAATCCTTGTATGGGCTAAAACAAGCTCCTCGAGCTTGGTACATCAAGATAGACAGTCACCTTGTGCAGCATGGATTCGAAAGAAGTCCTTCAGATGCAAATCTCTATATCAAGAAAAATGGGTCTGATATAGTGATTCTTGTACTTTACGTAGATGATCTGATCATTACAGGAAGCTCAGAAAGTATGATTAGCTTAGTGAAAAAAGACTTGAAGCAATCATTTGAAATGATAGATCTAGGACTTCTGCACTATTGTCTTGGTTTAGAATTTACTCAAGAAAAATTTCATATACGAGTAACACAAAAAAAATATGCCAAGACTTTAGTAGAAAAATATCGGATGACTAATTGTAAGTCCAAAGCAACTCCAATGGAGCAAGGACTTAAGTTATCTCGATATGATGAGTCACCTCAGGTAGATGGAACTCTCTATCGTCAATTGATTGGGAGTCTCCTATATCTGACAAATACCAGGCCAGATCTCAGTTTTGCTGTGGGATATCTTTCAAGATTTATGCAAGAGCCTAAGATGAGTCACTGGAAAGCAGCAAAAAGAGTTCTTCACTATGTTCATGGTAGTACAAATTATGGCCTGGAATATAGAAAGAATAATAAATTTTTCTTACTTGGATACACAGACTCAGATTATGCTGGATCTCTTGATGATCGTAAATCCACTTCTGGATATGTTTTTCATCTCGGGTCTGGACCAATCTCATGGCACAGTAAGAAACAGCATGTGGTTGCTCTATCTTCAACAGAAGCAGAATATCGTGCAGCCAGTGAAGCAGTCTGCGAGATACTGTGGTTAAGTCGCATTTTTACAAACATGGGCCTTCCAAAGAATCTTCCACTTCATTTGTTTTGCGACAATCAAGGTGTTTTGAATCTTGTCAAAAATCCAATTTTTCATGAACGTACCAAACATGTTGATACCAGATGTCATTTTATTCGGGATGAAGTTCCAAAGCACCATATACAACTCCAATACATTCCTACTGATGAGCAAGTTGCCGATATCTTCACCAAAGCACTTGGCCATATCAAATATGAGAAATTTCGAGCAACTATTGGAATTTGCCAATAATGAAATAAGGGGGGATGTTAAAGCATATGACATATTGTATTTCATTATTTTAAAATATTGCTCGTAGGCAATCTCCAAGTTAGGTTGATTAACCAACTCATCGTTAATCAACCGCTTTCAACTGTTTGTAAACTGTTTGTAAATATTTATATTACAATCAATGAGAAAGTATTCACTGCTTCGTAATTTCAATAAAAATAGTTGCTATTTTGGTCTGAGAAAACAATTACCAACTAGTGGGTTATGTGGATTTATAGAGGTAAATTGGATCAACTTGTGGTCCAGAAATGGATGAGGTATTTTTAGATTTCTATGATGAATAGTATGATGACTATCAACCAATTTCTTTCACCAAGATTGTGCCTTAGAATTTGTAAAGGTCTAAAAATTAAGAGATCATGGTTGAACATGAGAAACATGTGATCAAGAAAGCACCACTTGTGGAGGAAGAAATACAACCATCACCAGAAGTGCAACTCCAATTAAAGAAGAAAAATAAGCGTGAGGTATTCCCTTTCTCAAAAATATCCAAAATTCCTAGAACATGTGTAATTTCTTCATCAGGCACAAACCCTCCTCTTGCAGATGAAGCCACATAGGCTAAAATTTTAGAAGATCCTCCTCTAGTTTAGGTAGAACAACTTTTCCAGGACATGGAGGTCATAGATCTAGAAAAGAAGGTGGAGGAGGAGTAATAAAAGGGTGAACCAGTGCCACAGTCACCCTCATCATTGGCTCAAATTATTTCTAAGCCTAAAGGTATATTTTCTACACCTTCATCCCTTTCTATTGAGCATTCAATGATTGTTGCACCCCATTATGTAGTTGTTGATTCAATCTCACCTCCATTCAACATACCCACCACCTCCATTTTGCTTCCTTTCCAGTATCCAGTCATCGATGCTCCCTCTTATTCTATTTCCACTTCTATTATTTTCATTTATTTTAGTTCTTTTACATCTAGTCCCAATTCATTTTCCCTCTCTTCTTCCTCCATTCCAGTAAATTATACTACGAATATAAGTACACAAGCTCCTCGTCGAGTGAGTGTAACTATAGCCAAAACCCTCACTTCTATTCCCTTAACTACTTCTGTTCCACCAACCATCTCCATTCCAAATTCCCTTCCTGAGCCAAAACCTTTGCAAGATTGTTTTCCCCCTACTCCTTTTCTTGAGTTGGAGGTACTGCAAGAGATAGGGATAGATATTGTACCAGAGAATCCTATTGCAACAAATATGAGCCAATATCAATTAATTTCCTTGTAGTGGTTGAAAATTCATAAGATAAGAGAATCTCAGAATGCAACAAAGGTATTGAAGAAGGTCACTTTTGACCCTAAATATATGGAGTCTCATACTATAAAAATGATTCCCTAGATCTAGAAGCCCCAAGGAGAAATGGCTCCAAGTGATTACACTTATAAAGTCATTACATAGGACTTGACGAAGATTGACACCACATAGAAATTAAGGAACATGAGCTATATTTACCTACATGGTGAGCATTACAAAGAAATTAGGAAAGATTATTGAGTTGAATGATGCTCTGGCTGAAAATAGGGACAAATTAGAAATGACAAAATTCAAAGCAAAGTGATGGAAAAATAGGGTAGAAGAGTTGGATAAAGAACCCAAGGGTTACCAGATAGCTTGGGCAGGAGCAAAGAAACAAGTGCAAGCATTAAAAACCTAGATTGAGGTTGTGCAAAAACAATTGGCTGAGAAATCCATGCAATCATTGGCTTATCCAAGGAGAAAATCAAAGAAAATTATTGTCAATTGATGAAATATTGTGTGATAGTGGTGACTGGTACTCTCAAGATTTTATTGTATATTCATGAGGCATGAATAGTGATTTTTCTTAGAGAGCACACTTTGGAGTATGTTGAGGAACAAATGGAACCAAAACTTGAACTAGCACTAAAAATTTAGGCATTGGCTCAATATGAATTCCAGGTTAAGCCAATGAATGGGATGGATCATGGTTGGGATAAGGCTACAATTATGTTGCATATCTTCTTTTCCAAGTTAAATATGGCAAGAGAAGGTCAGAAATTGATAACCATGTTTAAATAGGAGCATTGCATTTAACTCATGTATTTCAAAGCTCTAGCTCATGTTGGTTTACCAAGATTCATTTATGAGTAGGGTGAAAATTTACCAAACAAATATTTGAAGGTATTCCGGTAAAATTTCATAGAAGATACTTTAGATATCAACAACTACGAGGAGCCCATCATAGAAGAAAATTTTTTACCATACATGGAAGGGCTCACCCGCATCGAATCATCCCTGTTGGAACTCTAGCAAATGAGTGAATCACATCAACATGGATCACGTTGAGATGTTGCATTTCATCAGTGATTCAGTGATTTCACTCTCTACATTTACTCTGGACTCCTACGCTAAGGCAGTTACTATGTATGAAACTACCATTAAAATCATCACCAAGCAAGAAGTGCGAGTATGAGCCAAAGCAGAATAGAAAGTTGCAGAAGAGTAGGATAAGGAGGTGCAAGAGGAAAGAAGGAAGAAGGAGAATGCAGAATAAAATGTACCATTCAATGCAGTCAACATCAGTGACAACTTAACCCAATGGATAAAGGTCTGGAATCGATTACATTTAGAAGAACTGAATAGGCCGAGATCCACCAAAAGTGTTGACAATTTTACCACACTAATTTTTTTTGTAAAATTAAATAAAAAAAAGATAAATGGTGTAGTTGTGCTGATTTCACTACTTTAATATAATATTTTATGTTCCTCTCCTGTAAACAATTTCATTTTATATTTGAATATGCACAGTAAAGTTTTCCAATAAAAAATTAATGGCACTCATGAGTGAAACATAGAAGAAAAAAATTGATTGCGATGGACATTTTAGAATATAAGGATTAATGGAACATCAGGTACGACTTTAGCATTTTTATTCAATGTGAAGATCCCATTAGAATTAAAGGAAAAAAAAAATTGCCTAAGGAGGGGGCAAAAATCCTTTACGACCTTCTTTTCGGGTGAAATTGCCTTGATGAAATATTGTGTGATAGTGGTGACTGGTACTCTCAAGATTTTATTGTATATTCATGAGGCATGAATAGTGATTTTTCTTAGAGAGCACACTTTGGAGTATGTTGAGGAACAAATGGAACCAAAACTTGAACTAGCACTAAAAATTTAGGCATTGGCTCAATATGAATTCCAGGTTAAGCCAATGAATGGGATGGATCATGGTTGGGATAAGGCTACAATTATGTTGCATATCTTCTTTTCCAAGTTAAATATGGCAAGAGAAGGTCAGAAATTGATAACCATGTTTAAATAGGAGCATTGCATTTAACTCATGTATTTCAAAGCTCTAGCTCATGTTGGTTTACCAAGATTCATTTATGAGTAGGGTGAAAATTTACCAAACAAATATTTGAAGGTATGCCGGTAAAATTTCATTACTTTAGATATCAACAACTACGAGGAGCCCATCATAGAAGAAATTTTTTTACCATACATGGAAGGGCTCACCCGCATCGAATCATCCCTGTTGGAACTCTAGCAAATGAGTGAATCACATCAACATGGATCACGTTGAGATGTTGCATTTCATCAGTGATTCAGTGATTTCACTCTCTACATTTACTCTGGACTCCTAGGCTAAGGCAGTTACTATGTATGAAACTACCATTAAAATCATCACCAAGCAAGAAGTGCGAGTATGAGCCAAAGCAGAATAGAAAGTTGCAGAAGAGTAGGATAAGGAGGTGCAAGAAGAAAGAAGGAAGAAGGAGAATGCAGAATAAAATGTACCATTCAATGCAGTCAACATCAGTGACAACTTAACCCAATGGATAAAGGTCTGGAATCAATTACATTCAGAAGAACTGAATAGGCCGAGATCCACCAAAAGTGTTGACAATTTTACCACACTAATTTTTTTTGTAAAATTAAATAAAAAAAAGATAAATGGTGTAGTTGTGCTGATTTCACTACTTTAATATAATATTTTATGTTCCTCTCCTGTAAACAATTTCATTTTATATTTGAATATGCACAGTAAAGTTTTCCAATAAAAAATTAATGGCACTCATGAGTGAAACATAGAAGAAAAAAATTGATTGCGATGGACATTTTAGAATATAAGGATTAATGGAACATCAGGTACGACTTTAGCATTTTTATTCAATGTGAAGATCCCATTAGAATTAAAGGAAAAAAAAATTTGCCTAAGGAGGGGGCAAAAATCCTTTACGACCTTCTTTTCGGGTGAAATTGCCTTGATGGAAAATTTCATCCAAATAAAGAAAGAGGAAAAATTTCACAAGTGATAGAGAAAATTCAAAGTCAAAAGTGCCCCTAGAAGGGGGAAAAAGTTATTTGTGCCCCTCTTAGGGGTAAAATCATAGTTAAAAGCATCTTCGAGGTGAAAATATAAGGAAGAGCATGCTTGGTGTGGTTAAGGTCAAATTTGCTCCTCAGGAGGGGCAAAAATCCCTTTCACCCATAATGGGAGTAAAACTCCAATAAAAAACATTTTTAGAGTGCAAACATAAAGATGAGATCAACCAGGAAAGGTTTGAAAATTCAAAGTCAAAGGTGCCCCTTAGGAGGGGCAAAAATTATTTTTGCCCTCCTTCGGGGTGAATTTTTAAACAAATCCACCTCGAAGCGAAAGTCCTAGAAATATCAGTTTTTCCTACCAGTCAAAGTCAAAGTTGTGCCTAGGCTAGGTAAAAAATCAACATCACCCCTAGGGTGGGGTGAAAGTCACTATCGCACCTCTCAGGGGTGAAATCAATTATTTTTGCCTCCTTCCTTGTAGAAGATGTTTTTTATCATTTTCGAGTGAAGTTACCCAAGAAAGAGGCAAAAGTATGTTGACGGGTGAAACTCCCATGTTTGCCTATGATTTAAACAAGAAGATGTCAGAGCGAAATCAATCAAAATGAAAGGCAAAATTTTAGCTTTGAAGGCAACCATCAACGTAATAAATCATTTTTGCCCTTGCCTCCTATGAAAATGTCTTTTGCCCCATTGCAAGGGTGAAGTCAAGTTTTACTTCTCTCTCTCAGTAGGGTTATGTTTAGAAGTGCCATAACTACAAATATTTTAAGGAAAGGGTAGAGATTGACAAAATTTAGTTCTTGGGGCAGTAAGAGTGATCATCCAAAATTTTAGCTAAAATATTGCAAGAATTTAATACCACATCTTGATTTTTGAGGTGCCCTCCATGAATTTTGTTCCTTTTCAAAATAGAATTAAATTTCATTGATCGTCACTAGCAAGGATCATACTCTAAGGTATAAGGGAATGAAATTATGCTTAGAAATTAGTGTTCAAGCTCCCTATTTGCCATGTGACATTGTTTAGTTTTGATGCACTAATGTTTGGAATGTTTTCTCCATCGTCCATATTTACCAATATTTGGGTGCACTCTATGAAAACCATATCGCTACCCCCTGAAGAATAATCTAATTTGAGCATCGGCATTATCGAGGAGGGAATTGTTGTTACTAATTTTTGACTAGTTGATATTTTTTGCCATTGTGCATTTAATGATAGCGGTGAAATCATCTATAAATACTAAGCATTTTAATGTAATAGAAAGGATAGACACTGCAGAAAAACACTTTAAGTTTTTGCATAAATAGAAATATATTTGACATCTAGTGCCTTGAGCAGTATTATGTTTGATTTCTTTTTGCTTGTCATTTTTGATTAAATTCATGTCCATTATTTACTGATTTTAAATTTTGCATCTAGATTTAATTATTGCTTGTGATAGAGTGAATACTGGAAAACTTCTTGAAAGTCATCTCTACAAAATTTTGAGTGGTTTTCGTACCTTGCATTCTGTTATATGCTAATCAATGTTTGTTGTGAATTTTTGTTTTTAGTTTATCCCCACCTTATATTTTCGTCTTATAGCCATATTTTCCTTTCCTTTCTTCATTTTTCAGTTTTTCTTGTTACCCTAATATTTAAACCAATCAATAGTTTTAGTACGGGAACCAACCCTCTCTAGAGATTGCCTTGAAAGATATTTCTCTCCTTCGGCCTTTCAATGTTGGCCAGGTCTAGGGTGCAAAAATAATATTTTGTAATTAGGCATTTTTGTGACCAACACTAAGGCATTAACATTCCTTTGGTTAGTAGTTCAAAGTAATATTATTATAGAATAAAATCTATAAATAAGAGGATATCATGGACTTTTTAGAAGTGCCTTATGTGAGATATATTTAGAAACATTAGACCATTTACTTCTTCATTTTCCCTTTGCTTACACCATTTGGCGTTGATTTTTTAAAAATATGGTAATGTATTGGACACTTCCATAAATATTGAAAGAGTTGAAATATTGGATTTTTTACTTCAAAGGTAAAGCATTATATGTTATGCGGAGGATTGGTCCCACCATTATTTATTAGAATTTATGGTTTGAAAAGAATAATAATTTTTTTAGAAATAAATTTTAAAACTAGACCAATTTTAGAATTGTGTTATTTCCCCTCTTGAAGAATGTTTATAGATATGATGTTAATCATGGGTAATCTCAAGTGTTTAAAAGAATGTGTTAGCCCTTGGTTATATGATTTGAATATAGATGGAATATTAATTGACATAAATGGTATTTAAACAAAGGATACCCTTTGATATATCATAAAACAGAATTTACCCAAAAATTGGGTTTATCAAAATAAATTTTTATGGTGATTCTAAAGGAAATTTGGGAAAAGTGAGTGGATATGGTATTTTTTAAATAAATGAAGAAAAAATAATCCTCATTTAGAACCATATGGAGCTTCAAATAACAACTATGCATAGGCTAGGGTACTTATTATAGGGATTAATATTTGAAAATGAATGAAAATATATTTGAACTGAGAGAGATTAAAAAATTATCATTAATGCTCTCAATAAAGATAAATATAGTATTGCTTTTTATTTTCATTCACTAATGTTGGATGTAATCTCTTGGAAAATATGAACATGTCTATAGAAAATAAAATCAAGTTATAAATAATTTAGACAATCATAATGTTGATCTTCATCTTAGTAAAATTTAAACAAATGGTCAAGTGAGATTGTATCTTTTAACAAAAATGGTGTCACAAAGTTAATAGTATAAACTAGTACTTTGAGAAAAGCTAAAGAATATATTTGATAGAAAATAAAATGAATAATGTCTTTGATAATTTTTTTTTTGGTAAATTAATTTTATTCAAAATAGGGTATTTGAAAGGCGCCCCAATGCCTTGTACATCAGTGAAACAAATAAGAACACTAGAATTTCAAGAGGAACACAACAGAGAGGCATTCAACCTAGAAAAACAAAAGGAAAATGTCCTATGGTACAAAGGAATAGAAAGAGGAACTAATAACCATCAACCCAAACCAAAATCAAACCTACTGTCCTGTAAGAATTTGGAACAATGATTATTATTCAGCTCTGCATTAAATAAGATTACAATGGAGAACCGTCGGAATGAACCAGCTACAATAAGCACTTTGTTATAACGAGATAACAAATGCAAGAGTAGGACAAATAATATGTTAGCAAACAAGAATAAAGATAACAATGACGCTAACATCCCCCTTTATTACATTATTTGGGTAATGTAATAACTAATAGCTATACTTAGACTACTAACATCCCCTTACATTATTTTGCAATACAAAGTGAGTTGCGAAACAATTCAAATTTGACACGTCCAAGTGCCTTAGTGAAAATGTCTGCAACTTGAGCATCTGTGGGAATGTGCTGAAGTTGAATTCGATGCTTTGGAACTTCCTCTCGAATGAAATGACATTGTGTGTCAATGTGCTTTGTTTTTTCATGATGGACTGGATTCTTGACGAGGTTCAAAACACCCTGATTGTCGCAAAACAAGTGTATTGGAGATTTTGATGGATGGCCCATACTTGTCAGAATGCGACGTAACCATATCACTTCGCACACAGCTTCACGTGCGGCGCGATATTCTGCCTCTGTTGAAGAAATAGCAACCACCTGTTGCTTCTTGTTGTGCCAAGAGACAGGACCGGATCCCAGATGAAAAATGTATCCAGAAGTTGACTTGCGATCATCAAATGATCCGGCATAGTCGGAGTCCGTGTATCCTTGCAAGAAGAATTTGTTGTTCCTCTTGTATTCTAGGCCATATTCTATAGTACCACGGACATAGTGAAGAACACGTTTTGTTGCTTTCCAATGAGTAATCTTAGGCTCCTGCATGAACCTCGAAAGATAGTTTACAACAAATACGAGATCCGGCCTAGTATTGGTCGGATATATGAGACTCCCAATCAACTCGTCGATAGAGAGTGCCATCTACCTGAGGTGAGTCATCATATCGCGATAACTGAAGTCCATTCTCCATAGGAGTTGCCATTGGCTTGCAGTCAGTCATGCGATATTTATCGAGCAATGTCTTGGCATACTTTTTTTGAGACACTTTGATGGTGTGCTCCTTCTGGCTGAATTCCAGACCAAGACAGTAATGGAGAAGTCCGAGATCTGTCATCTCAAAAGATTTGCACAAGTTTCTTTTGACAGTAGAGATCATATCTTCTGAACTCCCTGTAATGAGCAGATCATCCACATAGAGTACAAGCAACACTATCTCAGAACCCTGTTTCTTGAAATAGAGGTTTGCATCTGACGGACATCTCTTAAATCCATGCTGCATTAGGTGATTGTCCATTTTTATATACCAAGCTCGAGGAGCTTGTTTCAGACCATACAAGGATTTAACCAATTTGCAAACTTTCTCGCTGTTGGCCTTCCACTTCAAATCCTTCAGGCTGAGTCATATAGACTTCTTCTTGGAGATCACCATTAAGAAAGGCACTTTTGACATCCATTTGGTGAACTTTCCACCCATATTGTGCTGCCATAGCACACATAACCCGAATTGTGGTCATCCGAGCAGTAGGTGCAAAAGTTTCCTCATAGTCGATGCCTTCCTTTTGAGCATAGCCCTTTGCAACAAGACGGGCCTTATGCTTATCAATTGTTCCATCTGCCTTGTACTTGACTTTGTATACCCATTTGCAGCCAATAGGTTTCTTTCCATGCGGCAGATCAACAAGCTTCCAAGTTTTATTCTTCATCAGAGACTCATACTCTGTATCCATAGCGGCCTTCCACCGAGGCTCACTAAGAGCATCTTGCACCGATGCGAGTTCAAGACTATCTATGGTAGACATGAATGCCCTGTCATCATCAATATCCATATCCTCAACTTCTCTACTTGGAGTCACAGAAAGTTCCTCAAAAGATTGACAAAGATCATCAACCTCACCGGCTTCTCCGGCTTCTCTTTCCTTTTGAGCCATATGCGTGTACGAGGTCTATCCAAATTCAAATTGGGAGGAGTGGATAAATTTGCATCTCTGATTGTATTTGTACACCATTTAGGATTCTGCTTCGGTGGTGGTGAAGAAGATGTAGAAGGACCTCCTGTCTGTGTTGACGAAGGAATCTCCTCTTCCTTAGGTTCCACAATATCCTGGTGTATTGTAGATGTGCTCTGTGATGTGAAAGCTTCATCAAAGACAACATCTCTGCTGATATGAATTTTCTTGGTCAAAGGATCTATCAACCGATATCCTTTAGAGTGCTCAGAATATCCAAGAAAAATACATCTCAGTGTTTTCTCATCTAGCTTCTTCCTTTTTTCTTTCGGTATGTGCATGAAAGCTTGACACCCGAAGATACGTAGATGAGATATGGAGGGTTTTCGACCACTCCATGCTTCCTGTGGAGTCATTCCTTTTAGGGCCTTTGTGGGTGCCCTATTCAAAAGATACACTGCAGTGGTGACAGCTTCTGCCCAATATTGTTGCCCAAGAGTTGCACCTGTGAGCATACAACGAACCATTTCCATGATAGAACGATTCCTTCTCTCAGCAACTCCATTCTGCTGAGGAGTATAGGCAGTTGTTAACTGTCTCTTGATCCCATGCTTATCTAGGAATGCAAAAAATTCATTAGAGGTAAACTCTCCCCCTCGATCTGAGCGGAGGGTTTTGATAGAAGCCCCTGACTCCTTCTCAACGCATTTCTTGAACTCGCTGGAAGAATGCAAAAGCTTCGGATTTCGGTTTGAGAAAGAAAACCCACATCTTTCGTGAGTAGTCATCTACGAATAATTGAAAGTACCTCTTCCCTCCAACACTGTTGGGTGTGAAAGGACCGCATAGATCGGTGTGAATTAGCTCCAGAGGTTTTCGTGCTCTTGTAGAGCTCTTCTCAAATGGTACTCTATGCTGCTTTCTTGCCAGCGATCGAGCACACTGGCAATGTGGCAGAAAGGGAAGGAAGACCCTTTACCATCTCATACTTGCTGAGCTCAAGTAAGTAGCCAGAACTAAGATGCCCATATCTCTTGTGCCATAGGGAAGTTGCCTCCTTGGTAGAAACAGTCATGGCAACATGTGGAGTAGAGATAGCATCTAGTGCAAATAAGCCATGCTTATATGAAGTCATTGCAATATGCTTACCCTTCCTGGTAATTGTACAACACTTCTTTCCATTCTCAACACGAAAGTTGACAACCATATTTCTGTCCAGGATTTGTGTCACTGACAACAAATTGTTGGCCAATCCCGGAACATAGAGGACCTTGTCAATCTGACACTTGCCATCAGGAAGAGTGACTGAAACTGTACCCTCTCCCTGAACCCTGTAGGTTTTATCATCAGCAATGGTGACAGGTTTGCCCTCCTTGGCCACAAATGATTCAAACCACGATCTATCGCCAGTCATATGTTTACTAGCTCCAGAATCGACATACCAAATAGGATCCCTCTGAGTGGAATCTGTGGTAGTCATGAGCACCTTGTGTGCCCATTCAGAATCTGAGTCAGATTCTTCAACAGCAACATTCACCGGGGTTGCTTGTTCTTATTTTGTGGTTTGTTTTGGCCTTTTTGCTTGTTCTTATGCCAACACCTGTTGGTGTCATGGTTGTCTTTCTCACGGATCTTGCACCACCTCTTCTTCGTTGAGGTTGCTTGCCTTTTCCTTTCGTATCCTGTTGAGAATTTCCTCCTTTCTGAAAGTTGCCTCCTTTTTGCCCATTACCTTTCTTCCTAGAACCCTGCTTGTTGGTGTATAGGGTTGTATTGGAAGAATCATCCTTGTGAAGTTGGCGTGCCTCCTGTTGTTGAAGCAGATTGACCAACTCGATGTAGGTAATTTGTCGTTGGGACACCTGGATGGAGGTTATCAACATGTCAAATGAAGAAGGTAAAGCTCTCATCACAAGTGAAATGAGAAGCTTTTCATCCACGGTATCTCCTAGAGAACTCAATTTCTCTTTCAACTCGGACACTCTGCACATAAAGAGTTCAACTGTTTCACCCTGTCTCAAACTCGGGTTATGAAGTTGTTGTTGAAGATGAAGAATGGTGGATTCATTCTTCCCCTCATAGATGGTTCTAAGGGCATCCCATGCCTCTTTACCACTTGCTTTATCAGCTATATGAGGTTGCACTTCATCTGAAACAGCAAACAAAATGAGCACCTTTGCTCTACTGTCTTTCTTGTCAAAAGCAATCTGATCTGCTGAAGGACCTGTGGATCCTGCTGTTGGTGAAGGCCTTGTTGCTACTCCAGTAACAATATCCCACAAATCTTCCATTTGGAGAATAGCCTTCATCTTATGTTTCCATGGTGTATAATTTGGACCTTTCAATAACTGATGCGGATCAGTCATCAATTTTGCAACAGCGGCCATAGTGAAGGTTCCTTATATCACCAAATTGGTCCCCCTTTCGATATACCTTTTGCTAGGCCAATATACCGTACAAAATACCCGCCCTTACGTGAGGGAAACTATAGGTATTTAGAAAGATCAACAAAAATCACCCGCCCTTACGTGAGGGAGACTATAGGTGAATTTTAGAGATCATACGATACGTGGAACATAAGCGGTACCGAAAGGGAATCGCCTTGTTGATGGCACCTACCATAGAAGATTCTTCTCATGCGTGGGGCGTAACTTCCCCTAAACACTATGAAGAATACTTCGTCAGGATTTACGCCTAAACACAAGTGCGATAAAGGGTAGTGGATGGAGTAAAAAATGCAAAAATGGCGTACTTATTCCTCCCCGACGATTTATAGAGAACAAGCTCCGACGTCGTTATAGCAGCTATATTAGGCGGCGGATACGGTAGCCAAATCACGACAGCTTTACCTGTAAGTGCTAGCCAGAGGTATCGCAAATACCGAGCGCTGCAGTGCAAATAAATTGCACAGATGGGTTTTATATTCCGGGGACTTTAGGGAGTGTTTGATTTTAATTTTTAATGTTATAGTGCAAAAATGAAATATGCAACATACAACAAAAAAAATGCCCACTAGAATAACCCACAAGGTGTCGGTCACAGCCGAAAATGCACCTTTTACAATGCCAAATTGCTATTTTTCATAAAAATTACTCTCAATCCCCCTTTGATTTTTTTGAAAAAAAATCCCCCCTTAAAAGGCTTTCTTTAACAAAGCATTTTTATAATTATTATCAATTTTAAAATTAAAATAAATAATTTTAATTTCTATAGTTTTAAACTTTAGAAAAAATAAATTAAAAATTAAATTTAATTTATTAAAGTTTAAAAACTATATTAAAAAAAATTAAAATTAAAAATTTTAATTAAAAATAATAATAATAAAAAAATGACTTTGACAAAAAAAAATTATACCTTGGGGGAGTCGGCGGGATTCGAACCCCCGACCTGTAGGCTCCCTGAGCCTTACCGCACGGCTCACGACCACGTGAGCCAGCGGGCTGATCCGAAAAGATCAGTAGACCTCCTCCCTTATCAACCCGAATCCTCCTCCTCCTCGGCCTCTGCAGCTGCCGGCGCTCCTCTCTGCCGAGGCAGAAACACCGCTCCTCTCTGCGGCTGCAAAAAAAAACTTCCACAGACCAACTTTTTTTTTTTTTTTTTTTCTTTTAACGGGTAGGGGGGGTGGCTCTGTGTTTTTTTTTTTTTTTTTTCTTTCCGGCCGCGCGCGATTCGCGCCGTGCGCCGGGTGGGGGGCCGTTTTTTTTTTTTTTCGGGAGGGTTTTGGGGGGGGGGTGCCGCGCCGCTACGCGCAAATGGCGGGGGGGGGTTTATACCCCCTCAATTCCCGCGTGGGCGGGGATTTAAAAATCCCGCGCGGGGGGGGGTCCCTCCTCTCGCGCCGGCCTGTCGCCTGGCGCGACCGCGGCCCGTCGCGGGATTTAAAAAATCCCGCGCGCGGGGGGGTCTCCCCTCCTGTCGCGACCGCTACGCGCAAATGGCGCGGGGGGGGGGGGTTTATACCCCCTCCAATTCCCGCGCGGGTGGGGATTTAAAAATCCCGCGCGGGGGGGGTCCCTCCTCTCGCGCCGGCCTGTCGCCTGGCGCGACCGCGGCCCGTCGCGGGAGTGCGCGCTGTCGCACGGCCCTGCGCGCACTGTCGCGTAATGCGACAGTTGCTGTCGCGCGGGCCTGTAGCGTCCTCTTCGGGCGGGGGGGAGCGATTGCCGCGCCTCCTGCGCGGACGTCCCCTTCCTGCGCTTCTGCGGCCACGGACCGCCAAGGAGCTTCCAGCGACCTACGCGTCCGCGGGTGTTTTTTTTTTTTTTTTAAATCACGCAATGGCGTGAAGAAAAAAAATAATCCCGTCGCAACACAGCCACCTTTCACCGCTCCCTGCAATCTTCTCGCCCAGAATTTCCGAGTGGCTCTGATGCCATGTAAGAATTCGGAACAATGATTATTATTCAACTCTGCATTAAATAAGATTACAATGGAGAACCGCCGGAATGAACCAGCTACAATAAGCACTTTGTTATAACGAGATAACAAATGCAAGAGCAGGACAAATAATATGTTAGCAAACAGTAATAGTATAACAGTACGCTAACATGTCCTTCATACCAAAGGACCAAAACCTAGAAAGGAAGGACAGGAGTTGGAAGAAAAGGATAACAATCACACTTAGAGAGGAGTGTCAGTTTACATTGGATAAATAGTAGTGGTATCCAAAATGGTGTCCTTTGTAGTATCCTTCAGAATATCCTTTAGGTTATCCTTTAGAGCATCAAGACAACCTTCCTTGGTGATTTCAACCACATATTCATCTTTGACACCCCCTTTGGCATCAGAAGGAACTTTAGCAGTAGATATTATAGGAGTATCATCAAAGGTATCACAAAAGAATAGAAGGCTAAGAGCCTAACACTATTATTTGAGACTCACAATAGCTTTACCAATGGCTGAGTGGGTAGTCTCCAGGTGATCAACAGTTGTAGAAGTAGCTTGAACAACCAATTTGTGAAGGTATTTTTCAACTAGTTCAGGCGAGTTGGAGTGATCCTTTGAAAGTTTAATGAAAGTATAAGGAGGGGTTTCAGCTAATTCTTTCAGCTTAAGCCTTTGGGAAAATCTGACAGGAGTGTTTTCAACTTTGACCTTTTTCCTAATGTTGAATTCAGGATGGGGCTTATCATTCTTGTCCCTCTTCTTAGGTTTTGAAATTTTGGGACTGGGCGTAGAGGAAGAGTTTTCCTCCTTAGACTCAGGGGCAGGGATGTTACCTCTAGGGAATTTGAGAAGGAGGAATATGTACAAGACATTAAAAAGACATTGGTGACATGGTAAAACTTCCTCCTTTTTGGATTGGGTTGACACAATGGTATAATTGATAGACCAGAATATAGCAGTAGGGATGTTCATCATCTTGGCATCATGAAAGTGATATACGTAAGCCAGGTGGAAACAAAAAAGTTGGACCTCATGGTTGTCACAGGTTAAATATTGCATGATAGGTTTTAATATTTATTGCCAAGGAGTGGAAATATGGCTATGATGCAAACATTTTCTATACATTTCGTTGAATTCTTTTTGAATAACACCAGATCTGCTTCCCAGTTATGCTTGTTTTACCGAATAACCTTGCCATCCAAAGGTTATCCTGTTAGGTCCACAACAGCTCAATAGTGATATGGAATTCTACCCATGAACAATAACAAGGCCCTTATTCCAGGTTTTAGCAAAGGCCTTCATTACTTCCTCATAAATGCCAACAAATAGCTTGAAGAACTCAATTAGCGCTCTTTTAGTTTTATCCTTCCACAAATATCTAACCATTGGGTCAAGTTCAAACACTTTAGGTTCGATGAAAATGGGTTTGCTTTCCTTCATGATGACAAGTAGAAAATGGTGAAGATGAAATCAAAGAACAAGGATTAGGTTGAAAAGGACAGATGCAATGGTAAAGGACTACTAATTAAGTAGCATGCAACGAGTTTTTTAAAAGGAAAGTGTTGTCATCATTCAGAGTCATGCAAGGAGGCCAAAAAGACTGCTTCAAAAAAGGAAAAAAACCCTATAGAAAAGAGGATTGGCTAGGGCAAAGGTCGAAGCAGATTTTTAGGCATTGGATGTTGCACCAACTAAATGAGTAGATTAATGTCAGATGAGATGGTTGCGCATTAGGGGTGCACCAAAAACATATCTAGTAAGAGGCCCTAGCATGAGACATAGAAAGGATGGGGATGTTCACCATACAGAGTCTCGAAATGAAGCAACTTGTGAATTGGTTGAGGATGGTTTTTGATGAGATAAAATTACACAGATCAATACACATAGGAGAAAAATGATTATTAATCATGCTCAATTTTGCCTTGGGATAACAAAGGGATTCAGTTAAAAAAAAATAGGTATGAGCATAGATGAATGCGGTGGGTATTTTAAAAATGAAACACAAAGAGTCATGCAACCTATCTCCAATGTAAAACATAGATTTTTAAGGAAGGTCTAACAAAAGGATTGAAATGTGAGCCCTATGCTTCACATGGAATAAGGAATTTTTGGGAATGAACTGGAATATATTTTTAAGCCTCAACATGAGTATCATTAATTTGATCACATTTAATAAGTTCATCCACCTCGGGAGGTAAAGTATCGGTCCATTTAAATAGCCCTTTGGAGTTAACCCCAATATTAGCTAGTTTGTTAGCAACTGAATATGCCTCCCTATAGGCATGTTGGACAATGGAGTTATGCTACTAGCAAATGACTTTCTTACTTTCCTCCATGATTTTTCTGATCCTCCAACTACTAAGTTTTGAATTCTTTAAGTAGTTGATGATATTTAGAGAATCTCCTTCCACTATAATGTTCCCTGGAATATTTTTAAGGAATTGGAGGCCTCTCCAAACCACCTTGGATTCTGTAGAGTGATTGGACATAATGCCCAAAGGTTTGGAATAAGAAAAAATAAAATTTCCTAAATGATCTCAAAGAATTCCTCCAGTCTCAGCTTTTCCTGGATTTTCTTTGGTATCTCCATCAAAATTAATTTTGACCCACCCAATTGGCAGAGGGAACCATTTAACATTACTCCTTGAATTTGAAGGATTACCATATTTTAAAGTATCAGGGAATATATTACAATAATTAAGGATGGCTTTATCAAACAAAGGACAAGGAAAATTATCAAAAGGAGCAATAAAGATATTTTCATTAGCAAAGAGGATAATTTTATGAGCAATGATATCTGCATGAAGAGCTCTTTTATAAAAAATCCTTCTGTTGTGTTCAAGCCAAATTTTCCAAAGGTGGTACTGTAGACAACATTTCTAGAGTCCTTTGAGTACAGGAGTTTTAAATGGATTGGGCCACTACTGGAATAGTGTAAAAATGGAAGGAGGAGAAGCCCAAACCAACTAAAAATTTAGAAGAAGCTTGTTGATCACCATTCTTGAAAAAGGATAGAAGAAGAAAAGGTGAGTAGACTCCCAATCAGAAAGACAAAGATAACATCTGTTATGAAGAGGAATGCCCCTTTTTTATGAGATTTTAAATAGTAAGGATACGGTATTGAATGCAAAGCCAAGAAAATGAAGCAATTTTGGGAGTCAGATACTTGTTACAAACCAGCTTAAAAGGAATAAGAGTTTCAATATTTTTGGGGAAAAACAAGTAATCTGATTTGACAGAGAATTCATCAGAATTAGTGGGTTCCCAAATGGGTTGGTCCTTGAAATCACCAACTAGGATTTTTATGGAAGATAGTTGGGCATTCAAGCAAGAAATTTCATCATAAAAATTTGGGACATTAAGTCTTTTCCAGATCATGATACCATTACAAGAGGATACGAAATTAGCCATTAAAGGACCAACCAATTTTTTAGTAATGTTGATAAGCCTTTGAAACATAGAAATCTAGCTAAAAGAAGTATCACCATTCCTCTTATCCTTCTAGAAAAAAATAGAATTACCATCTCCAAGTTGTAATCGAATTCCTTTTTACAACAAGGAACGAGCTTCACAAATAGATTTCCAAAAAATAGACCCACAAGAAGGGACCTGGTCATGTAAAAATTCAGAGGCCTGAAGATACTTCCTTCTGATGATTTTGACCCACTCAACCTTTTCATTGGAAATGAGTCTCCAGTATTGTTTGGCAAGGAGGGAAATATTGAGAAGAGAGATCCTTCTAAGCCCTAAGCCCCTTGATATTTTGTTTTACATACTTTGTACCAAGAAACTAAACTGAATCTATGTTTATTTTCAGATCTTGTCCAAAGAAAGTGTTTTTTGAATTTTCTCCATATTTTTATCAACAGTAACAAGAGCTTTGAGCAAAACAAGTAAATAGATAGGAATGCTTTGGAGGTAGGCCATGGTAAGAGTGAGTTTACCTTCTTGGGATAGAATATTACCTCTCCAAGTGGATAATTTTTTTTTGAGTCTCTCAATGACATTATCCCATAGGCTTTCTTTGGCATTTCCAATGAAAATAGGTAAGCCCAGGTAGGAGAAAGGTAAACTACTTATAGAGAATTCAAGTATGTTGGCAATCATATTATATCTTATAAAATGATTGTTGAGGAGATACAATTTTATTTTCTAAAAATTGATCCTTTGACCAACCGCTTCTTCATACAAAAGAAGAATCCGTTTGATGATTTTGGCTTCATTGATAGAAGCAAAAGTGGACAGCAGGGTATCATCCACAAATTGTTGATGAGTAATGGGATTGCATTGAGAAGTAACCTAAAGTACATATATTAATCCTACCTCTTTTGCTACCAATATGGACCTGCCAAGAGCCTCTATTGCAATGATGAATAGGAGAGGGGACAAAGGATCTCCTTGTCTTAAACCTCTACTGCTCTGAAAATAACCAGTAGTTGATCCATTAATAAGGACAAAAAACCAAGTAGAAGATATCCATCCTTTAATAAGGGAAATCTATTCAGAATGAAATCCAAACTTGTATAGGATAGCAAGGAGGAAATACCAGCTCAATATGTCATAGGCTTTATTCATATCAAGCTTGAGAAGGAAAGTTGTTTTTTTGTTGAAGAAAATGGAATGAATTTCTTCATGAATAGAAATGATATCATCCAAGATAGATCTCCCTATGATTGAGATTCCATGAAACTGATTTATGATAAGAGGTATGACTTCTCTCATACGGATAGTGATAGCCTTTGTTAACATTTTGTAGATGACATTACAAAGGCTAATTGGCCTGAATTCATTAAAATTGGAAGCATTAGGAATTTTTGGTATGAGTGCAATAAATATGGAATTGAAGCCTCTAGGAATGACCTTAGAAACTTGGATTTCTTTGATGGATTTGCTTACATCATTACCAAAAACATCTTAAAAGTCTTGGAAAATTTGAGGAAACCCATATGGTCCAGGAGCTTTGTCAAGTTTCATTGAGAATAAGGCCTCCTTGATTTCATCATCAGAAAGAACCGCTATTAATTTTGTGTTTATATCATCAGAAATGAGATGAGGAATTAATTGAAGGAAAAATTCCTTTCCAGATGAGGAATTAGGTCTACATTCCTCTTGGAGTAATTGCATGAAGTGATTTGTTCCTTCAGCCCTGATTTCTTTGATATCAATAATAATTATACCATCCTGGCTATGAATTTCTTTGATCCTGTTATTGCTTCGATGTCTCAATATAGAAACATGAAAATATTTTGTGTTGGAATCTCCTTTTTTGAGCCAAATATCATGAGACTTCTATCTCCAAAATATTTCTTCACATTGAAGGATGTTATGGTATTGATCTAATAAGTTCCTTTCTTCATATCTCACTTCGATGGAACAATCTCCTTTTTCCTTACTTTCCTTTTCAATTATGGCTAGTTTGTTCATAATATCTTGTTTATTCTATAAAATATTTCTAAAAATATCCATATTCCATATTTTTATATTTTCTTTGTTGTGTTTGAGTTTTTGTGCCAACATGAATGAAGGATTTCCTTGAATGTCAGATTGCCACCATTGATTAATCCTTTCTATGAAATCAGGATGTAGCATCCACATGGCTTCAAATATGAAATGAGTTTTGTAGAATTTTGGATTATTTGTGTCTAGAAGAATAGGACTATGATCAGATCCAATTTTGAGAAGGGATTGAATATTTGCATCCCCCAGATGTCAATAGGTTTCCCATATTTTAAACAAAGTTCATCCTGCCATTAGGACCGCTTTTGGGACTGTCCTCCCACTCAAAGGTGAAAGTTTTACCGATTTCCTCAGTAGAAGCACTGCCAAGCAAGGTAGAATAGTCTTCATGCCTTTCGAAAGTTTGAATTAAATCCTTACCACCTTCAAAAATTTGAAAACTAGAGGACCCAATTCCATAGTAATCAGCAGCCATTTTCCAAGTCTTTCCATTTCATGTCTTTGATAAAATGATAAGGTGTATATGTTTTATTTTCCCCAATAAAAAAGTAATATTTTGTTTTCTTGATAAGAGTGGTCCCTAATAAAAACTGCATCTAACTTTTTTATAATTTTTAAAGGTAGATATTGGTTATTTTATTCTAATAATAACTATTATTTCTACAATCAATGACATAATTTAAAGTTAAATATATCACTCTAGCTTGAAAAAATTAATTTACATAAATAAAAATATTAGTAAAATAATTATATAGTAATGAAATCATTAATTTTTAGATACATTGTAATTAAGATTGACAACAAGACAAATTAAAAACAAAAATTCTTAAAAATCATTTTTTGAATCTTGAAAATTTAAAACCACTATAACTAATAAAAAGAAATAATAGATGCATTCTCTTAGATCATTGGATAGATGAAGGGACTATAAGTAAAATTAATACCTTAACAAATATTGATTTAAATCACTTGCCAATAGAAGCTAAAATGGTGGTAAGTGAATTGAAAAAATATCATATTTTAAATATGAATATATATGGGATGACCATCCTTAATTTGTTGATATGATAGCTCAAACATGAAATTATTCAAGAAATGATGGGTTGCATTCACTTCCAAAACAAATTAGATCAATGACATCTAGATTAAAAGAATGGAACAAGAACACTTTTGGAATTTTTTTAAAAAGAAATAAGAATTAAAAGACAAGATTTCAAATTTCTAAAAAGGTGATCATAATAATCTAAACTCATAGGAAAGGGAGTTAGTGAATATCATAATATTTTGAGTACTAAAGAGAAATTTTAGATATTAAAATCAAGACACACTTGATTTAAAGGAGATAAAAACACATTTTTCATAGGATGGCAATGGAACAAAGATCAATATCCATAATTGGTAGAATTAAATCAGTACAAGGGATTTGGATTGAAGACCTAAGTGAAATTATAAATGAGGTAAGGTATTCTTATTAAAATTTTCTAGGATGTGAGGATATTAAAGTTCTTAATAATAACCTTATACAAGAAGTTCCTTAAGTTGTAACAGATGAAGACAATAGGAAATTTATGGAGTCTATTACTCTAGAAGATGTTCACCTAGATATTTTCTCTTTTAATTATAATATATCCCTAGGCCTAGATGGGATCTTTGTAACATTCTAAAGAACACAAGCTTATACTGAGAGGGGGGGTGAACAGTATAAGACCACTTTTTACTTTTATTTTCAATTAAATATTATGCAGTGTATAGACAACAATATCAATAGCAGTTTTCAAGCAATGCACAGAACACCATACACAATAGAGACACCATAGTTTACGTGGTTCACCCAATGTGGGATACTCCATAGATAAAATATTTTACTAAAACTTTCTCAATCAATCTCTTTGGGAATGCTTCTGAATTACAATGTTTATGGATCTCTGTCCAAAGGAGATGCTGATCCTCTAACCTTAGGTTTATGGATCTCTTCCACAAGAGAACTCTTTCCCCTTATGATATAGCTAGTGATCTTCTAGAAGACTCTGTCTCTCTTCTGCACTAACTGGTGGACCGATATCCACTTGAAGACTCCTCACTCAGATATATCTTCAATTGTGCTGGCTACTGGATCTCTATCCACTAAGACTCTATCCTTTGTACTTTGTCACCTCTAAAGCTCTGTCAATAGGATCACTCAGAACTTGCTCAATAGGCTCACTCAGAACCTGCTCAACAAGCTCACACAAAACTTATCCAAATATACTTAACAAGCTCACACTAAACTTGTCAAATCTGCTCAACAAGCTCACACATAACTTGTCCAAATCTTCTCAACAAGCTCACACAAAACTTGTCCAAATCTACTCAAGCGATCTCACCAATAACTTGCCTAAATATGCACTAGAAAGCTGACCAAGAACTTGCCCAAATCTACACTAGCAAGCTCATCAAGAACTTGCCCAAATCTACATTAGCAAGCTCACCAAGAACTTGCCCAAATATGCTCTAGTAAGCTCACCAATAACTTGCCCAAATGTGCACTAGAAAGATCACCAAGAACTTGCCCAAATCGTAACTAGCAAGCTCACAAAGAACTTGCCCAAATTTGCACTAGCAAGCTCACCAAGAACTTGCTTAAATTTGCACTAGCAAGCTCACCAAGAACTTTCTCAATAATTCAATCTCGTATAAGCACAAAGAGAATTTCTAGAGACTTAATATGTTCTATACTCAAATCCAATCTCAACTCAAATCAATCTTATAGAAGCATAAAGAGAATTGTTAGAGACTCAATATGTTCTATCCTCAAATCTCAATTTTAACTCAAATCCAAAATATAGAATAGTTTATTTCATGGAACTTCAACAACCAGTTCACACAATCACTTGACTAGGCTCAAACAACTATTATCAACAAACTACCACAAGGAACAACTCTTTCTTACAAACCCTAGTCCAAGCATGTATCAACCAACTCAAATGTTTCCAACAATTCTCAACCGCAAATCTCACATAACAATGATACTCATGTTTTTTTCAAGTTCAATTTCTTTGCATAACCAATGGGCTTCAACAATAGTGCTAATAAAACATTCTTTACATAACAATGATACTCATGTTCTTCTCAAAACCTATCTCAGGTTTTTCACACAACTAATGGCTTCAACAACAATGCTTATAAAACAAGGTTTAATAGCAACTCTCAACCTAGAAAACCTTGAAGCATTCAACCAAGTACTTTCAAAAAGGAAACACAATTAATCATTTTCTCTCCAATTATATTTCAGAAATCAACCACCATAAACAATCAATAGGAGAATGTGACAATACCTTTTATGAAGATGAAGAAGCCTTTTGGTTGTCCACAAAATCTGTCTCACTCAACACACTTTATTTTTCAACTTTCAACAAGGGTTAGATATATTTATTAATAACACAACAATAACATCAAAATAACACCTTGTTACTCCTACTCAATAACATACACGATGTCACTTCATAAATGAATTAATCTCTTTTAAAAAAGAGCAAAGCAACCTTCACTTTTGAACCTCTTTACAAAATTACAAATATCTCTTTACACACACCTTATTTCTCCCTCTAAGTAAGTTAATCAAATAGCCCTCGAAATAAGATTTCCAATGATATATAATATGATATACTTTAAGAAATTAAATCACCAAAAATCTCTCCTTTTTCAAACATGCATCATAACCCTTATTCCTCCCAGGGCAACTTTAGAAAAATAAAATATATCTAAATATTATTAATTTGCCTCTGTCCCTGATGGGATTCGATATCGTGACCTTTCTTGCTTAGTGCCTTAACCATAGCCAATCTATATTTTTTCCACACACCTTCACATGCTCAAAATGAGCACACAACAAAACCTTATGCCGTGAATATCTGTGCACTTTGAAAACAAAACGCACTTCACGCATTTCAACATAGTAAAACACCTCTGACGAGAATCAAACTGAGGACATCCTGCTTCACACATAGCACACAAACCACTAGGCCAAGGAGGCCTATACATTTGTCCTTACTCCACAGTAGTCTCTTTAACTAACGCATAAATCGTAAGCCTTTTAAAACCCTTTTCACACACACTTCGACACACGATGCATAGGCTCTTTTACCATTTGAATCCAAATATCAAATTGAGCACTTAACAAAATAAATCAAAACTTTGGGCATATATATATGTCCTCCTCCTTTCCTTTGACATCGGCGCTATAATTTAAATATTAGTTTTATGCCTTTTCCTTTCTTTGACGTCAGTACTATAAATTAAATTTTAATTTAAATTTTAACTTTAAATTTAAACTTAAATATTTAAAAATAAATATCTCCATCATTGGGGCACCTTTTTCGATGAAACAAAAAACCAAAATGGTTTTTTAGAAAAACCTATTTCAAATATGCCATCCATGGTTTTAAATAAAACCTTTTATTTTTTCTGCCTTGGTTTTCACAAAAACCCTGTATATATCCATGCTCTCCAAAATATCATAAATGCTCATTTATGAAATGCTTTTGCCAAAAAAACTCAATTTGATCCATGTGACATAAATCATCCATGTGACATAAATGACAACATAAAATAATTCAAATTTCCAACAATATCCCCCTTTGTCATTGATGACAACACCTCTATTGTAAATCACCACAATCACTGCAAAAACCATCTTTGAGAATCAAATTTGCTCCCCCTGACTCAATACTCTCTATGGAGGCTGCTCCCCCTAACTCAATGCTCTCTTTGGAGGCTACTCCCCCTAACAAAATTCTCTCCCCCTTACTCAAATCTCTCCCCTTTGAAATCAATGGCAAAAGGGACACCTATGGGGCTAAAATATATGACTCTTAAGCCTAACCCCCTCACCACTTTCTCTCTTGAGGTGATTAACGTTGGGGTGGGAGTACTTTTACTCCCATATTACATTGTTTATTTCCTCTATCAACTTCGTTCCATATTTTTCTAATATCCTTATCTTGATGAATTACTTGATCTTCTTGTCTTGAACCTATTTGACCTTCTTGCCTTGAACTTGTTTGGAATTGAGTCCTAAATCTTTTTGCAATATGTCCAAAGTTATTGCAATTAAAACACTTGATATTGTAGCCTTTGGATGTTGCCCATATCCTGAATTTTTCTTGAAATAATTTCAATATCCATTCCCTTCTTGAACCCTGTATTGTGAATTTTTATTTTCATGACCATTATGACCATGACTTCTTATTTGTGTAGCTCTAAAACCAAAACCATGTTGCTCATTTTCTTTGTACTGAGAATATCTATGACCAATCCTGTTGCATAAGAAGCAATGTCCCTGAAAACCATACCTTCTTCCTTTGAAGTTTCTTCTAGAAAAATCAAACTTCTTTGATCCATGGATCCTTTCTTGATCATTATCCTTGTAATCAACTTTGACTTGTGCATTGTATCCTTGAATGTTCTTTGTAGCATCTAAATCCTCTTCCTTAATTTCATCCTTTCTTTCGTCTTCAATAATTTCTTTTCCTTTTGAACTTGATTCACCTATTTCAAAACAAGATCCAAAATGGATGTATGGAGCCATAGGAACTTTGGAACTTTCTTCTTTAATCTTAGGTGCTTACTTACTTTCATCATTTAGAACTTCCTTTTCCTTTGAGTGTGATTTATATTGGAAATAAGATACAACTTTAAAATAAGTTTCCACTCCTTTTTGAACCTTTTCATTTAATGTGTCATGTCTTGTCGTTATTGTCCTTAATTCTTCATTCATACTTTCCTCTATCCTTTTTTTTGAAACTAATATCTTAGATCACTGATTGTATGAAGTTATTCTACTCTAATTTTTACATCTGTTCGAATCTTGTTTTCAAGATTCCTAATTTCTTATTTTAGCCTTTTGAATTTTGTTTTTTGTTTTCTTGGCTCATCCTCTTCTTTTTCTATTACCAAAAGTGAGACTTCTTTTGTTTCTTTTATACCATAGAAAAACCCTTCTTCATCTTCACTGTCACTAAGATCATTATAATCTTCTATAGCAAACAAACTCTCATGATTTCTTTGACCATACCTGTTTCCTTGATGTGTCATCTCATCTTCACTATCATTGAAGCCATTGCAATATCCTAATCTATGATCTCTTTGACCACACACAAAGCATTGTTCTCTTTCATCTTCTATTCCTAGGAATAGATGTTCTTCCTTTTCATCACCCGACTTGTCTCTATCACTGTGACTTGAGCTATCACTTGCTTCTACAATGTAGAAGGTTTTATTTGTATTATGAAAATTTTTCTTCTTCTCATACTTGATTTGCTTGTATATGTGATCTTTGTCATGCTTATGCTTTCCATATTATTTTCTTTTTGGGACCTTGTTTTTCATCATCACTATTTTATTCATGTGGACACATGTATGCATAGTGACAAAAATAACCACACTTGTAGCATCTGACTTTCTTCATATCCCTATAATTTCTTAAGTCCTTTTTCCTTTTGATGAATTTAGGTTCCTCATCATTATATGAATATCTATATGTCTCTGGAACTTTCCCTTTCTTTTTCTCTGAAGCCTTAAATGCAATTTATTTTATTGGAACTTGATGCTTACTTCTCCTCATCTCATAAGTTGTGAGAGTTCCTTGTAGTTCTTTCATTGTTAGCTTATTGATATCCATTGTTTCTTCTATTTCTGAAACATTTGCATCATACTTCATGGGAAGTGATCTCAAAATATTTCAAGTAACATATGATTCTTTCATTTCAAATTCTAGACCTCTCATGGTGTTAGCAATCTCATCAATCCGAAGTAAAAACTATGCAATGTCTTCAGAATATTTCATTTTCAATTCCTCAATTTTTTTTATGAGTTTATAGTTTTGCCAACTTTACCTTGGAATCTCCTTCATAGGTATTCTACAAACTTGGTCCATATTTCATTTTTTGAATTACATACCATGACCTTTATAAAATTTGTATCACGTAGCCTACTTAGAATACAATTCATTGCCCTTGCATTAATATTAACCAATTTCTTGATAGTCTTATCTACCTCAGGATCACCTTCAACCTTATGCTCTTTTGCAACCATATGCCATACCTCATATCCTTGCGATATCAACTAGTTCTTCATTCTCATGATCCAGAAAGCATAATTGTTATCATCAAATAGTAGAGCCTTATTTGTAGATGATCCATTCTGTGAAGCCATCTGTGTTCTTGTAGAATCTACCCTCAAGCTGTTAGTCTTTTTGAAGGAATCCACTCTTAACCCAATTGAAGAACAAAATCTTATACTGAGAGGGGGGGTGAACAATATAAGACCAATTTTTAGTTTTCTTTTTAATTCAATATTATGTAGTGTATAGACAACAATATCAATAGCAATAATCAAGCAATGCATAAAACACCATACACAATAGAGATGCCACAGTTTACATGGTTCACCCAATGTGGGCTACTTCACAGAGAAAATATTTTACTAAAAATTTCTCAATCAATCTATTTGGGAATCCTTCCCAATTACAATGTTTATGGATCTCTATCGAAAGGAGATGTTGATCCCCTAATCTCAAGTTCATGGATCTCTTCCACAGGAGAATTATTTCCCATTCTGCTCTGGCTAGTGATCTTCTAGAATACTTTGTCTCTCTACTACACTGACTTTTGTATCTCTCTCCACTTGAAGACTCCTCACTCAGATCTATATTCAACTGTCCTAGTTGTTGGATATCTATCCACTAATACTCTATCTTTTGTACTCTATCATATCCAAATATCTATCAATAGGATCACTCAGAACCTGCTCAATAGGCTAACTCAAAACCTACTCAACAAGCTCACATAGAAATTGTCCAAATTTTCTCAACAAGCTCACACAGAACTTGTCAAATATGCTAATTAATATCACATAGAACTTGTCCAAATCTTCTCAACAAGCTCACATAGAAATTGTCCAAATATGCTCAAGCAAGATCACCAAGAACTTGCCCAAATCTGCACTAGCAATCTCACCAAGAACTTGCCCAAATATGCACTAGCAAGCTCACCAAAAACTTGCCTAAATTTGCATAGCAAGCTCACCAATAACTTGCCCAAATCTGCAATAGCAAGCTCACCAAGAACTTGCCCAAATATGCTCTAGTAAGCTCACCAAGAACTTGCCCAAATCTACACTAGCAAGTTCACCAAGAACTTACCCAAATCTGCACTAGCAAGCTCACCAACAACTTGCCCAAATATGCACTAGAAAGCTCACCAAGAACTTGCTCAAATCTGCACTAGAAAGCTCACCAATAACTTGCTCAATAATTCAATCTCATAGAATCTTAAAGAGAATCGTTAGAGACTCAATATTTTCTATACTCAAATCCAATATCAACTCAAATCAATATTATATAAGCATAAAGAGAATTGTTAGAGACTCAATATGTTCTATCCTCAAATATCAATCTCAACTCAAATCCAGAATATAGAATAGTTTTTTTCATGGAACTTGAACAACCACTTCACACAATCACTTGACTAGGCTCAAACAAATCTTCTCAACCAACTACCACAAGGAACAACTCTTTCTTACAAACCCTAGTCCAAGCATGTATCAACCAACTCAAATGTTTCCAACAATGCTCAACCACAAATCTCACATAAAAATGATACTCATATTTTTTTCAAGTTCAAGTTCTTTGCATAACCAATGGGCTTCAAAAATAATGCTAATAAAACATTCTTCACATAACAATGATACTCATGTTCTTCTCAAACCCTATCTCAGGTTTTTCACACAACTAATAGCTTCAACAACAATGCTTATAAAACAAGGTTTAATAGCAACTCTCAACCCAAAAAACCTTGAAGCATTCAACCAACTAATTTCGAAAAGGAAACTATAATTAATAATTTTCTCTCCAATGATATTTTAGAAATAAACCACCATAAAGAATCAATAGGAGAATGTGCCCATACCTTTCATGAAGATGAAGAAGCCTTTTCGTTGTCCACAGAATCTGTATCGCTCAACACACTTTCTTTTTCAACTTTCAACAAGGGCTAGATATCTTGATTAATAACACAACAATAACATCCAAATAACACCTTATTACTCCTACTCAATAACATACACCATGTCACTTCATAAATGAATTAATATATTTTGAAAAAAAACAAATCAACCTTCACTTTTGAACCTCTTTACAAAATCAGAAATATATTTTTACATACACCTTATTTCTCCCTCTATGTAAGTTAATCAAATAGCCCTTAGAATAATATTTCCAACGATATATAATATGATATACTTTAAAAAACTAAATCACCAAAAATCTCTCCTTTTTTAAACATGCATCATAACCCTTATTCCTCCTAGGGCAACTTTAGAAAAATAAAATATATCTAAAATTTATTAACTTTCCTCTATACCTGATAGGATTTGATCTCGTGACCTTCCTTACTCAGTGCCTTAACCACAACCAACCTATTTTTAGGCCACACACCATCACATGCTCAAAAGGATCACACAACAAAACCTTATGCCGTGAATATCTATGCCCTTCAAAAATAAAATGCGCTTCACGCGTTTCAACATAACAAAACACCTCTTGCGAGAATCGAATACAGGACTTCTTGCATCACACACAGTGTATGAACCACTAGGCCAAGGAGGCCTATACATTTGGCCTTACTCCACAATATTTTCTTCAATGAACGTGAAAATCGTAAGCCTTTTAAAATCTTTTTCACACACACTTCGACACATGATGTGCATGCTCTTTTACCATTCGAATCCAAATATCAAATCGAGTGCTCAACGAAATAAATCAAAACTTTGGGCATATTTATATATATAGATGTCCTCCTCTTTTCCTTTGATGTTGGCGCTATAATTTAAATATTAGTTTTATGCCTTTTCCTTTCTTTGACGTCGATGCTATAAATTAAATTTTAATTTTAATTTTAAATAATCTAAAATTTAAACTTAAGTATTTAAAATTAAATATCTCCATCATCGGGACACCTTTTTGATGAAACGAAAATCCAACCTGGGTTTTAATAAAAACCCATTTCAAATCTGCCATCCATGGTTTTAAATAAAACCTTTTATTTTGCATGCCTTGGTTTTCACAAAAACCCTATATATATCCATGCTCTCCAAAATATCATAAATGTTCATTTATGAAATTCTTTGGCCACCAAAACTCAATGTGATCCATGTGACATCAATGATCCATGTGGCATCAATGAAAACATAAAATCAGTCAAATTTCCAACACATTCTATCAAATATAATTGGGATATAGAGAAGGATTATTTATTTGTGGCAGTGGAATATTCTAGGATAAAATAATACATATCTTAAAAATTAATGTAACATATATTACCCTAATTCTAAAAAAGAAGGATGCATAATTATTTGATTCATTTCAACCCATAAGAATATGTAACATGACATATATTATTATTTCCAAAGTGATAGTAAATAAGTTAAAGATAATTACTAGAGAAAATTATTTTAGAAGAACAAGGAGGATTTGTGAAAGGGAGATAGATTCTGGTTGGGATCATAGTAACTTATGAAGTTATGTATTCAATAGCTTCAATAAAATAGAAAGCAATGATATTAAAACTTGATATGAGTAAGGCGTATGATAGGGTTAAATGGAATTTTTTATTGGGACCAACAATTATATTAAATAAAAATAAGAGAGGTTACAACAAAAAAGGAGTTGGAAAAATCACAACTCGGGGTGTGCTCGGGGTGTAATTCCACTGAAATAATCAACATCATAAGGAAAAGGCTCAAGGTCAAAAATAAAAATGACCCCTAAAAGGGTGAATAAAAAATATAACTAAGAAAAGGGATCCACTCCTAGAGGAGACCGATCCTTATTGAGGGCATTGATAGAATGGCCTAAAGCTAGATAATGTCACCCCCTCGACCTGCTATGTTGAGGCCTTAAATAAATAGAGGGACCTTGAGGTAAAGAGAGGTTAGATTAAACATTACTAATAGTGCATGGAGCCTTGCACCAATGCCTAATAATATTTATTAAATGCATCAACTCATGAGTCAACTTGGAAGTCTATGAATGCATCTGAACAATAATAGTAGAAAGTATTGTAATATTTTCATGCATAGAAAACTGACTCAAAAGTGAGCCTTTACAATAGACAATGACATTCCTAGATTTCCAAAGCTAAAAAAATAATAGCATGAAATAAATTCCACAAAGCAACAATATAAGAAGGCTAAAAATTATTATCTCCAAAAAATATCATCTACCATTTAAAGAATTTGAGATGAAATGGCTTGAATAAGTGAATCCAGGACTAGATAGAGTGAGCATAAGGGCATAACCAAAACAGATGTTTAAAATTATCAAAATGACCACAATATGGACACTTAGGACTATAAATACTAACTCTACTAAGTCTCTCTCCCATAAAAAGCTCTTGATAAATAAGAGACCAGAGTAAAAATATAATCTTGGGTTCAAGGTTAGATTGCTAGTTATGGTTTAGACAAGCAATTCAAGTATAGGAGGTAGAGTGAGTTTACCCTCTCTCATTAAGTCTGTTAACACCAAAAGAAACAATACCAAGAAGTAGATAACATAAGAAAGAAGAGTAGTTCTTGAAAGGAGTCTCCACATTCCAACGACAATCCCTCCAAAAAGAACTCAAGGATTGAAGACCAAGCTTATGAAGCATGACATCAAGCATAAGATTTTGAATCTTAAGAATAGAAGAAATATTTGAATTTTAAAAATTATATCTATATTTGATATTAGGCTAAGGAATCCAATCTTGAAAGTGCACTAAATCCTTAATAAAATAGATGCTCTTACAAAATAGCCTCAAATCTTTAATTCCTAGTATACCAGCAAGAACTAAAGAGTTAGATAGAATAGGAGACCACAAAATATTTTGAGAATTGAATAAAATACGATTATGAAAACCATCACCATATGGCGAAGATGAGATTTCACTACCTCAAAATCCTGCCAAATACATTTAACAACAAAGGAAAACTGAATCTTAACCAGAGTAGAAGTAATGATGATAATATGGAGGCCAATATTAGCCCAATATTTGTGTGCATAAGGTAGCCCTAAATAAATACAATGGTAAATCAAAATCTTCTAGGCTTTAGGGCCTTCAATATCTTTAACCACCCACTTAGCACACAAATAAATCCTTTACCTATAAATATCAATGATACCCATCCCACCCTTATCATTATGTATACAATAGATATCCCAAGCAACTCAATGAAAACAATGTAAATTCTTCCCCTTGGTCCAAAAAAATCCCTGAGTCTGGAAAACTTATTATAATAATTCTTAGAAGGTGCCCAATAGGAGGAGTAATAAACATGGGTGGTAGAAAAATCTTTGTGTAAACCTAAAACTTATTGGAAAGAGAAAGGGGATGTGAGGCCCAACAGAAAATATTATTTTTAATTTTTTCAAAGATATACTACCAGAATTTAGAGTATGAGCCATGAAAAGCAAAGGGAATTCCTAAGAACTTAAAATTATAACCCCTTAGAATCCAATGCCACAAAAAATGTCTAAGTGAAGTAAGCACAAAATATGAAGCAAGGAAAAAAATAAAGAGACTTAGACCATTGGGAGTTAGATACCAAGGCATTACAATAAGTCTCCAAAAAAACCAAAGTAGTTAAAACTAAAACCTCATCCTCATAGATAGTGAGAAAATAATCATTTGTAAAGTTATTATTAACACGTTGGGTGGACATGTCATGCAAAAGAATACCTTTTATCAACCCCTTAGATACTTGATTGGCAATAAGATAACCAAAATCTTCTACAAAAATGATGTAAAGTGAGAATGCCAAAGGACAACCTTGGAAAATAGAACAAAATAAATCAAAACCCGTTGACCTATATCCAAAAATAGTAATGCAGGCCAAAGCATCAGCAAACAACATACTGGAAACCCCAATAAAAAAGGGTTCAAAATCGAGAGCTTAGAGCATGGTGAGAATGAAAGTCCATTCAATACAATTATAAGCTTTCTCAAAGCCCAGTTTAAGAAAAAGGGTTTTTTTCCAAAGAGACCAGCCCATTCTAAACCTTCCTAGATAGCAATAATATTATCCAAGATGTAACGGTCTTTAATGAAACCTGTCTGCTCTAATTTGATAATCACAAAGAGAATGTTACAATTACAAAGAGCTAAATCTTTAGCCAAAATATTGTAAGAGAGATTAATCAAAGTAATAGGTCTCAAACTAGTTATAAGCTTAGGATTACCTTATTTAGGAATAAATTTAATGTTTCCATGATTAATAATATTTCCTAGATAATTTTTGGCTAATACTTCATTGTAGACATTGAGCAGATCAGGCCCAATAAACTTCCAAGTGGCTTTATAAAATTTGTAGGAAAACCCATAAAGAATAGGGGACTTGTCATATAACATATTCATAAGAGCATTATATAATTATTAGCAAGTGAAAGTGGAGCCCAAAAAAGAAGTTTTTCATAAGTAGATAACTTAGTAGGAACATCAAGACACTAGTGGAGCACCATTTGACATTCCATTGATTCCTATTTTTCCTGAAATATAAGTTTATAATTATCCACAAAGGTCAATACAATATCAAGAAGAGAAGTTAGCCTATCATGAGAGACTTGAATAACCTTGATCTGGATCTTGGCATTCCTATAATGAAGAGATATGAAAAAGGCTTTGGATTGGCGATCACCAACCCTCAACCAGTGTAGAAGAGCCTGAATTTGAGCCACCTAGTTTCATGTCATTCATGGACTATAAGCTGGTGGTGAAGACCAAAAATCCTAGTTTGTAACTTTTGGTAATATAGGTCATATGATGAACGTTTTCCATGGTTTAAAGTGTATCAATTTTTATATTGAAATGGATTCCATATTTGGTTTTTCATTATTTAATTTTTTTATTATAAGATTAAAATAAATTAAGAAGGATTCTCCCTAGACCCAAGAAGATAATACTAAATTTTGTAGGACACAAAAATAGAATCACTATCCCAACCATCTTCATGGTGAGTAGTGAAATACATAAAAGAACCTACAATACAATTGAGAGAAACATATAACAAAAAACTAGAGATCGTGACTTCTTGTAAACAAATAACATCAACATGGCCAATAATTTGTAGAGAAAATCAAGCAAATTTTTTTGTGAAGGAATATATAAGTACCCAAATATTCCATAAAAGGAAATTCATGGAGGAGGAATATCCACAAATTCGTCTCCCATAGGGATGCCCCCACTATTAGCCAGCATTGAAGAATTATTAAATGCAGAGATCTAAGAAGGTTAAAATAAATTACCAACAATCAAGGGACTACCCATGCTATCAACCAACACTAAAAACCTATTAAATAAAGAGGTTTGAAAAGGTTGAAAGAAGTCACCAATAGTTGAAGGATGACGCTTATCCTCCTAGCTTTCCCCCGATGATGGTGAGCCATCCCAATATGGACTACATAAATTCTTGGAGGGTGAAGTTATTTGTAGTGAATTCTCTTATTCAAAAGTATATTTATGCTCGAGATATTTGCTAGCAAATGAAGCTTGAGAAGCCAAAATATGATGAACAAGAACAATAGGATGTTGAGATGGTAGCTTCAAAACCTTATATCTATTGCAAATCATCAAATTAGGGTTGGTTGACCCTTTCTTATTAGAAACTATGATCAAATAATCCAGAGCATCTAGAGCAAGAACCAGTCTAACATAATCTATTTTAGCAATTGGAGCAAATGTTTTTGCATAATCAATACCTTCAATTTGAGAAAACATTTTGGCTACTAGATGAGCTTTGTTTTTGTCTATTTCTCCATTAGGCCCATATTTACTTTTGAAGATCCATTTACAACAAACTACCTTCCTTTAGGCAAGGGAACTAAATCCCAAGTTTTATTTTTTATTGAGGAAGATAATTCATTCTCCATGGAATCATACCATTCTTTAATACTTGAGGCTTCTTTGAAGGATTGAGGATCAGAGGAAATAGACTGACATACAAGACCAGTGCCTATGGGGTTGGATGATTTGGTTAATGGAAGATTTTTTATGTAAGGAGTAGCTTCTTTAACAATGGTGTGGGCCCATTTTGGCATAGTGGAAGGAGTGGAAGGAGTTGAAAGACATTGATTTGGAGTTACAGGTTCCTCATCTTGATTATCAATTACCAAGTTAACTTCAAGAGCTGGCTCTTCATAATATTGATTTTCTACTGTAGGGTAAGGCTCAATGGAGGAAGAGGGTGTTTTAGGATCGGTTTGAGGGAATGTTTCATCAAATTGGACATTCCTATGAAAGAAGACCTCATGAGTTGAGGGATCAATAAGCCTGTAAGCTTTGAATTCTTCATAATAAAAAACATAGATGAGCTTTTTACTTTGATTATCTAGAGCCTTCCTTTTATTCTTTGGTATGTGAGCCCAAGTAGTACACCCAAAAATATTAAAGTAGGAAACGTTTGGTTTTGAGCCATACCATGCTTATTCAGGAGTTAAATGGTCAAGATGTTTATGAGATGTGTGATTTTGAATATAATTGGCATAGTTAATAGCTTGTGCCCAAAAAACTTTTGGAAGATCTCTTGAATGGAGCATACAATTTTCCATTTCTTTTAATGTCCATTTTTTTCTTTGTGCAATGCCATTTTGTTGAGGATTATGGGAGACAAAATTTTGATGAATGATACCATGACTTGATAGAAATATGGTGAACTCATTACTACAGTATTCCTCCCCATAATCTATGCGAATCTTCTTGATTTTGCAAGATGCTTGATTTTAAACTATGGCTTTAAAAACTTTAAAGTGGGATAGAACATCACTTTTATATTTCAGGATGTAGACCCGGGATCTTCTAGAAAAATCATCAATAAAGGTTAGAGCATACTTTGATCCTTTGAAATAAGGTTCTGGAAAGGACATTAAGTCACTATGGATTAAATCTAGAGGGGATGAGGCGTTTAGAGAACTACTTGGGTGGAAAGTATCTTTATGTTGCTTTCCAAGAGCACATCCAAGACAAACTCCATCAATAGAAGAGACTTGAGGTAAACATGTTACCATTTCATGGGTGCTCAATTCCTTTAGGTAGTTATAACTGATATGATCAAACCTTTCATGCCAAATTTTGCATTCAAGATCTCCATGAGCCAAAAAATAGGAGGCCCCTTCTGGATTTTTGAATCCTTTGAAGTAAAATATGCAAGAGTTATGATCAATATTTCCTTTGGTTATAATAGAATGGGGATCTTGAAAGTCTCTTATCTCAACTCCTATTGGAGAGAAGATAACAGTTTTCCCCTTTCTAGAAGTACAAATCTGATATACAGAGAGGATATTTGTGGCAATGTTTAGAACATAGAGAACATTATTTATAGAGCCACCATCAATGGTTATGCCCCATTTTCCTTTGACAGGGATAAAGGAAGAGTCACCTACTTCTATGCTACAAGTAGAGCTAGAGGAGATAGAAGAAAAATACTTATCTGAAGTAGTCATGTGATGAGTAGCTCTAGAATCTAGGACCCAATAATTAGAGGAATAATTGGAGGTTTTTTCTTGAACATTATGGGCTTTTTCTATTTGATTTTTATTTATCCTTCATAGCTGTATCTAGTTGCTATAATATTTTCCAGCATTTGTTTGTAGAGTGACCATTCTTTTTGCAGTGAGTACAGGTTATCGGGGTCTTTTCCTTATTTTTGAAATTTTCTTTAGAATATGTTGAGGCTACTAAGGCTTTTGAGGAAGAGGAAGAAGAAGAGATTTCATATCTAGCAAGTTTTGTTTCTTACCTAGTTAATCTATCACAAAATTCTTCTAAAGAAGGCATTTTAAAGGTTGCACCAAGAGCATCTTTGGTAGATATAAAGGTGGTAGCAAAAATTTGAAAAATACCATTTAGCTTAGAAAGGATTATATAAATGCATTCTTCTTCAGTATTATTCTTCCCACTACCTTTGTATTGAGTGAGGACTTCTTTGAACTTGGTGAGGAAGTCAAAAATACTTCTAAAATATTCAGGAGACAAAGATGTTAGTTTTGCTTCTAGTTACATTGATCTCATATGATCTACTTTCCCAAATAAGGTCTTTAGTTTCTCCAAAATTTCATGAGGAGTTTTACAATCTAAAATGTGAAACCACAAACTTTCATGAACATTAGAGCTAATAATACTCATTGTTTCATGCATATTTCCTTTATGAATAAAAATTTCATATTCTTTCTCAAATTTTGGTTGCTTTTCTTCTAGCAAATGAATAAGACCTTTTTGAGAGACAAGAATAAAAATTTTAGGTTTCCAAGTGTGAAATATATGAGGGGTGAGAGATTCAATTGAATTCATCATTTTAACAAAAACTAAAATTTGAAGTTTTAATTAACCAATATATCCCCCCTTAGAACTTCAATTTTTTGATTAATGCAATTGTTATAAGGGAAAAAATGAAGCTCTTCAATATTTAAAACTCAATATACCCACCCTAACAAGAGGGAAACTATAAGTATAATGAGGTTTGTAATATTCTTTGCCTTTGAATTGCCAAATCCTCTTAGTTCCTATCAATACCCACCCTTACTTGAGGGAAACTGTAAGTATAGAGAAGAATTTATCAAGGGTTGTAGGCTTGAATTGCAGTGATTTCAACCAGATATTAATTTGGATTTTTTCAATACTTGCCCTTATGGGAGGGAAACTATGAGTGAGAGAGATATAAAAAAAAATGTTGAATGAAAGATATATGCCAGGCCTTTATATCGATTGCCTCCAAAAACCCGCCCTTACATGAGGGAAACTATAAGTTTTTAGCGGTAAAGATACATGGAACGTAGGCAAATATATTTTGAGGAAAGAATTATAAGTTTTTAAATATTTTTGATATCTTATAGAAATATGTAGAAAATTTAAGAGATAAAATAGTAACACATTTCTAAAAAAATATATTTGTTAAGGTTAAGAATTAAATTAACAAATATGAATTTTGAAGTTGATTTAAAAAATAGAGAATCTTCTTTTGAAATATTTTAATATTTCAACAATAACATATTTTAGTTACTTAAGTAGAACCAAATGAAGTTAGAAGAAGATAGATAAAAAGTTATATAGCTCTTCCTTAAATATTAATTAAAAGATTTATAAACATAAAAGGAGTGTAATTTTTAAATAGAGAGTGTATTCTATATGAAATATATTATCTAATATTTCAACATTTACACCTTTTAAAAAATTACCTAAAAGGAAGAAAAAAAAAGTCTTTAGAAGAAGATAGAAAAAAATTATACAACCCCCCTAAAGAGACACAAATGTGCAATAAATTGCACATAAACCCTCCCCCAAAAAAATTATATTATAATGGTTACAATATGACTACGAATTTTCAAAGGATCTTTTGAAAAAATTAAAAGGCTCTTTGAAAAGGAGTCAAATTATATACTTTGAAATCAAAGTTTCTAATAACCCTTACAAGAAAATACGAAGGAGGAATTTAAACTTTTCTTAAAAAATGCCTTATGGTTTATGAGAAAAGAGATGTGCTTAGAAAAAAGGAATAGGCTGATCAGAGCAGAGGAGATGCTCAGGAAGAAGAAGATGGCCATGGAATAGTTTGCAAGCAAAACAAAAAAAAAAATGTGTCCTTCCTTCCTTAAGATGCGTCGCTGGTTCGAACCAAGCGGAGTCAAACAAAGCGGACAGGAGGATTCGAGAACACCAAGAAATCTAATACGCTACCTATGCAGAGAATATTAAAGGATCCAAATTATTTTATAAAAGAAATAAAAAAATTATACCTTAAGTTCTCTAGTTTTTCTTTCGAGACGTGAGCTCGAAAGAGGCCACAAAGGTGAGCGCTCTACCAGAATTAAATATGTTGAGTCCTCTGAAAAATATTTCCTGAGTTCTCTGGTTTTTCTTTTGATATGTGAGCTCGAAAGAGGCCACAGAGGTGAGCACTCACCAGAATTAAAGACACTAAGTCCACTGAACAATCTTTCCTACAGAAGAAGTTAAAGAAAAAAATTTCTAAACTTATGACAAATCAAGCAATGATATCAACAAACCAGAGACCTTGAGAATAATAGAGTATTTATGTTATTCTTCTACCAAGTGAGGAGTATATATGGAGCATCATTGATAAAGAGCATTGGATCCAGGTATCACCCAGTGTTGAAGAGATGGAGATACGTTTTCAATGGTGTCAAGGGTGAAGTGGAGGACATCGAGAACCATGTCATGGGTGGTGCGCCAAGCCTTAACATGATTCAAAAGAAAACTCACACTCATAGCTTATCTATAACATTCATATATGGTTAGAGATAATAGAGATTCACGGTATATGTTACCTAGATTTTAAAATAAGTTTTCAATCTTAATGGGCTAGAAAATATGGAGCCACAAACTAAGAGGAAGCGCTAAATAAAAAAATTTTGGGATACAAAAATAAGATGCAGCTCCAATAAAATATTTGGGGCCACGAAAATAAATAAGACACAACACCAATGAAATATTTGGGGCCACAAAAATAAATAAGATGCAGCGCCAATAAAATATTTGGGGCCAGGAAAATTAAAAAATACGTAGCATGAAAGATGAGTTCTATAAAGGTTTTAAAGATGCTACTCTTAGATAATTATAAGAGAGTGTCTTTAATATCTTAAAGATGCTATCTAAGCATTTCCAAATATGAGCACTATATTTATTCGAAACGAGGGATGATATTTTGAAAAAAATAAAGAGGGATCTTCCTTTTAGAATATAACATCTTTTGGCATACAGATTGTAAACCCCGGAATAAAAAAAGGAAGAGTGCAAAAATATAAAAAAAATTACCCTCGAGCATGAAAAAATATCAGCATTTTTTATAAAAAAAGCAATACATATATTTCCAACAATAAATATTTTGTTGAAAACAAATTATGGATAAAATTGACTACTACATTGTATCAAGCAAGTTAGTCAAAAAAATATCCAAAGCAAATGAACTAGATCCTAGAACCTTCAAGAGAGAATGCTAGAAAAATCTATCCTGCTCTGGTACCATGTTAGAATTTCACAATAATAGACATGCAAAGAATTACACAAAAGATGAAGAGAAGAGTGGAACTGATTTATTTATTCCAAGGATCAACTTTGTATAAATAGCAAAGTTATTCATTGAGAGCTGTTGGATTACAACAACTAATCAGACCTAATGAAGAAACCACTGAGAGTTCTCCTAACACATGGAGGAGTGGAGACTCAAGTGTGTCTATTCTAGTGGAAATTAATAGAATAATTTCTTATTCTAACAATATAAGTATTCAAAACAAAAGCAATTGAATTTATGAATGGTAGTAGGTCTAAATCTTAGCAAAGCAGATTTTCCTCATCAAACCCTAGCCAACCCCAAACCATATTAATTTTTGA
Organism: Wollemia nobilis; assembly: GCA_028583015.1. NCBI lineage: Eukaryota > Viridiplantae > Streptophyta > Pinopsida > Araucariales > Araucariaceae > Wollemia > Wollemia nobilis. Next base: position 108,771 of record JAQPPZ010002334.1, read on the forward strand.
AAAGTTTGAATATACGAATAAACGAATCATATTGATTAAAGATTGTGTCTACAATTTCATATTTAATGGTGGTCAATGGGTTAATAACAAAATCATTTAAAATAAAGAGAGACATTACATAGGGAGATCCTCTATCACCATATTTGTTCATTATTATGGAAGATATTTTGGGTAGGAACTTGAAGAAAGCTTACAAATATGGGCTTATAAATGGACTTAATGCTAGTAATAGCGTCGACAACATCACCCATCAATAGTTTATAGATGGTACCACCCTTTTTTGTAGGGCAAGGATAAATGAGGCCAAAGCTTTGAATAACTTATTATAGGAATATAAAACAACACCAAGTCAAAAATTTAATAGGTTAAAATCCAAAATTTACTTCCTAAACACCCCAACTAAAATTAAAGTAGTGATATGTAGGTTACTTCAAATGGAGCAAGAAAATTTTCGAGCAACTTATCTAGGGATACCCTTATTTGAGGGAAGAATGAGGATAGAACTATGAATTCTAGTTATAAGTAGACTTTAGAATATACTACTAGTATAGAAATGTAGATGATTATTGTTAGCAGGAATAGTGCAACTAATTAAATCAATATTGTAGGCCATTCCAACATATTATATGTCCTTGTATACCATGCCAAAATTGATATAAAAAAATATTAATGCATATTATGCAATTATTTTTGTGGTCAAGATTACATGATAAAAGTAAACTTCCTTTGGTAAAATGAAGCAAGATGTGTGATGATAAAACTATGGGAAACCTTGGTTTAAGATTTCTTATAGATGCAAACTTAGCTCTTAGGAGAAAAGTAATTTGGATATTGTGCAAAGAGAGTCAAAGACAATGGGCAAGAATTCTTGTAAGTATGTTGAGACAAATGACCAGAGCTTAATATTTAATGTATTATCTTTACCAAATATTTTGCACTATGGAATGGTTTAAAAATATTAATTGATTTAATGATTAAAGGTTTAAGATGGATGGTGGGAACTGGAGGAAAAACTTCTATTTAGATGGATACTTGGTGTGATAAAAAACAACTCAATCTAGATCTAATTTTGAAACTATGTGTAAGATTACTTCAAGATAAATATGGTGAAAGGGTTTTAAACATTTTGCACAAATATCGGTAAGGAAGATACAAATGGAGAGAACAATTTTTACAAGTATATAAGACATTGATGCTAGGATGTAAATGATTAAAAAGATAAAAACAATTATTACTTTGAGAGAATCTAAGGATAAGTTGACTTGGGAATTCAATAGCTCAAGAGATTACAAAATAAGAAATGGATATAATATAAATCACCATCAAAATAGGAATATCGCAAGAATATTGACAAATATTTTGGATAGCCTAAGCATTTCTAAAGTTAAAATATTTTGGCTAGTAGGTCATAGAATATTTTTTTCTACAATAACCATATGAAAAGGGATTTTCATGGCCCTTGAAAATGTATTATTTGTAAAATGGAGGTGGATAAAAAAGATCATCTCTTGGGACACTGCTCAATAGTTTGGAAACTATGGCAATGAATTCTTAATATATTTTATAAATATATGTTGATGAATGACAAAATTGATAAATGGTTAAAGCAATGGCAAAACAATTTTAAAAGTGATTATTTATATATAATATAGGATATTTTAAAAGATACAATATTTTGAATTGTTTGACTAGAAAAAAATAGAAGGATATTTAAAGGAAATGAAATAAATTTAGAGGTAATGAAAAGGAGGATTTGTTTAGCCATAGAAGAGTCTAAACCAACCCTATCAACTAATACAATCCCTAATCTAGAAGTAGAGATCCTTGATAGATGGAGTCAAGTCATCAAATAGAATTATGATATTGAGAATAGGATAAACAAAAAGAAAGAAAATAATATAAAATAGAAACCACTAGATGCAAAGCTGGTTAAATTGAATTTTGATGAAGCGTCTAAAGGAAATCCAAGACCAACTAGAGGAGGAGAAACAATTAGAAATAATAAAGGAGATATTTTATCTCATAATATTTTCAATAGTGGATTGAAGACAATTAATAAAGTTGAAGCTTGGGTATCCTTCAAAGAATTAGAAATATACAAAAAAATAAAATGGAATAAAATATGGATGGAAGATTATTCAATCATTGTTATATGCAATTTTAAGGAAATTAAAGGTTCCATGGAATATACAAAAGATAATGATGGAAATTCAAGACCTTGTTATAGAGTTTAAAGAAATCAGGTTTACACATACATTAAGGGAAGGAAAAAATGTGCATATAGGTTGCCCAATGAAGGGCTTTTAATTGAGGATCATGAAGTTAAATGATCTTTTCCTTGGTTAGATAAAGTAGTAAGTTTAGCTAAAATTGATAAGAAAATATTGATTACTTTAATTAAGTAATGATTAAGATTTGATTTAATGTTTTTCATTGGTAATACATGCTTTATTTTATTACATTAATGTGATTCATATATACTATTTATTTCAATTTTTGTAGTTGCACTTATGCTTCATGAAGGAAACTAGCAATCCAGATATGGTAAAGCAAGCTATGATAGTGTAATTTTTTAGAAATATTAATCTACTAAGATGCAATGCATAGATAGTAGAGGTAAATTTTTGGTATTGTGAAGGTTGTTTTAGGAAATATCAAGAGAATGTTGGACTTTGGAATATTTGCATTCACGCATTAAATTGAAAATTTTCCAAAAAAAAATAAAAAATTCAAACATTTTATGTAAAATGAAGTAGGTTCCTAGCTATAACAACTTAATTAGTATGAGAATTTAATATGCTTGTAAACTCTCATCCTCTAAAGAAGAGAGTTGTAATTTTTCAATGGTGGGAGACCCAATTATAACCCCTTATTCTACAACAAAAATAAAAAATAAAAAGTAATAATATAATTAATTTTACAATATCTAAAGAGGTATTAATTTAATATGTGACATGTGGATGATTGTATTCTACAACAAGGTTTAAATCTCAACAATATCAAAAAAGTTTGTATAATTTAACGTAACTAGTAGTTCCCAATGTAAAAAAAGATGTAAGAAGAAAAATTACTAATAAAAGTATAACCAATAATACAAATATTTAATATAATAAAAAATAATCTACTTAACTTTTAAAAAATAATATTATACTCTTAAACCTCTTAAACAAACATTTATTATTATTATTTTATCTTCACATTTTTTAAACATAAAATATGAAAGAATCACTCTAACCTATAGGTATGCACAAGAAAAGTAGATAAGATTTTCCCAACCCATTCAATCATTAGCAAAAGAATTTAAGCTACTCATATAAGCATAGACTTTATACAATTAAAACTTTATTTTATATAAAACATAATTTATTTAAAATATAAATAATCTAACAATTATGATTTTAAAATTTTGATCTAAAGGTATAAGGTTATATTTTATACTTGAGTATAGCCTTATTTTTTATAAATGAAATTTAATTACAATGTAAATTAAAATTTTTAATTTAGTATATGTGGTTGATATGTTTCACTTATATTACATAATTATTACATAGTGATATTATAAAAATTTTGATATGAGTTGTATTATAACAGTTTTGATATTTTTTTTGTGGAAAACATCTTAGAAAGGATGCCACATTTGGGTAGGACCCAAGGAGGCAGGGGTATCTCTTCCACCAAAATCGCCCAACACCTAGCCTACCACCTTTGACATACTCAAGGAGTAAACCTAATACAACAAAAAATAAGAACACATAAATACAAACACATAATAAGATAAAAAACATGTTCCTTGAGTGTGTCGAAAATATAAAACACAACCAAACACACACACAATAAGATAAAAAAGAAAAAAATACAACACGAAACACATAGAAAAACACAAGAACACCATAATATAACACAAACATGACAAAAATAACAGAACACCACAAAGACAACAAAAAAAAAAACATGAAAAAAAAACTCAAACCTAAAAATTAAAAATAAAATAAAAAAACAACTAACAACAGACAACAAATAAAAATACAAACATAGAAAACACTCACACAAACAAAAATATAAAAATTCTAATTAAGACAAATATACATAAACACAAGAACAAGAATAACAAAAATACAAGAACAATAACAAAAAGCACAAAAAACACAAAACAACAAAAACACAAGAACAACACAAAACAAAATAAAATAGAAACACAAACACACACACCTCAAAAAACTAAAAAAAAAAAGAAAAAAGAAAAAAAAGAACACAACAATGATCTTTCTAGACCAAAAGACTCAAGAACTAGAGTCATCCAAAGAAATAATAGAAACAAGATATTTTCTTATTTGTGAAGCCCACCATCTAGGAGGCTGGTCGTAGCAAGTAATATCACCTTTGTCCAAAGTCCAATTAACTAAAGCATAAACACTCTTGTTCTAATAGCTGACCACATGATTGCAATCAACTTTCAAATATTCCATCTAGATTAACTAAATATTCTTAATAATACTTTTTATTCTCCAATCAACCTTATGATTCTTAGAAGAAGTCTTCAAAATATTAATCATGAGTTGAGATTCAGACTCAACTAGCACCTTTTCACATCCAACCTTAGTAGCCTCTTGAAGGCCTTTTCGGATACCATACCCCTCAGCAATATTATTGGATAGAATACCCAAATTCTCAATAAAAATAAAAACCAGGGAGCCATATGAAAGTCTACCAATTCCTCCCGCACTAGCTTTTCCAGGGTTCCCTCTAGAGGCTCCATCAGTATTGACTTTTCCAAAATCCTTAGGAGGAGGTTGCCAATTCCTTGTTTTATTCATCTTGCAATTACTCACATTTCCTTTAAGCTAGTTGCCCTTAGAAGAGTTAATATTCAATATTTGCATCACTTGATCTCATCTTTTGTTGGATTTTTGGGAGTGGTCAAGAAGTTGTTGGACTGATTCAACTAAGTTGCAATCGTCATTTTCCATATATAGTGAATATCCTTCCTATCTTGATTAAAAATTTATTTGTTTCTTTCATTCTAGATATTGCAAAGAAGAATGGTAGAACCCATCCAAACTATTAGCCTAATAAAATGATCAACACCCTCTTGTTTAGGCCAATCCCTCCAAAACTGTTCAAAAGTAAAAACATTGGACCACTATAAGCCAAGTATAGAGCTTAGAGGCTAAAGTACACTCAATAAAAATATGGCTGTGAGTTTCCAAATTCTCTCCACATATTCACATCTAAAAGGGCCATGAAAACCACGCTTCATGAGCTGCTCACTAGTAAGCACCCTACGATGCAATAAAAGCCAAGTAAAAAACCACACCTTAGGCTAGAGCTTTTGAGACCACAACTGAGAAAAGATGTCAGATAATTGGTTGGGATTATTATGGCATAAGGTCAAATAACCTTGAGCAACTGAATACTCACCCTTAGTAGTGTTGTTCCATCCAAAACAATCTTTATTATGGGACCAAGAGAGAGATCTCATATGAATGAGACATTGGATATCTTGTCTTTCCCTTTCTAGGATTTGAATGGGTCAGTCCTCAATAGGGATCCAATATCTACCAACCTCTAAATTACCAGTATATACCGATAGTAATTAGCCACCTTTATCTAGTTAGTTCGGTGAAGCTCCTCCATCCAAGGCCTACAATCGAGAAACTAAGTTATCAAAGGCTTCTGACCATCCTAAGAATCTATCCAAAAATTTGCTTGATGACCATTATGAATGATCCAAAATATTTTTTTCTTTATCAAATCCTCACCAGTCTTAAGAACTACTAAAATAGGAGAACCTTTGGAAGGCAATTGATAGCAAACAAGGTATTTAGGACTTTTGTTCTCAACATATTTAGCACGAAGATTTTTGGCCCAAAGAACATAGGGATTATGCAAAATCCTTCAATATAGTTTAGTAGCTAAAGCTTTGTTGTTATTAATAGCAGACCGAAATCCTAACCCCCCTTCATTCTTAGGAAGACAAAGTGTCCCATTTCACCGAATAACAGTTTTGATATTATTTGAAATTCAAATGTTGAAAAATCTAACTGATTGAACTAATATCAATTTAATTAGAACATAAATATTATAATAATTAAAAAATTAAACTCTAATCTACAAATTTAATTATTTATTTATTTTTTATATTAAAGTAAGGTTTTGAAATAGTTCCTTTCTCTTTTATATATAACCTTAGTCACATCATCGTTCGACCCCCCCAAAAAAAAAAAAAATTTTTTTTTTAAAAAATTTTTTCAAAAAAAAAAAAAAATTCTTTTTTTAAAAAAAAAAAAAAAAGGGGTCCCCCTTAATCCCCCCCAATAATATGCGTTGCAACAATTTGCTTGCGATGGCAGCACTCACCCCAATTGTATTCCAACACTCATATGCAAATAAGAGAAAATCAGAGCTAGTGTCTCATTGTGAGAGGTGTATGTTTTGTGTTCCCGCGAGTTTGGTTCTATCATTCCAATGGCTTTCGCAACGACAACGGTGATCTCTTCCCTTCTCCTTCTCTTGAGTGGAGGGTCATTATTGATATGTGCGGACCCAGAGGCGTTGAAGGATTCTGGGTGGCAGATATGAAAGCAGCTTCGAATGAGTAATTTCGTGAAGGGGCTGCCATGCCTAAATCCCAATCAAGTTTTTGGAGAGCACTTCGTCACGTTTTTCAGGGTTAAAATCATAAATAACTATGTGAATGTTATGGCATTGGCATTTTTTTTACAACGATCAAAAAAATAAAAATTCATATAGATATAGATATAATATATTTTTGGATAAGTTAGTTATTCCACAAAATGATGTAGATAATGTTAAATATTTCTTGTTGGAACAAGACTTAGTATGCAAAATTTTATGTCACAAGTGATTTAAATTTTAAGGAACCTATTCAACATCTAGATGTTGAAATACATTATTATAACATAGATTAACTCTTCAATGAGAATGAACTATTTTATATGATTTTCTTGAGTGATGCATTAGGTAACGAAGGATTGTTGTATTAAATTATTTTATTGATTGAAAATGATTTTCTCTTGTGAACTTGTTTGCATATTGACTACTAATTTCCTATAAATATATAGGAGTTGGGGTTTTACAAATTTAATAACTAAAATATACTTGCACTTTATAAATAAACAATATCCTCGATGAGAATAATCCTATATGCCCTCTAACCTTGAAGACCTTACAAACTAGCAATTACTTTATATATACGGTCGTGATATTCTAGCAACTACTTCATATACGGTCATGATATTCTTTGGGAACCAGGTACCTTCAGAATTTGCATGTTCCCATTATTTGAGATCCGAACGAGCTTCTTGCAACAAAGAAACGCAACAAATTAATGCCACGAGAGTTAGTGCCCTTGCCATAAGTCGTAAAATCTTTAGATTCAGAATCCACGGTGATTTCTTTCAATTCAGATGACACTGCCTCTCTCAATGGGTTGATATATAGAAAGTATTTGTGAACTGGTTGTTGGGACGTGGGCGTCCGCACATCTTTCTTTACGTAGACAAAAAAATTACACAATATGTTCGATACAAGAACTTGTCCAACTCCAACTCGCTTTACACAACTAATATTAAATAAATTTTCTTTGAAGTTGTCCGCTAGTAAAAAAGTTATAGTAAGGACCACCCAAAGATTCGAAACTTCATTAAAGCATATAGAATGGAATTGCTTTTATAGCAATTTCACTTTCAAAGATGGAATTGCTTTCATAGCAATTTCTCTTTCAAATAGTCTGGCTTGTACATATTTTGTTCTTTGAACTATCAAACAATTAAATATTAGATAAGAAAAATTAAATATAGTACCTTTCAGATGAAGTATGGATTTTCGAATTTCATGAAAAATGAAAAATGAAAAATGAAGTATGGATTTTCGAATTTCCTACAGATGAAGTATGGATTTTCGAATTTCATGAAAAAAAAATCATCATAGCTCTCTGTACATATTCTTCTTTCCGAGCAAACCTTATTACCTCATCACTATGTAATAGTATTAAATGAATATTATATATATGTAGTTTAACAAGATTTGAACCTTGATCTTCTATTTGAAAATTGAAGAATCTAATTGACAAGATTATGTCTCATATTTATTTATGGAGATGACTCAAACGTGTGTATATATATTTATTTATATATATATATATATATATATATATATATATATATATATATATATATATATATATATATATATTTTTTTTTTTTTCAATGTGATTGAAATGGGGTTATCATATTACATCATCACCACATAGAAGTATTATATGAATATTATTTATTTGTGATTTAGCAACATTTGAACCTTGATTTTCTTTTTAAAATTTGAAAAATCTAATTGACAAGATTAAGTCTCATATTTTATGAAGAATCACTATGTATAAACACCTTTGAGTCATCTTCATAAATATGAGATATAATCTTGTCAATTAGATTCTTCAATTTTTAAATAGGGGATCAAAGTTCAAATCTTGCTAAACCATAAATGATATTAATGTAATACTACTGCCTAGTGATGATATAATATGGTAGGCCCATTTCAATCACATTGAAAAAAATATACATAGTTGAGCCATCTTCATAAATACGAAACATAATTTTGTCAATTAGATTCTTCACTTTTCAAATAGGAGATCAAGGTTCAAATCTTGTTAAACTATATATATATATATATATATATATATATATATATATATATATAATATTCATGTAATACTATTAAATGGTGATGAGGTAATAAGGATTGCTTGGAAAGAAGAATATGTATTTGGATATTTCAGTTCCCAGATCAAATTGATGCCAGGTTACTCAACACTGTGTTTTATGTAAGTAGCAATTTATTTTATGTTTACTGCTCCATCATTTCATTTGTTATCAATATAAAGCTAATTATGTACTATTTTTTTACATTGGCAGCTTTTTGTAGACACCAAAACAACACCAATCCGATTATGTGACCGCAAACAATGATCGCATTGACAAACACAGCCCCTAGAGTTTAAACATTGGTCCTAACCACTCTCACAGGAGTTTTGGAAGGTCAAAGATTTATTTGGCACCTTTCAGGCACTCTACTCCATATTCGTTCCACCCAAGGATGATTATAAACTGGTAATCATCCCACCCTGGGATGATTAACAGTATTCGCCCCTGGGTCGGGCGAATAGAAGGTTTGACGGGCAAAAGGTAAAATCTTGACAAATGGCAGATCCACCACTTAACTCTTCCTTCATTGCATGGGAGTGTGAGTGAGCATTTTTGAACGCTAGAGGCAGTTACAGAGGCAGTCATGGAGCCCTTAATCAGGGAGGAATATTCTCCCCCATAAGAAGGCATGATTTCCAAGTGGTGCCTCTGCATGCTCATACATAGAGACCGTTAGGTATATAAAATGGTGATTCTTCTCACCCCAAAAAATATACAGAGAAGGAGCATTTTGAGTAATGAAGTGCTGCTATTTTGCATACTCACTTTTGATTGTGCCTTTCACATCCTTGATCTCTCTTTTAGAAGGGATGTCATTGGGTGGTTATTGGAAGCGCAATCCGGACCCCAAACCCAACATTTGGCCATACTATCCCACCCAAATTTGCCTAAAACACCCCACAAGAGTTTTTGGACCCATCCCAAGTGGATTGGTGCCAAAATTAGGCCCCAAACAGTGGGCGCCCTGCCCCTGTGCACCCCCTGCACTACTATAGTCCTAATCGCCCCACCCCAGAGTTATTAGAAATCTATAGCAAATTTTAGTTCTATTATTTTTGCATTTTATTCTAGGTTTATTAGATAGGCATGAATTCAAATTTCATGTAATTCTAAGCAGTTTTGATCATGTTTTTGTTATTTCTTGTCTTCGCTAACATGCAGGTAGCATCATCAAATTCCTGGCGATAGATGCTGAATTGGCTAAATATGACCTTCTGGGTCTTTCCAAAATACCCCATTTTACCTAACCCCCAACTATGTAAGTGATTTGGAGCCTCCCAGATGGGACATTTGGGACAGTGCTTTCTGACATTTTGTTGTAGGTCTAATCGTCCCACCCCGGAGCGATTAGAAATCCGTGGCGAATTTTTGGACTGTTATTTTTGCAGTGCCTTCCTAGTCATATTCTCATGCCTATTTCAAATTTTTAGCTTATTTGGATCTCTTTTAGTTGTCTTTTTATTTATTTTTCGCATGTACTAATCGTAGGCTTGGGGATTGCATGTTTCATTTCACCCGTAGGTGCTACTGATTGTTTTCTATTTCCTTGAATGCAGGATCTCGACACTGAAGGAGCAGCAAAGAATAAAATACCCTTTAAAGCAAGCAACGGTGATGTTTGGTCTACCCATTTTACATGTGGGCACGTGAAATAAGGCATACCATCCATGGTGTAACGAAAATCTTATTTAACACTTCTAGCACCTGAAAAGGGAGGAGATGTGTTGTAACTAAGATTTAAATAAAATTAATAAAAAGGGTTGTATTCCATATTTGCTTTCTATCTGGTTTCAATTCGTTTATGTTTCTCTCCTTTCATGCATTTTCAATTCATAGGATTTAGCATTATCTTTTGGTTCGCTTGCATCGCACTTGGTGTTTTCTTTTTGATTCTGTATCCTCATGCTTTCAGTGGTGATCATGGTGGGATGTTGTACTCTATTTTTGAGATAAAAAATTTGATCAAAACTTGCTTGTTTTTTCTTGCAGGTACTAACTTTTCAAACGTTGGACTCTTGTTCGTTCTAGTCTGTCACGAGTATAGAGCTAGAATTTGTACCACCCAAGGGCGAATGGGCATTCGTCCCACCCTATGATGAATACAGTTCTATTATTCATTCCACCCAGGTACAAATAGCTCTCTGTGCATTTTCAGGGTAGAAACTCAGAGGCATCTTGTTTGGGCAGAGAAAAGGTAGGGGTCCTAAACACCTTCTATCATTTTCTATTTTTTGTTTTCTATTTTTTGGTTATTTGTTTACATAGGAGAGTTTTTACTGCATTTTTAATTTCTTTTATGCAAAATAAAAAGAACCACACACACCACGTGGTAATTTAAATGCCAAGGAGCTGGTCATAAAACCCCATCCCTTGATCAAGACCAACGGTGGATTTCATCACCACCTTTGCTTGAATTTTTGCATCCATAACCTTGATCGCTACTGTTGCTAGACGTAAATCCTGATGAAATCTGACCAAGTGTAGTTGGGGTGATTCCCAATGTATGAGGATAAGTCTTCTATGGTAGGTGTCAAAAATAGGGCGATCCCCCTTCCATACCGCCTATGTTCCATGTACCATTCTGCTCTCACGTACCAATAGTTTCCCTCACGTAATGGCGGGTATATAGAGAGGTTTGGTATAACGACTTGGAAATGCTATATCGAAGGGGCGACCATTTTTTGGAGTCATAATAGCCATCATATTGCATATGCTACAAAATTTTCTTTACAAAACTATCAAAACAAAAATCAAAACACACTAAACTAGGTTTAGGGTGCACTATTAATATTTAAATGAGATAACCATTGCTTTGTGTGTGTGCTATTTTCTGTTTAGTCTAGCATAAAAAATCCAAAAAAAAAAAATCATCATAAAAAAGATAAAAAAAATATACGCATCTTGTAGAGAGACACCACCATGGTATACACCCGTAGCCAAGCCCAATCACGGGTGAAAGCTACGAAGAGTGTACAAAGGGGCACAATTCGCCTCTGCTATAGCCCCAAGGACTTGGTCATTCCACCTTGGCGGCATGACCCAAAAGATAGTCCACATCATACCTTGATAGAATGGGACTATAGAGGCACCCCTTCTAGGGGCATGCCCACCTAGCACAGACCCTTTCAGTAAGAGAACATACACGTGGCACTCAACATAGATGGTAAAGCTCCCTTAGATGCTTGCTATGAGTGGCCACTATGTGATGAAGAGCTAGGACAACATAGGGTCCATAAAGAGGGGCCACATGATTACATCATCCCTCCTTTGCCCCCTCTTGTTATCAGAAACAATAGGAAAAATCCAGAGCACAAGGCTCTTCAGGCAGGGTGAGCCAACTCTGCCTGTCCCTTTCACATTTATGAAAGGGATCATGAGGAATACCACTACATTCCTCAAGAGCAATATACAGCATGGGGGTAATGCGCCTCTGCACCTGCTATTTATCAGGGTCACCCACTGAGGCCATAGCCTCGGGTGAACGTCGCTCACCTCGACAGAGGGAAATGACCTATAGAAATCTCAGATCACCACGACCGAGATAGATGTATAGGGGAGGCATCTAGGCCTCCTAGACTCAATATGGCAGAGCAAATCGACCTAGAATTTTCCAGACATATCGCCTGACAAGCACAGATCACGCAGCTTAAGCAAGACCAACAACAACTAGAGCATCTATATCACCTTAGAAAAGAGCACATTCGATGCCAAATAGATGAGCTTCTCCACAAAATTGTTCCTAAGAGGTTTCCAACCCCTCACACATAGAGAGCAGAAGGGTATGAGAGGCACAACCCCTTGGTGCAAGATAGGTCTCCACAACCTTACCAAGTGCTACCTCCGAGACCTCCTAGACCAAAGCAGGAGGCCACTCCTAGAAACCATGATGGGTACCCTCCACGGGAACCCACCCATGTTCATAGGTCTCACCTAGGAACTCCTCAAGAAACTTATGAGGATTATGAGCAAGAAGAAGAGTGGGTGGAAACGCCCTACCAAGGCACAGAGGGTGCTATTCGGCCACCCCTCTATAAGCCTCGAGTTCCCCGTGATGTGCAATGGAAACAAACTAAAGAGGAAGAGATTAAATCTTCTGATGCATATAAGGCACTGCTAGAGTGCTTAGAGTCTATGGAGACCAAGACTTCTAGGCCTGAAAAGCCCACGTTATGCCAACTCCGTAGTCACCCTCTGCATCCATCAATTTCGGCACCCCATTACCCTGAGCACTTTAAAATGCCTTAGTTGGTAGTATTTAGAGGGGAGGAAGATGCCCAAGAGCATGTGACCAAATTTTTGAGCCAATGCTTTGGCATCCAGGATAATGATGCTTTGCTACTAAGAACATTTATAACCATGTTCACAGGCCCCGCCTCGGATTGGTTTACTCAATTTCCAAAGCATAGCATTAGTAACTTAGATCAGCTAGTGTACGCGTTCCTTGAATGCTTCACCTTCAACACCAAGAAGAAGGCATCACTAAGCGACCTAGCTAGCTTCAGGTAGTATGAGGAAGAAACCATGGTAGCCTATGGGAATCATTGGAGGACACTGCTTTCAAAGCTACCCTACCTCCCTCCTATGTCTGACATTACCCAAATGTTCTCAAAGAGTTGTTTGAGATCGATCTCCGTGCTATTATAGCTGTAGCAATATGCCACTTTAGAGGAATCTCTGGCACAAGCTAGAATCATTGAGGAGATCAAGATTCAGGATAGCGAAATATCCAAGCCAAAGAAGAAATAATGGTCTAAGAACACCAATACAGGGACCACGCAACAGAAACCCGCTACGGTCAATCAGGTTGCTATAAACATCCCTAAGCCTATACAAGCAACACAGCCCCAAAATGCTAACTATCAGGCGGTGCCTCTTAATAGTTATGAAATACAAAATTAGAGGCCAAAGCAAAATTAGTAGCATCACCCTAGGTGACAATTCACACCTTACATAGAGTCTAGAGACTCCCTGTTTAACCGCTTGTTAGTGGAAAACTTGATCAACCTACCAAAGAGTCGGCCCATTGACCCCAACATGCCAAAACCAAATGGTTATAGGGAAGACTTGTACTATAGGTTTCATAGATAGAAGTGACATGATCTGAATGCATGTTGGAAGTTTAAAGGCTTGGTGCAAGACCTAATCGACAACAAGACATTAGCGATGGATAATATCGTGGCACCAAGAAACCAACAAATGGAGGTCTTTAAATACCCCTTGCCTACCCATGATGCATAGGAAAAGACCCTACAAGTCAATGAGGTAACACAGAACTGCCCCATGCAAGGGTATGTAGGGATGATCAGTATAGTGACTCGAAACAAGAGGTACCCGAGCACAGCTTCCCCCGCGATAGCTACAGGAGAGGTGCCAACAACATCACAACCGCAATAGCACCTTACACAACCTGCTCCACCTAGACCAGTGGCCACGATTCAAACCAAACTCACCCAGATTTTAAGGACCACGTCGGCTAGGCTCTCTATTTACAAGCTCATACAATAATCATCGCCCCATTGGGAGGCTCTAATGAAGATTCTTAAAGCCAACGAGTTGCAGCCCCATGAAGCAAACTCTTTCAACAACTTTGTGGGACATATCAAGCGATGCACTGAGCTAGTCATCACCTTCAGAGAGGACGAATTGAAATCAGTGATTGGTGATGCGACGGATCCACCCCTGCACATCATTGCATGAGTCAATGGGATTTCATATAAGAGGGTATTGGTGGACACTGGCTCATCTAGTAATATCATTACAACAACGACCTTTAAACATCTGAAGTTGCCCGCATCTCACATCATGGCCTCCACCTATACTCTATGAGCATTCAATGATGCGATATGCTCGACAGTTAGCATAATTTTCTTGCCCATCCAGGTAGGACAAAAGACTATTCCTACATTGTGCCACATTTTGGAGGGTGAGATGGCTTATAACATCTTACTGGGTCAGCCATGGATCAAGGGCATGAAGTGTGTCCCTTCGATAGCTCATCAGTGCTTAAAGTATACATTTGAAGGGTAATTGCATGTAGTCCCGATAGACTTGGAGCCCTTCAAGTATTGCAATGCGATGCAGCTAATGCCACAGTCAACCCTTACATCAACACATCTAGATTTTTAGTTGAATCCATCTAAATAGGGTCTAATTCCATAGGCATCCCCGCTGTCAAGTCCCTTAGATCCCCAACCAGGTATATCTTCATCGTTTGGTCCTTCACCAACGATGCCACCCATAATGGCCACATAGAAGGATAAAGGTAAGAAACCCCTGGAAGAAGCACCATCATCAGTCTCAACCATATCTACCGAAGAGATGCCTAGAAAAATGGAAGTCGAGACACCTAGTTCACCTGACATGGAGTGGACTCAGGAAGAACATATCGGCTAGCCTCTCTTTATGGAATCAAGGAACTAGAACCCTTGAACATCAGTCATTTGAGGCCATTCCATATTTGAAAGAGCCACAACCCAAACCAAAAATCTCCAAGGATTCCCACAATCGCTTGGTCAAACCCAAAAAAGCCCCAAAGGTGCCCATTAAACCCTTTGGTCAAACCAAAATGCTCCAAGGATTCCCGTAGTCGCTTGGTCAACCCCAAAAATTCCCCAAAGGTGCCCATAAACCCTTTGGTAAAACCAAAATGCTCCAAGGATTCTTGTAATTTCTTAGTCAACCTCAAAAATGCCCCAAAGGTGTCCATAAACGCTTTGGTCAAACCAAAATGCTCCAAGGATTCTCGTAATCGCTTGGTCAACCCCAAAATGCCCCAAAGGTGCCCATAAACCCTTTGGTCAAACCAAAACACTCCAAGGATTCTCATAATAACTTGGTCAACCCCAAAATACCCCAAAGGTGCCCATAAACCCTTTGGTCAATCCAAAATCTCCAAGGATTCCCATAATCGCTTGGTCAACCCTAAAACGCCCCAAAGGTGTCCATAATCCCTTTGGTCAAAACCCTCCAAGGATTTGAAAGAATCACTTGGTCCGCACTCACGCGGAATGAACCAATCATAAAGAAAATTCAAAAACAACAAAATCATAAAAAAAAAACAAAAATTTGCATTTCATTTCCATGCATATTCAAAATCATCAAAACAAAATAACAAAATGAAAAAATTTGCATCTCATTCCCATGCATACTCAAACAAATCAATACATCAAAACCACAAAAATAATAGCTTGCATTAGGCATCGCATCCATACATTGCACATTTGTTGGTCGTATCGGTCAAAAGCATCATAGACTGTAATTAATTGGCAAACCCATCATGTTCCACCTTTTCCATTTTTAATCTAGCAAAAATAAATGCCATTCACTATTTTCACCATTGTATAGTCAGTTGTCTTTTAATGTATCTAGAGTTTTCATCATTCAGTTGCCTTTAGATTTCTAGCCAAGAACTATACAAAGTCAGACAAATTTTACAAAGGTAGAGTTCTACTTGGATAACACCTTGTTACGTAGCATCCCAACACAAGTTAAAACACATAAAAATTTCCCAAGTTGTGTAAACTAAAGATGAAACCTGCAAAGCAATTCAGGATACCATACAGTGAAAATGTTATCTCGCTCATACCCCTATGTGAATGACCCCAAGAATGTTGAGAGTTGGCAAAAGGACAAGCATCTTCCCTACCCAATTCCCCAAGAATCCCAAGTTCTCAAAAAGTTGCAAAACATCAAAAAATTTCAAAATTCAATACTACAAAGTTTGAAATAAAATCCCACAAAGTGCATACATCAAAAGGCACAGGAAATAGTGATTCTCATCACTCAAAATTCAAATCCAAATCCCTTGCTCAAAAGAAAAAAAAACAAAAATAAATAGTGATTTTTATCACTATATAAGAGCAAGTATCCCAATACAATTGAATAAAATAAGGGAGTCAAACTTGAATCCCTGGAACTATCAGCATTTAGAAGGTCATGAGGTAAACCTCAGTACCAGTTTGGTGGACAGCCTATCGATCACTGGTGGCAAACCTCCCCCATAACGATATATCTGTCACATTAACTTGTGTGTCAATCAAAGTTTGCATGTGGATGAGCTAGCTTATGGTATCCTATATAGCATCGTAGATTAATCTGACTAAATACAACAAAGGAGTTAGTGGAGCTAATTAGGTGATCCTCAGTACAGGTTTGGTTGATAGCCTATCTGGCACTGGCGGTATCCTGAAATAACTTGGTCAAAGACAAGTTGAATTCATACCTTGTTCAAAAGTCTTGTAAGATACAAGTATAGTCTTAGCTAGTTAGTTAAAACATCTAAGTCTCAGAAAACCTTAACTACATTCTAAAACCAATTGTGATATCTTTCATCATTGCATCGCCATCAGAAAATACAAAAAACCAACATGTATACATGAAAATTCATTTACCACAGCAGTCGCCTAGGACAAAAAAATCCATAAGTTCTACACAGTCTATGGTGCCACCGCCAAATATCAACAACTCATTTCATCCATTCCATATGCATATCATATAAATTCGAAACATTCGCATTTATCATAACATGTGCATTCATCAATATAAATAAACATGCATCCATCAACATCAATCACTATGCATAACATCACATAACAACATGTGTATAAACAAAAGAAAGTCATTTGTATATATATATCATCAAAAATGCCCTCAAGCTACAATAAACCGGTCCTCTAACCTCGCAAAAAGGCAAAAGCTCAAAAACCCCCAAGCCTAGGGCGTCGGCCACCATGATCACGTAGGATCGGTGCAACGGGAACTACCCCCTATGGTGTGGGTCCTATGGGACCCCTCATGGCGGCTACTACTAGCCCTTGCATCATGCCTACTAGTGCCCCCCTCATCCAGTCGCCTACACCAAGAGGATGCTGACTGCTCAGTATCACTCCCTCTCATGTGGCACGATGATCCACCTCCACTAACCACAAGGATCTGCCCATCGATGCGGATAATCTCTGTCTCCAACTCAAACTGATGTTGAATCAAGTCCATATTCCATTGATGAAACATCGCCAAGTTATTGTCACACTGTGCCAGCTATGTTCGTAGGTGATCCATCTCCCGCACAGCATCTGTATCCCCATCCCACCAGTGGTACACATCCAATGTGTTCTCCCACTCTGCCAGCTACATCTACAGGAGATCCCTCTCCTATAGCGCATCCCTGAGCTCCTCATCTTGTCTTTGAAGAAGCCCTTCAAATTGTGCTATCTCAATGCGCAACCCTACCTCCGTACCCTATGGGACTGCCTGAGGCATCGACATCTTTAAAATGATAGTCTGCTCTGGCTCCCACTGCTCTGAGACGTCCTGTGCGTCTGACTGCTCCGAAACTCCCACATCATCCCCAAAATCCTCACCCACCTCATCAACCTTCACCATGTATGCATCCTCTAGTGGAGCCCCCCAACCCTCTTCGGGTGCCTCTACACCCTCCCTACCTGCTGCTGCTACATCTTCACCTCCTAGAGGCCCCTCTCCCCACCACCATCGTAGCGTCCACCACTGCTCGTACTCAATAGTAATCCTGACATCGTCCATATCTGGGACATTAATCGCTATATCCACCTCCTCCCCCAGCATCTCGATGATCAGCCAGGCTAGAGTACTCTCATCCCTCAGCATTGATAGATCAAGGGCTCACCGGGAAAACCCTAGTGCACCCAAAACTATCGTGTCACCAAGACATATGGGAAGTACTCCTGCTCGGTCTCGTGTCGCCCGATCAGCCACCTCCCCCTATGAACCCACCAGAGCCACTCCCCAGCCTTAGGCCAAGCAGGACAATCATGATATGGTCGCCATACTACATCTCTAGGAGTAAGTTGCGAGAAGGCCTCAGTGTAGTGACCCACATCACCTGCCCATCGTTGACTATTCCCCTGCTCCTCTGATCGGTGCCACAGCTCCCCATACCTGATATCTCTATCTACCATCTTTGCCTGAGTCGTCCATGGTAAACCTAGTGGTCGATCCACCGCTATGTGCTGCCAAGTCTAGCACTGCAATAGCTAACTGCACCCAATACCCTTTCACCTCTAACAGTGGACCTCATACAGCTCATCGTAGAGCTGTGCCAATAGTGTCTGACCCCATATCATAATTAGGGGCTCTGTGGTCGGACACTCCACCAACCTGAAGACCACCTCAAGCAGGTTCCATAGGAACCTCGTGCCTGAAGAATTAGGTAGCAACATGTTGGAGATGAGGGTCATCAGTAATGCGTACCTCACTCCCAACACATCCCTCTTTAACCACCATTGTACCAAAATGCCATTAATCTGACAGTCACCCTCTGCCCTCTCCATCGGGCTGTCCACACCCAACTCCTCCCCATGCCCGAAGCATCACATTAATATAGTTATCCGCTGGTCACGCGGCATTATCCTGATCGGTAGCCCATCTATCAAAATTTGTAGAATCCGATAGACGTCCTCTAGAGTCACTATCATCTCCCCTATTGGGATATGGAAGGTATTGGTGCGGGGATCCCATAGGTTGATCAGCATGGTCAAGTACGCCCGATCTCCCACCACAAGCTCTAGCCGCATCACATGCTTGAGCCCAAGGGCGTTAAGCCACTCCCAATCAACCAAATTCAATGCCCCCTGGGCATCAGAGAACACCGTCGACTGACGGTACCGGCTCTTCACCACCTGAAAAACAAAAAAAACACAGAAACATTAAAAACATGAAAGAAAAACACACTGTGCAGCAATAACATAAATATACAGCAATGTACAGCTAAGAAAAACAAAAAAAAACAAATCAAATTCAAAATCAAAAAAATATTTTGTCAGTACCTAGGGTTTTTAACTCTATGTTTAAACTAATAAATAAAAATCGCCAAAAAAAAAAAACACAGTTTGTCAGTACCTAGGGTTTTTCACTCTACATTTAAACTGGCAAATAAAAACAAACAAAATCAAATTCAAAAAATATTTTGTCAGTACCTAGGGTTTTTAACTCTATGTTTAAACTGATAAATAAAAAAAATTAAAATAAAATAAAAACAATTTGTCAGTACCTAGGTTTTTTAACTCTATGTTTAAACTAATAAATAAAAATCGCCAAAAAAAAACACAGTTTGTCAGTACCTAGGGTTTTTCACTCTACGTTTAAACTGGCAAATAAAAACAAACAAAATCAAATTCAAAAAATATTTTTTCAGTACCTAGGGTTTTTAACTCTACGTTTAAACTGATAAATAAAAAAAAACAAAATTAAAAAAAAAACACAGTTTGTCAGTACCTAGGGTTTTTCACTCTACGTTTAAATTTGCAAATAAAAGCAAACAAAATCAAATTCAAAAAATATTTTGTTAGTACCTAGGGTTTTAAACTCTACATTTAAACTTATAAATAAATAAAACAAAATCAAAATAACAGTTTTTGTTAACCTAGGGTTTCTAAATGTAGTTTAAACTAAAAAACGCAAAATAACAGCAATTTTTAAAAACTAGGGTTTTACTCTCAGTTTACCCTAGGATTTCAGTTTTTAAAATAGAAATTTAGATTAAAACGATTTTCTAAGCTAGGTTTTTGCATTCAGTTTACCTTAGGGTTTTAGTTTAACAACAAAAAAACAAACAAACAAACAAAAAGAAACGGCAAAACCTAGGGTTTCAGTTTAACCTAGGGTTATAGTTTTAGTTTTTGTCGATTCTTTTAGCCTAGAGTTTTACCTTATTTTAAAATGAAAATCAAATTTCAAAGATAAATCCATTACGTCTTTTGCACAAAATAAACTTACCCTAGGTTTTTATTTTAGTTTAAATAAAAGAAAGCAAAACACAAAAAAAAAAAACAAGTTATCAAGGTTTTTTTTTTTAAACTGTCAAATAAAACAAACAACACAAAGAAGAGGAGCACTCACCGGTCTCACTTCGGCTCGGCCACTTGATGACCTGGTTCGTGAACTCATGGTGTCCAAAAAAATTTAGCAGCGCTTCACTTCACAGACTCGACCTCCTCCTCCTCAGAGCTACCAAATCGCTAGAAAAATCAAATGCAAATGAGCCCAAAACCTAGTTTTGGCTCTTAAATAGGCTTTTTCAGCCTGTAATCATTCCAGCCTAGCATGAGTGCTCTAGTTAGTGCTCATCCCACCCTGGGACGATTACTGAACTGGTATTCGTCCCACCCTAGAATGACTACAGAGCAAGAAAATCAAAAAATCAAAAATAGCAAAAAAATGCACCAAAAAATGCAATAAATATGCCAAATAAGAGTGCTTTTGTTCTTAACATTATTGTCTTGCAAAACCGACATCAGGGTCACAAATTGACACTATCCAACTCCCTAAGAAGGCTACCATAGCCATACTGCTCCACGGGAGAATGGATTTTTGACAATTTCATCTCCAAATGGCATCACAAAAGGGTCAAAACCCACCAAAAAATAGTAATAAAATTGCCGAACAAAGGCGCATTTGCACCCGAAATTCAATGGCATACAAAACCAACGTCGGGGTCACAAATTGACACTATCCTACTCCCTAAGAAGGCTACCATATCTGGACCACTCCACGGGAGGATGGATTTTTGACAATTTCAACCCCAAAGGGCATCACAAAAAGGGTTAACACGCACAAAAATTAGGTCCAAATGTTTGGAAACTGCATACGCGTTCAAAGGAAAACATCTGAATGCACCCTTACCTAATTCATCTTGGTTCAAGCGACTCATCGCTTTTCTCATGTAGGTCATTCCCTCATCTATTCGTCACTTGAGGGGATAGTCACACTTAGTTACCAATCAACAAACGCACACCCAATCAAGAAAATGGCATGCATTCAAAGAATCATTGACAAAGACAATCACGCTCCTACTTGGGGCAACAAATAAGCAATAATCACAAGTTGATCAAACATTTAGTATTTTTTAATAATGAAATCAAGATTCCCATGGACAAAATGTTGTGCCCTTTGCCTATTCATGACTGATCAATGTCCAAGCGCAAGTAACACCTCACTAAAAAAGGGTTAACACTTGAATTAAGTTCCTTAGCTCATCAGAAGCAAGAATTCAAGAATGCATGCCCTTTCCATACTTGGTGCATCAAAAGTTGGTTAGGTTACTGAGAAACCCTAATCATTAGTGCTTTGGTTATCTATTTTTGCTCAACACTATGCCACACACAACGCATCCCAAAAATAGGCATCTGTAGACACCAAAACAACACCAATCCGATTATGTGATGGCAAACATTGATCGCATTGACACACACAGCCCCCAGGGCAAACCCCCAGAGGTTAAACAGTGGTCCTAACCACTCTCATAGTAGTTTTGGAAGGTCGTGGATCGATTTGGCACCTTTCAGACACTCTTCTTCATATTCATTCCACCCAGGGATGATTACAAACTGGTATTCATCCCACCCGAGGATGATTAACAGTATTCACCCCTGGGTGAGGCGAATAGTAGGTTTGATGGGAAAAAGGTAAAATCTTGACAAATGGCAGCTTAGATCTACCACTTAACTCTTCCTTCATTGCATGGGAGTGCGAGTGATCATTTTTTAGCACTAGAGGCAGTTACAGAGGCAATCATGGAGCCCTTAATCAGGGAGGAATCTTCTCCCCCCTAGGAAGACATGATTGTCAAGTGGTGCCTCTGCATGCTCATACATAGAGACCATCAGGTCTATAAAATGGTGAGTCTTCTCACCCCAAAAAATATATAGAGGAGAGTTTTGAGCAACGAAGTGCTACCGTTTTGCATACTCACTTTTGATTGTGCCTTTCACATCCTTGATCTCTCTTTTGGAAGGGAGGTCATTGGGTGGTTATTGGAAGCGCAATCTGGACCCCAAACCCAAAATTTGGCCATAGTATCCCACCCAAATTTGCCAAAAACACCCCATAAGAGGTTTTGGACCCATCCCAAGTGGATTGGTGTCGAAATCGGGCCCCAAACGGTGGGCGTCCTTCCCCCGGGCGCCCCCCGCACTACTGCAGTCCTAATCGCCCCACCCCGGAGTAATTAGAAATTTGTAGTATATTTTAGTTCTGTTCTTTTTGCATTTTATTCTAGGTTTCTTAGATAGGCCTGCATTCAAATTTCATGTAATTATGAGAAGTTTTGATCATGTTTTTGTTATTTCTCGCCTTTGCTATCATGCAGGTAGCATCATCAAATTCCTGGTGATAAAGGCCGAATTGGAAAAATCTAACCTTCTGGATCTTTCCAAAATACCCCATTTTACCTAACCCCCAACTTTGTAGGTTATTTGGAGCCTCCTGGATGGGACATTTGGGAAAGTGCTTTCTGACATTTTGTTGTAGGTCTAATCGTCCCAGCCCGGAGCAATTAGAAATCTGTGGTGAATTTTTTTACTGTTCTTTTTGTAGTGCCTTCTCGATGATATTCTCATGCCTCTGTCAAGTTTTTAGCTTATTTGGATCTCTTTTAGTTGTCATTTTATTTATTTTTTGCATGTACTAATTGTAGGCTTGGGGATTGCATGTTTCATTTCATCTGCAAGTGCTACTGATTGTTTTCTATTTCCTTGAACGTAGGATCTCGACATTGAAGGAGCAGCAAAGAATCAAAGACCCTTTCACGCAAGCGGCGATGATGTTTGGTCTACCCATTTTACATTTGGGCACGCGAAAGAAGGCATACCATCCATGGTGTAACAAAAACCTTATTTAATGCTCCTAGCCCTTGAAAATGGAGGAGACATGTTGTAACCGAGCTTTAAAGAAAATTAATAAAAATGGTTGTATTCCATATTTGGTTTCTATCTGGTTTTGATTCATTTATGTTTCTCTCCTTTCATGCATTTTCAATTCATAGGATTTAGCGTTATCTTTTGGTTCGCTTGCATCACACTTGGTGTTTCCTTTTTTCTTCTGTATCCTCGTGCTTTCACTTTCTACTCAAGATGCATTTGGGCAGGACAAGCTGGACATAGATTTTTTAGGAAATGGACATGAAAAACCCTGGACCTCCAATCCAACTTGTTTGTCAATGGCATTGGCAGCCAGGAGAGCCGCATCAAACTTTGGTTTGATCCTACAAAATATTTTCATACATATTCCATTCTTTGGAACAAGCATTATGTGTTGTAAGTAACTTTGTCTCTCCTCGCCTATGCTGGTGAGAAAGAGAGAAACATAGAAATATCATTCGTTTATTCGATGTATTTATTTGGGTGTTCAGGTTCTTAGTGGAACGACCAAAAGTGGATTACCGACGGAGGAAAAGGTTACATCAATTGGGATGCGGCCCCCTTCTTTGTGATCTTATTAAAACAGCATTCCAAGCACTGGAGGATCCTTTCATCTAGACCCACTGTGGTGCAAACCATTCCAATTCCTGTCCACCTTCGTCTTCGTGGTGGGAGGATTTGGGTAACAAAGGATTGACTCCTCATCAAGCATGGGAGCTCCGATGGGTCAAGAGAAATTATATTACATGATTATTGTACAGACTATACCAGATTCTACAAAATCTTTCCTGAATGCTTCCTCAATACTCCTTAAGATTCCCATTTACACATCAATAATGTAGACATACCAATTATTTTTCACAATAAATATCTTTCCCATTTACACATCTATCCCCAAATGTCATTTGGTGTAATGGTGGTTGCTTAGTTATTATTATCCATGTGGTTGTGAGATCGATTCCTTTTGTATTTGCAAATATTTATAAACGATGTTCAATATAAAATAAATATCTATCTATTTATCTCCTCACTAAATGGGAAAGTAAAATCATTTGGATATAACTGACAGAATAATTGATATCTATCTATTTATTCTTCAATTGATATAATTGAAGCCTTTCATGCTCCATACATATTTACATTAATTTCATCTTACAAATGTAAAATTCTATGCATTTATCATTATAATCCACTAGTTTTAAAAGGGCTAAGAATAATAATATGTTAACTTTTAAATCTATAAAATTTGAAGAAAATGCAACCACCAAAATAAACAAGCAATAATATAACATTAAAAATGTTTGAAATAATTTATAGGATAGGCATTACTCAAACCTCATAAAAATATTACGCATTTATCATTATAATCCACTAGTTTTAAAAGGGCTAAGAATAATAATATGTTAACTTTTAAAGCTATAAACTTTGAAGAAAATATAAGCAAATAATAATATAACGTTAAGAACGCTTGAAATTTGAAATAATTTATAAGATAGTCGTTACTGAAATTTCATGAAAATATAAAACTTATATAATATCTGAAGCACTTTATTTTATTAGTGCATCAATGTTTCATTCTAAATTACAATGCTAAGTTATATATATATATATATATATATATATATATATATATATATGTATATATATGCACAATTAATTAAGAATACCTATGTTTTTAAAGTCATTACTTTCCTACTCTATAGATAATAGTCATTTGCATGGTATACACTTGTGCACATGCACAACTAACTAAGAATACTTGTCTCTTTACATCATTATATATTTTAACACTTGTATACTTGTTACTTTTTTGAGGAATAATTATATAACCTAAAATAAACTCTTAATCTAATAATATATTCAAAATAGTAAATTATCATATTTTAAATAATGTAATATATTTTAACATAAACATTTAAGAGGCCATGCAATATATTCTAACATAAACATTTAAGAGCATCATATAAATCTTATGTTAACCTTATTCTTCACCATTTTTTTTTAATATTAAACAATACATGTAGCAAGGTGTACTTCAATTACAGTTTCTTCTTATTTGCTTTCACACTTTCACAACTATAAGCCGACTGACCTGTGCCGCCTGGTGGAGCCTGATTTTCTCTGGAGAAACTTTTCATTTACAAAAGAAGAAGTGCCTCTCACCTTAGACTCAAGTTACCTTTCCCAATAAGATGGTAGAAATATATTTAATCATAGCTTGGTTTCGTGGAAAGGAAATTTTAATCATATAAAATATTATTAGAGGTGTATCATCATTATAAAGTAAGAGGCTCAACTTTCTACACATGTTCAAACTTAAAAAAAAAAAAAAAAAACATTTTTGTTCCCAGGCTTTTAATATATATATATATATATATATATATATATATATATATATATATATATATATATATATTTGTAGAGGAGGTATGTTTTTAAAACTCAATATATTTATCAAAATAAAATAATATAATTAAAATGGATATTTAATTTTGTATTTATTAAAAATAAAATAAAAGGGTTGTTTTTTTTTTTACATCAACTAGTTATATTTATACAATCCTTTCAGTGCCTCTCATATTTGAACTTTGGTGTGAGCTACATCATCTATATGCCTCAATTGTTGAACCAAGTATTTTGATATATAATAATTTTTTTGATTAATTAAGTGGTGAGGGTTTGGAGAGGATCCCACAACCAATTACAAGCACTCCTTAGGGAGACCAAAAGGGCTGGAAACTGGAAAGGGGTCCTTAGCCAAGACAAACAAACAAACTTGTTACAAGAAGCTAACAAAGGATCGAACAACAGAAAACCAACCTAAAAAAAACTGAACCAAGAAGCTCAAGGTGGCAACTGAGAATTATCTAGAACATTCAGGCCCAAGGAGACAAACTCCAATAGGCCACCCATCCTTCTATTCACATCCTCAATGAAATCAACAACAATCTTGAGTGTACCCAGAACAAATTTTTGCTTGTCATTAATAGATTTGATCGACTACATCAAGAATTTTATAGACTCCATCTTGTGGCAAAGTCCATATCTACCACTCTAGCTAACCACGCATGTTGATTCTCATTAGGAAAGACCTTTGGCTTTAAGAAGGGAATCTTACAACTTGAGACCTCCTTTAAATTTTTTTTTTTGATAGTCTTAAGGAATGTCTATTTTTGCAATAAATTATATTTTTTATTATAATATAAATGATTATGTAATAGAATGATGTATATATGAAAGAATGTTTAATTAAGTTTCTTTTATATGCAAATAATTTAATTTTTACTTCAAGGTCACCATAGGAGTTAAGAGAACACTTAAAGGCCCTAAAGCAGTTTTGCAAGAACTTTCACATTGAAGTAAATACCAACTAAACCAAGGACATGATCTTCTCCAACCAAAAGAATACTAATCCATTAAAGTTTTATTTTGAAGTAATAAAGTATAAATATCTTCACCTAGACTTCAATGAAATGGAAATCAGGTAGAAGAAAGAGAACTTTGGGAGGATGAATGACAATTTTACATTATAAAATAGAAGTAGAGAGGTTGAATGAAGGGACTACAAGACTATACAAATTGTACTTGAGCTATTAATTGTACCATGGTGCTCCTAGGTATGAAGTGTAGGCTAGCAACACATCATCATACTTAAAATAGAGATAAGTATAGAACTTACAAGTGTTTAATTACAAAAAAGATAAATAAAAATAAAAGTTTTAATTTCATATTAAGTTCTTCTATCATAAATAAGTACCTTCTATATAGGGCAACTGTTATTGTTTATTTTCTAAGATATCTAAAAATTCAAATAGATGGATGCAAATAGACGGCTCAAATTTGTAAAAGAAGAAGATATGAGCAAAACAAATTAAATAAAATATAGATGAAGCAAAAAAAATAAGTGGATGAACAAATGGAATATCAAGGTGAATCCATGTACAAATAATAACAAAAATTATAAGAAAAAATTTAGGGTAGTTGTGTGGGAAAACAAGTTAGAAAGAAATAATAATAAAAAAGCTATCTTGCTAAGTAAAACCGTGCATACCACCACTTCGAAAAATTCTATATAGAAGCAATTACCAATTAAAAAGCAAAGATGCCCATGGCCCAAGTAAGTACTAGCTCACACCAACTTAGATGTGAATAGATAGATGGAAGTGACCAAAATAGGAATGGAAGAAGAGGATATATACCTTTTGTGCATTAGGGCTAATGCATACAGTTAGTTATACAATTATAGAGAAGCATTTTATTTTTAAATGCAATGCATAAAATTATATTCAAGCTAATTATGCTAATATTATAGTAGTGATATTATTGCAAGAATTGATTGAAGATGAGAAAGCAAAGAATATAGAAAAATTCATCATCAAAATTACTAACAAAATATCAATTTTTTAAAATTCAAAATAATTGGATGATTTTTGGGGTTGGAAGCCATAGTTCTTTGTAAAGTTATGTCTCATAAGCTACTTTTGGCCCTCTAGACATTAAAAATATTTTATTCTATTCTATGCAGGATGGTAGAAAGTTAAATGATTGGTTGGCTTCATTAATTATTAATACTAAGATATCTATTTAAAAAATTAATGACAATCATATTTTTAAATTATTTAGAGTAATTCATTACCTCCTCTAACTCCCTCTTCCCAACCCAAGAAAATAAGGAACACATTTTATAAATTCCATGTCAAATTGATTCAAGTATAGATTGTGTTTTTAATAATTTTATAATATTTTTAAATACTTGTTTTTTGGTAAGTTGAAAAAATTAAATTAGAATAGGATTTTGAAAAGGGAACATAAGCAACAATGTTGCAGTAATACAGTAAAACCAAAGATAAAGCTCATGACCAGGGGGTAAGTCCCTAAGAAGTAGAATGGGGGTCAAAATATACCACAACTACTAGAACACTGAACCAAAGACAAAGGAGGCCCCAAGCCCTCCTACAGAGGCAATGAGTAGATAGCAAAACTAATAAATTGCAATAGGAGAATTCCATAGCAAAAAAAATTGAAAGGCCCACTTGTTTGACAAAAGTAAACATGAGAAATATTGCAAGGACCTTTACTAGTGATTCTAAGGAGAGCCCACATAAAAGTACAAACAAAATGTATAAAAAAAATTTAAATAAATTTAGCACCCATGAGCTTTATCACTTTTGGCCAAGTCAACAATTTTGTGAGGAAATTCGCCATACCAAATGGAGAGGTATTCAATGGTGGTTCCCATGTTGGCAAGATAATCAACTACTTTATTGGACTCTCTGTAAGTTTTTTGTACCAAAAACTCCTACCATTGTGAAATGATTTTGCATATTTCCTTGATCATAACTCTTGTTTGCCATGATGGTTCTTTGCCATTTTTAATGTAGTTTATTATATTTAAGGCATCCCCTTCAATGATAATTTTGCTATCACAACCTTGAATAAGAGAAACACCTCTCCACAGGGCATGAGTTTTTGCAAAACGATTCATTTGAATTCCCAAAAACTTTGCAAAAGCCAATATGATATGTGCCCTATAGTATCTAAGAACTTACCTTGCACCTTCTTTTCTTGGGTTCCCTGCGGAAGCACCATCAAATTTGAATTTCAGCCAACCCTGAGGTGGTGGCTTCTAATGGGAAGTGTTCCTGGGGTTGGATTTTGAGTGCACACAAATATCATCCATAGGAATATGCAAAGATAAAAACAAAGGGAGTTCATGGGAGTTCACAAGAATATGAGGGTAAGGGATAAGGGAGGCATTTTCAATGGCATATATTAATATTCTATTAGATACCGAGGAGGCATCCTTTGAAGTATCTATAAAGGCTCTACTATTTCTTTCCAACCAAATCTACCGTAAAAAATGATGAAAGAAAGAATTCCAAAGAAAGGTAAGTCTAGGATTATGAAAAGGAGAGGGCCATTGGTCAAAGATTTCAAGCAGAGTGGGGGGCTTGGCCCATTGGATGTTTAAGAGGCTAACCACATTATTTAGCACAAGGCTAGAGAAGTCACATTCAATAAAAATGTGTTGTGTGGATTCCCAGCTAGCTCTACATAGATAGCACCTATTAACCAAAGGAAAGCCTTTTTCTGTAGATTTTCTATGGTTAGAATCTTATTTTGGGCTGAAACCCAGGATAAGAAGGAAATATTGGGTATCAAATTCTTGAGCCAGATATGCTTGATGGGCAGATGGCAGGTTTTATTTGGAAAAAGGAGGTGGTATGCAGTTATGACTGAGAATTGACCACTTTTAGTGTAGGCCCAAATTAGAGAGTCCTTGGCCTTAGTTGTGGGGAGAATGATAGATTTTAATAGAAAAGAGAGGGCTTGGGACTAGGCAAGGAAATTGAGAACAGTAATAAGTTTCCAAGAAGGATGGACATTATAATAGTCAATGAAATCATGAACCTTGATGCCTATTGAAACATCAGTAAATTTCTTAAGAATTGATACCTAATTCTCTTCAATGAGGGGAATATTTTTAATCCACTAGTCCTACCAGAAATAGATGTTATTACCATTTCCAACCTGCCATATTAAGCCTTTTTGAAGTAGGTCCTTGGTTTGTATGATTGCTTTCTAGAAGTCTGAACCATTCAAGGGGATGTTCTCCCTTAAAAAATGAGTGTATCGTAAGTATTTCCTTTTTACTATAAATACCCATTCAACATTTGCATTTGTGAGGATTCTCCAGGCCTACTTAGCAAGTAGGACAATGTTCATTCTCCATGCTTTCCTTAACCCAATTCTTCTATGAATTTTTGGGGTGCAAACTTTGTCCCAACAAACCAAATGAAAATGTCTCTTCTCCTATGACTCTGACCAAAGAAACATTTTCTAAATTTGCTTTATTTTGTTGCACACCGTAGTAGGGGCTTTGAAAATAGAAAGAAATTAAACGGGTATACTTTAAATACTATCCATACTAAGAGTAGATTTTCTTACCTAGGACAAGAGCACCCCTCTCCATCTCGAAAGTTTCTTTTGAATATGTTAAATGACGTTGTTCCACATACTTTTGTGATGTTGACCAATTAACAGGGGCATGTCAAGGTATGTGGATGGAATGTGGGATATTGAACATTCCAAAAAATGAGCTATTCTTCCTTGTTGGATAGAAGGGGTATTGAAGAAGAAGATTTTGATTTTGGTGTAATTAATTTTCTGACCAGCTACCTTTTCATACAGATGTAGGATGTGTTTTATGAGCTTGGATTTAGGAATGGATGCAAGATTAGACAATATTGTGTCATCCTAACGTAGAGCCAAAATTAACGACCAGAGAAAACCCAATTCTTCATTCAAAGGTTGGAAAGAAATTATAGAAAATAACAGCCGACCCTCATTACAATGTCTAGATTTTATTTTATAGCAGACCCGACCCCTTTCGATCATCATTACATAGACTGGCGGAGTGCTCTGTAGTCGCCTGCACCTCGATCCTCTAAGTCATCATTACCCAAAATGGCAGAGTGCTCTGTAGCCACCTGCACCTCGACCCTCTGAGTCATCATTACACAAAATGGCAGAGTGCTCTATAGCCGCCTGTACCTTGGTGCCATGTGTCCCTGTAACGGCCCCTGTAACCGCCTGCCCTTCTTGAGTTGTGAACAACATGTCACAAAATCATGACATTTCTGTCTTTCGTGGTTCTTCTTCTTGGGTCACAAAAATGCGACATGTCGTGATATCGTGACATTTTTGCTTCCTGGTTCTCTCTCTCCTCTTTGGGTCGTGATATCATGACATTTCGTGATATTGTGACATATTTCCTCTCCTGCCCTTCCTTTTCCTTTCGGTCGCGATATCGCAACATGTCGCGATATCGCGACATTTTTCTTCCTTGCTTCCTCTTTCCTCTTCGGGTCGCGATATTGCGACATCTTTCCTTCCCTGCCCTTCCCTTTCCTTTTTGGTCGTGATATCGTGACATGTTGTGATATCATGACATTTTTCTTCCTCACCTCCTTTCTCCTCTTCGGGTCGCGATATCGCGACATCTTTCCTTTCTGCTTTCTCTCTCTTCTATGGGTCGCAAAATCATGACATGTCGCGATATCGCGACATTTATTTTCCTTGCCTTCCCTTTCTTCTTTTGGTCATGAAAATGTGACATGTCACGATATCGCGACATTTTTCTGCCTTGCTTCCTCTTTCCTCTTCGGGTCGCAAAAACATGACATGTCGCGATATCGCGACATTTTTCTTCCTTGTGCTTCTCTCTCCTCTTTAGGTTGCAAAAATGCGACATGTCACGATATCGTGACATTTTCCTCCGCATATTTCTCTCTCCTTCCTAAGTCACGAAAACGTGACATGTCACGATATCGTGACATTTTCCTTCTTTTCTTTCTCTCTCCTTCCTGAGTCGCGATAACGCGACATGTCACGATATCATGACATTTTCCCCCTTTTCTTTCTCTCTCCTTCCTAAGTCGCAATAATGCGACATGTCGTGATATCACAAAATTTTCCTCCTTTTCTTTCTCTCTCCTTCCTGAGTCACGATAACACGACATGTCACGATATCACGACATTTTCCTCCGCATCTTTCTCTCTCCTTCGTAAGTCGTGAAAATGTGACATGTCATGATATTGCGACACATTTTCTATCGTGATATCATGACTCCAAGGCAAAACACTTAGAATTTTTTTGTTGATGCAAGATTGCTCTATTGCCACTAGATGCTCCTGCATCAGACACCCGGGGTTGATGGAGAAGTGACCTTCACTTCTGTGCTATTCGGTCACCGTCTTCTGCAACATTTCAAAATGTGCACCTACCTTTGCAGTCCGCTTAAACTCCATCTTATCCCCTCTCATGGTTTCTTGCAGGGGTGCATAACACATAGAATCCCTCTTCAGGCCATCCAAAAAAATTTTGCCCTCTACCAAACAGATTCTGGCACTGCTGCACACCTTTTCATCCACTACCTTCAATGGCTTCAACTTGTGATGCACTCCATCTTTCGTCAGAGAGTAAGTATTGGCACGACCATCATGCACTGCACACCGATCAAACTGCCATGGCCTTCCCAACAACAAATGGCAAGCATCCATAGGTAGGATGTCACAGAGAACCTCATCCCAGTATCCCCAAATATTAAAATGGACCAAGCCCTATTCACTGACCAATGCCCTATGGTCATCCTGCAACCATGCAATCCGATATGGATGCGGGTGTCTCCTCCTCGTTAACTGTAACTTAGTAACTATTTATTCAGAGACCAAGTTCTCAGTACTACCATTATCTATAATAATATTACAAACCTTACCTGAAATCTTGCACCTCATGCGAAACAGGCTCCTCCTCTGGTCTGATTCTTTCTCCTCATTCAACAAGGTTTTCCTTGCGACCATAACTTCTCTTTCTGCCTCCTCAGAGTGCTCAGATTCAACACCTTCATCAACACCATAGCTCGAGCATTACCTTCAGGTCTCTTATTCTTCCTCTCTCAGTGTTGGGGACACTTGAATGCCCGATGTCCCTCTTCCCCACAATGGAAATAGGTTCCACAAAATACTCCTCTTCCATACCCTCGACCAGATATACCTCTTGCTCTTGGGTAGTTATTCTGACCATGAGATCTATCATCATTTTATCCCTTATGATCCTGACTGTTGCTAGCTTCATCTTTCTTCTCATCTCATCCTCCATATACCCTTCCACCAGTTCTTTCTCCCTAGCCTCTTCTTTTCTGCTTACCCTCAAACATTTTTTTTAGCTTCTCTTCAACTTTTAGAGCAAAATGGTAAGCATCCTCAATGGTGCTCATCCTAACCAGACTCAACTCTTCTTGAATACTGGTTCTCAATCCATTGATGTAATGGGCTACCTTCTCCTTGTTAGCCTCAGAATGGCTGGTTCTAATTGAGATCTGGTAAAACTTCTCTATGTATTCTTTAACATATTTGCTTTCTTGTCTTAAACTCTACATTTTCCTCAACAGATCCAATTCGTAATTTGCAGGGATAAACTACCTCTTCAACTTTTCTACCATTTGATCCCATCTGGTGATCTTTTCCTTTCCTCTTTTATTTCTTTCTAGCTGCACTCCTTTCCACCATATGCTAGCATGGCCCTTCAACTTTGTTTTTGCGAACCTAATCTGATTTGGATCTACAACCTCCTCATACTCAAAATATTCCTCCATATCATTGATCTAATCAAACAACTCCTCTGGGTTGAGATTCCCAGAATATGTGGAGACTTCAAACTTCGACTTCTTCCCGATCTAGGATATGGCCCTAAAAAATCTAGCTTCTACAGGATCCATTGCTTCTTCTTCATCTGATGGATCCTCAACCTCCCAAGCTTCATCTTCACTATGGTCTTCTCTCCTTGGCTCAACCCCTCTTCGTAATTCCTCCTGCAGGGCTTGCACTTGCCTCTACAATGCTCTGAAATATACCTTTGGCACCATATTTCTCCCACCACCATGGTTTCTTCGTGGAGGAATTTTGCTCATGTCTCTTACGACCTTAACCACAGATCTTGGTGTGAACTACCTCACTTTCGACGATCTGCTCACACACTCAGGAACTCCCACTCTGATACCACTTGATGCAGAGCCAAAATTAACAACCAGAGAAAACCCAATTCTTCATTCAAAGCTTGGAAAGAAATTATAGAAAATAATAGCCGACCCTCATTACAATGTCTAGATTTTCTTTTATAACATACCCGACCCCTTTCGATCATCATTACACAGACTGGTAGAGTGCTCTGTAGCCGCCTACACCTCGATCCTTTGAGTCATCATTACCCAAAATGGCGGAGTGCTCTATAGTCGCCTGCACCTCGACCCTCTGAGTCATCATTACACAAAATGGTGGAGTGCTCTGTGGCCTCCTGTACCTTGGTGCCATGTGTCCCTATAAAAACCCTTGTAATTGCCTGCCCTTCTTGAGTCATGAATAACATGTCGCAAAATTGTGACATTTATGTGTCCTTCGTGGTTCTTCTTCTTGGGTCACAAAAATGTGACATGTCGTGATATCGCAACATTTTTGCTTCTTGGCTCTCCCTCTCCTCTTCGGGTTGCGATATCGTGACATGTCACGATATCATGACATCTTTCCTCTCCTACCCTTCCTTTTCCTTTTTGGTCGTGATATCGCGACATGTCACGATATCACGACATTTTTCTTCCTCGCTTCCTTTTTCCTCTTCGAGTCGCGATATCGTGACATCTTTCCTTCCCTGCCCTTCCTTTTCCTTTTTGGTCGCGATATCGTGACATTTTTCTTCCTCACCTTCTTTCTCCTCTTCAGGTCGCGATATCATGACATCTTTCCTTTTTGCTTTCTCTCTCTTCTTTGGGTCGCGAAATCATGACATGTCACGATATCATGACATTTCTCTTCCTTGCCTTCCCTTTCTTCTTCGGGTCATGAAAATGCGACATGTCGCGATATCGCGACATTTTTTTGCCTTGCTTCCTCTTTCCTCTTCGAGGTTGCGAAAACGTGACATGTCACGATATCGCGACATTTTTCTTCCTTGTGCTTCTCTCTCCTCTTTGGTTCGCAAAAATGTGACATGTCGTGATATTGCGACATTTTCCTCCACATCTTTCTCTCTCCTTACTGAGTCGCGAAAACGTGACATGTCATGATATCGTGACATTTTCCTTCTTTTCTCTCTCTCTCCTTCCTGAGTTGCGATAACGCGACATGTCATGATATCACGACATTTTCTTCCTTTTCTTTCTCTCTCCTTCCTGAGTCACGATAACGTGACATGTCATGATATCATGACATTTTCCTCCTTTTATTTCTCTCTCCTTCCTGAGTCACGATAACGCAACATGTCGTAATATCATGAAATTTTCCTTTGCATCTTTCTCTCTCCTTCCTAAGTCGAGAAAACGTGACATGTCGCGATATCGCGACACTTTTTCTGTCCTGATATCATGACTCCAAGGCAAAACACTTAGAAAATTTTTTGTTGATGCAAGATTTCTTTGCTGCCATTGGATGCTCCTGCATCACATCCACAAACTATTGATAAGTGACAGGGTGGATATCAGTGGCAGGTTTGATTCCTAAGAGCAGCCCATCCTGGTTGGTAGCTTTGAGGGCTTTGCCTAAATTTTTAGCAAGAATGATGAACAGAATCAGGGACATATATAAAACTAAGTTATTTATTATGATTTATATATATACATATATATACATACATACATATATATACATACATATATATATATATATATATATATATATATATATATATATATATATATATATATATATATATATATATATATATATATATATATATATATAGTTGATGCTTGAGTTAATAGCATTAACAACCACTATTATTTTTTATGATGGGTATATCATTAATATAATATTATGTTTTATTATAATAAAAATGATAAAGTGGTGGGATCAAAATCCATTTGGGATAATATGTAACAAGTCTTTTTTATATGCATACGGTAACATTTTGGTTGTAAGGTCCTTGTAAAATAACTAGGGCTAAGAGAGCATTTAAAGACCCTAGGATAATTTTACAAGAAGGTAGCTACATAAAAAAATATGACTAAAACCAAGATCTTGATCTTATCCAACTAAAAGACTTTTCTTTTTAAAGGGATATCTTAAACATAGTAAACTATAAAAATCTTGATATAGACTTTAATAACTAGCTTAAACGAGAAACATGTAGAAGGAAGAGAACTTTGAAATGACAAAGAGTATTAATTTAATTTTAAATAGAAGAAAGGGATTGCAAGACTATATATCTTTTATTTGGGCTATAAGTGGTAGTGGTAGCACTATATAGATGTGAAGTGTTAAATAGAAATATTTCTAACATAAAATGTAGAAAAATATAGAGTATTCAAAAGTGTCTAACTACAAAAAATTAAAATAAAAGTTTCAACTACATGTGAGATTCTTGTAGAACAAATAAGTGTCTTCCCTATAGAGGTAGTTATAATGATTCATTACTTTAGCATATCTAAATAAATTGAACAAATGAATGCAAATACATGGCATAAGGTTGTTATAAAAGAATATTTAAACAAAATACATAATATATGGATGAAAGAAAACAAGTAGATGAACAAGCAAAATACTAACTTGAATAAATTCCCAAAAAAAAAGCAAGAACATAACACATTTTCTGAGGAAAACTTAGATCACCACAATATAATCCTACATATTACCTTGAAAGAGAGAATATTATCTTGTTTAATTTAAACCTACATATGATCACCATCAAAAGGACTATATAGGAGCAAACATCAACTACAAGAAAATATTATCATGGTCCAATTGAGGAATAAGTCACACAGACAAGAATATTGAAGAGACTAAAAGAGGAATATGATGAGAGGACATATACCCTTCTTCACATTAGGAATGATAAGATTAAAAAAAACACTTTATTTCAGAATTTGAAGTATATGGTGATATTTGAGCTAGCTGTGTTGATATTCTAGTAGTGGAATCAATGTAGGATTTGTGTGAAATAGAGAAATTAGGGGATTTCATCATCACAATTACTATAAAAATCAATATTATATAAATAAAAATTATTGGGTTAATATTTATGGTTTGAAATGATGATATGTTTTAAACTCATTGTTTCATAGGTTATTTTTAACTTCATGGATGTTAAAATCCTTCATATTATTCTATTTCATATAATATGGTGGTAACCATGTAATATAAAGGGGGGTTTTTTAAGAGTCAAATCTTTGAAACCTAATTTCAACTTCCATATTTTATTTTATTTTATCATATTTTCAGCTTTTCATAATGACAATATGGAAAATATGGTTTTACTTATGATACATCAAGGGATGTCATGTGAGATATGACTAGAAAAATCAAACCTTAATTTTTTTTTTTTTTTTGGTAGTGGCCACAAGGGGTAAACAGACTGTGACCACGAGGGAACCATTACATAACATATCCGCAACATGTGAGGCGAGATATTTGATCCTGGGCCTCTCAGCAACTAGAGAGGTTTAACTACCCACTTGCTCTCCAACTCCTCTACATGGGCGGATAAAATCAAACCTTAATTTTATGTGTGTCCAATATCTATGGTTTTATTATCAAGAGACAATCCTTGACATTTAGGAATTATTATGACCCATGCTAGCATAGGGTGATTTATGATGCATTTTCATGTTCTAAATTGATTGTAGAAAATTATTTTAGATTAGTCTATTTAAATGCTTCTCCATAATAATAAAATTCCACTATAACATATTTATCAGGAGGTGCTCTACATAGTTTATGGATAATATTTCAATCATATCCGACATCATCATTCGTAAGTCCTACCTCCATATACTAAATGATTATAAGCATAATATTATTTTCTTTTCCAAGTAACACTTCTAGTTGTAAGTAATCTTCACCAACCTAATGAGGGTTTTCTAAAACAAGGTCTTCTAAGTTTCCAAATAATATTCTTTTGTTATATTCTTTAACATCCTCATAAATAACAAAAAATATGTATGTGATCAGCAAATATCTCCTTGGTAGGGTCATCTATCTTTTCATTTTTTTTCTAGAAATCAATAGTTTCCAATCATCAACTATAGGGTGAACATCTACAAGATTAGTTAGAAGTCCTTGAATTTTCTATTTTTCTTCACTTTTTCCTTTTGTAAAGTAACAAATATGAATAATTACCAAAGTATTTTTTCTTTAGTTATGAAAGTATATACATGTGTTTAACCCATACCAATGAATTTGTCCAAGGTCACTCAACTAATATGATGGGTGTGCCTCTCAACTATCAATGGATTTTTATATAGAAATGCTTAAAAAATATGCCAATATATATTTTTAAGTATATTTTTTTTATGAATTTGAAACTTCTTTCTTCTATCAAATTATATGTAGAATATTATACATCCTCTTAAAATTTGGATAGTCATATGTCCTATGAGTTTTCCATATCCCCGAGAAAAATTCATGATTTTGAGAGTAATATGAAGGATCCACTATTAAAATTTACCATCCCAATTGGTGCAATAAGTAGAATTAGACTATGAATTTCCTCTTAACATTTTTGAATTCATTATATAATATACCAACAAACACAATTGTCCTATTCCTTTTACCCCTTGTATTATCATATGTAATGGATCTACTTAAATATTTTGAATAATGTAATGATTCAAAATAATAGTAAAGACTTGTTTTTGCTTGATACTTAACATTTTAAAGATGTATATCCAAGGTTCATATTAACATATTTGTGAATATATATTTTTTTAAGTTTAGAGATGAATTGTACAACTCTTTGTTTGTATTTACCTTGAAAACTGGAACTCTATTATGGTCATTCATCAATATCTCATTGAACTCTATAATGGTCCTTCATCAATATCTCATTGAACCATAATTTGGACTTTTATGTTTGGAGAAGTTAGTAATAATGAAGACTAGTTGTAATCTTCCAATCATATTCTATAATGACTTATTTATTTATAAATTTATTTTCATTTGTAAATTCCAATTGATGTTTATTATTTTTCATTTTGCTATATCACATGCCCAACATGCCATGGATTATAATGAAATTTAATTCATTTTATTCTGGAAAGTTTTTCATCAAGACTAATACATCTCTCTATGTATTAAAATAACTAACATGTTAAAAAATTTAAGCAACATTCTTCCACATATCTAATAGAATGCTATTTAGAAACCTTAGTGAATTTTAACCACACTCAAATATTAGTTGTCATTTTTCTCAAATTTTATTTATCCTTATCTTCATTTTTTGAATTATATGATCATGATCTTACTACCATAATAAATGGAATATGTTTCATCCTATATATTTTTGCTGTATTTCCATGTTTTACTATCTCATGTCTTTATTTGATCCTCAGTTCTAAAAATATATTTAAAAATATTTCATCCAAATCCTTAATAGAAAAAATATTTTGCTTCACTCAACCAAAAAAGTTAAAGCAACATATGACACTCCTATGCCTCTATATTAGTTTTCAAAAATATATTTATTGTCAATGTGTATATATGTGTTTATGTAATTGATTTAACAACATTTGATGATAAATTTATGAGATATTTTTATTTGGTTACATATTTTGCAATCTAGTTTTTTAAGACACTATTGTGGCTATCGCACAACTCACCCAAAGGACCCACCTTTTGTTTTTCATTTTTTTGAGAGTTTCTTTTGTTTGCAAGTGATAAGTTCCAAAGGTATTAGCCATGAGATTGGATTAGAAATTTTATTTTGAGGTAACCTCTCCTAGTTTTGTATTTTATTAAGTGATGTTTTGAGTTAGGTTGATATATTTATGTATTTATTTTAATTTTTAATGTTAATTTTAATGTTTTTTTTTACATGGTGGAATCGGTAGCTACCACAAATTTGGGTAGGCTGTCCAGCTTTTTATGTCCGCCATAGTATTCTGCGTTGTCCACCTTGGAAGCCGCCACACAGATCTTCATGTAGTCCGCCCCTATAACCACCATGCCACGATCATTTTAAACCTTTTACACCATTGAAAGCATTAGGAAAGGGACAAGCATTCAGTCCGACGAGGACCAATATTTTAACCTTGGACCTCCGCCCCCTTTACGGGGTTTGGGGGAACTAATTGGTCTACACTTGGGACCTTTTTTTTTTATTTTGAGTTTTAAGTTGTTTCATATAAATAAAAATATTATATATATATATATATATATATATATATATATCAAAATAATATTAAAAATTATACAATAAAATAAGCATTTGAATTTAATTAATTTAAATTCAAATATTTAAATTAATCAAATTTAAATCTAAACAAAAAATAATAATTCTATATATTTATATATGTATAAAAACAAAAAATATATAAAAAAATAATTATATAATTATATATATATATATGAAAATATTTTAAAGTGAAAGGTAAAGTTTTATTTTATATTCTTATTTCATATAATAGGGTGTCCACATTTATACAATAGATGTGCATGGTTTTAGGATTTGAAGGGTGGATTTTTCTTATTAAATAGTCTTGGTGTTGAAGAATTTAACTCATTCAATTTCTCCTTATGCCATGGCAGGTCATAGACCTTGGGTCCCGTGGAGGAGCAATGTTTGAAGCAGGTGGATTTTTCTTATTAAATAGTCTTGGTGTTGAAGAATTTAACTCATTCAATTTCTCCTTATGCCATGGCATGTCATAGACCATGGGTCCTGTGGAGGAGCAATGTTCGAAGCAGCGAGGTTAACACGGGGCAGGTTGAATGGGAGGTTTTGTAGACGGTATGTGCTGATGACATGGTCAGTAGGGAATACCATGGACCCGCAAATAAACTCATGGAACACAAGCAAAGCGAACAGGGGTGATATCAACGGGCATCCATAGGGATATACGCGATGCATGAAAGCGTTCATGGGGATCCCTTTCAAAAATTAGATGAAGACGTTCAACAAGAACCCTTATGGTGCAGTTTGCATATTATGGTCGAGTGAAGAATGCATTATATCACTATGGGCATGGAATATGTCATTTACCGATGATTGGTAGAAAGTTCATCGAGGAGGAGAGGACACAACTTTGACCCTAGGTGCCATAAATATGGATAGGTCCAACAATGTGCATAGTGAATCAATCTCAGCATATTTGAAGTAGTTGATAGATTATTTGACATAGGGACCATGGACAAAGATGGTGGATTATCTTGGGTTTTTGGAGGACGAAGGACGAAATAGCACAGGTTGTTTTAAAGTTGTTGTTTTATGAGAGTTTTATAATTTTAGAATTTTTCATTATTTTATATTTTGAAGGTAAATCAAATTTTTTAGCTTTGCATTTTTATTCGTAAGCAATAAATGAACTTCCCTTTATGAAAATTATAATTTCATTAAAAGGGGTAATTTATATGGCATTCAATAGGCCATCATTTTTAGAGCAATAAATTATCTTCTCTTTATGAAAATTCTGATTTCATTAAAGAGAGGTAATTTATACATTATATCAAAAGCTATTGTTTTAAAGCATTAAATTATTTTTTCTTTATGAAAATTATGATTTCATTAAAGAGGGGTAATTTATAATGAAATTCTAAGGCCTTTACATTTCATACCTATTCATGCGTATTTATTTCCTTTTTATTCATCAAACAATAATAAAAGGAATTCAATTTTCATGAATAATTAATAGCATAGCATAATGAAATAAACCAAAAGAGGCCCCTTGCAAATCATTAGGGTATTCTCAACACTCATTTAACACATATTTACAAGATTACAAATACACATGTGCATTGCTTATATAATGGAACCTTGGAGAAGTTGTTTTCATTTTAACTACTTTGCAAGAGAGGGTTTTGTGATCAAAATCCTAATTGTGAGTGTGGTTTTGCAATTGGATAAAATTATCACTCAACATTTTGGTGCTAGAAGGAGGGCATGAAGTGGTTTATTTTATTGTGATTCTAAATGCTATATATTGTTCATTGTTACTTAAGGGATTTGAATTGTTGAATGTTTCATGTCCTTTGACTTTTATTCGGCCTCCTTTATGCACAAAATTTTGGTGCTAGAAGGAGGGCCTAAATTGATTTACATTATTGATATTTATATGCTAACTTGTTCATGTTACTTAAAAGAATTATTTGGAAGTATTGGTCTCGACTAATGAAGTTGTGTTTTCTTATGATCACTTTCATTGATTCAAAAATTTTCTAATTGGTGATGCATTAATGGTAACCTTTTACAAATTAAAAATGTTCTCTAATGTCATGGTTTAATTTATGCTTATATTTTGATTTATATATATGATAATTTGAATTAAACATTTGATATTTGTTAGTCATTGCATGCTTCTTTGCAAGATATATTTATTTAATTAAAAAAATGGTACTAAAGTTATTTCTCCTTGACTATTGTAAGATTTACTCCAATGATGATAGATAGTCCTTTAAACATACCTAGGACTTCACATGAGGTGCTCTAGACTTGGTGTCTTATCTACCTTAGTTAGGCATGATGGAACTAGGTCATCTGAAGCACACATTTGTGCATTTTTAAATATGATGAGTTGTTTAAATATAATGCATGAAGATGATGGATGTGAAATATTTTCATACACATTGTATAATATTACACATGACTGGTTTATCAATCTTCTTGTAGCTTCTATCACTTCATGGGCTCAATTAGAAGCAATGTTTCTCAACCATTTTAGAACATTATATGATTGGGGTATGATATCAAATCAATTTGCCTCTATATGTAAAGAACCTAATAAATTTTTGAGTCAATTCAATGATAGCTTCTATAGTTTGTATATCAAAATAGATACACATTACACTATTTCATAAGAATAATGCACTGAAATATATAGAGGAGCCTTAGACCCCATAATTGATATATTTCTAGTGGAGAATCTTGAAGATCTATCCTTGCCTAGAGCCTACATTACCAAAATAATATTAGAACAATGGAAAGTTGAGACACAACATGTTCCCATGAGAGATTGTTCTTCAATAGCTATTGAAGTCAACTTACACCAACCATCTAATCTAGTACCCTCTAATTCAATGATATCTAATGTGAACAATCAATAGGATGAATTCGAATGTCCAAATGTTACAACCACCTTAGATCTTGTTCAAGAGGAGTTACAAGCTTTAAAGCCAATATCCAAAAATGAGGATTGTGTAGAGATGGGTTCATCTCTAGAAATCCATGAGTATTTAGACAATGAAAGAGTTATAGATATAATTAGCTTTGAAATATGTGATAGGTTGGAACCTTTCATAGAATGGAGTGAAATGGTTGAATAAGAAGATCAAGAAGGTCAATGTGTTCCAAATGATGACCTAGGCTTGGAGTCATTGTTTACGTAGGAGGATTGGGATGATCATAGAAAGAAGAATATAAAAATTGATCCCATTATAGAAACCCCTAAGCCATAAAAAAATGGTTAAAAGTGAGATTGAAAGAGAAACAATAAATAAGACATAATATAATTTCACTTGTTTTCATAAAATACCTTAGATGAGATTATTGAAACTAATGGCCATGAAAACCCACACCTTCCAAATTGTGATAAAATTGAATTTTGGGTTACAAATGTGGATTTAGATATTGCAAGCTTAAATACAAAGAGTAGCCCACTTTTGGAAATAATTGAACCCTCTAAGGAAGGTGAAGGTGAATTTGATGATAAACATGTTGATGAATTGGAAGATGTTAAAGAAGTAGTTGAGCATCACCACTTGATTTTGGAAGATGATTACTATGATTCTTGGAATAAGTGGTAAGAATATGTTCACTCTTAACCTTCTAATGAATCTTTTGTGTCAACTTATATGTAGGATAATACAATTACTTTCTCGAAGGAGGATATTATAAATATTGTATAATATAAGAATGTTTTAGAAGAAGGGTTGGAATATTATCAAGTGTTAGGAAATGATAGTGATTCTACTACCATGGATAAATAAGAAAAATAATTGATAGATGAATCAAAAATATAATGCCAAATATACAATAGAGTTTCATCCCATGGACTTAGATGACACTTTTTATAATGGTTGGGTTAGATATGAAAAATCATCAATTGTTCACACCCCTATTGATGAAATTTTTATTGATATGTAGGATGCCCAAAATATTATCTCACATGAAGATCTTGTAATTCCTTTACAATCATAAAATGACATGCCACTTACAAAAATAGAGAAGATTCATAAGTTCGATCATGTTGAATATGAGTTTGTTG
This sequence comes from Wollemia nobilis, assembly GCA_028583015.1. Classification (NCBI taxonomy): domain Eukaryota; kingdom Viridiplantae; phylum Streptophyta; class Pinopsida; order Araucariales; family Araucariaceae; genus Wollemia; species Wollemia nobilis. The sequence goes on from JAQPPZ010002334.1 coordinate 152,907, forward strand.
AAGCTTTTTTAAATAGAAAAGGAAGAAATAGTAAACATTTCCTATGATTCATCTATCAGTGATGAAGAAGATGTGGAATATAATCTCTTATCCTTGAATTCTAAAAATTTGGGTACCAATCCACATGATTTTATTGAATATTCTAAGGAAAAAATTCCATGGATGGTTAACAAGGAATGGGGATAAAATTATAAAAAAAGTAGCTTTATTTGAAGTAAATAAAATTATTGATCCTGGAGATGTGTTATTTGATACATCCCTTAATCAACAAAAGGTATGTTTTGAAAATAATGGGCATGTTTTTAATTGGGTTCCTAATTTTAATATTTTTGATGAACAGGTAATCAATGAATATGAAAGACTAAAATACGATGATGAAGCCCATGAAGAACACGAAGTTACAAATCCTCTCCAAGTATTGGTAAATGAGAATGTATTAGAGGTAAAATCTCACCTTTTGTGTCCAAGCATCCAAGCTTCAAGTGAAAATATGTATAATCATTCATTGTATTCAAATGTTATTTATGACGAAATGCCATTAGAGGTGAATGAAGAACTAAATTTTATTGCTACTCATACCTCTAATAAAATTTCTTTGATGAATGAAATAGAAGTTGATGTGCTTGAGTTGTTGAACCAAGTTCATCAACAATTAAAAATCAAATATAGGATAAAAGCTTATAATGATCCTCATTTAGTAGATATCATCCTCATTTAGAACCTTATGGAACTTCAAGTAACAACTATGCATAGGCTTGGGTACTTATTATAGGGATTAAAATATTTTAAAAAGAATGAAAATATATTTCAATTGAGAGAGATTGAAAATTTATCATTAATGCTATCAATAAATATATATATATAGTATTACTTTTTATTTTCATTCACTATTGTTGGAGGTAATCTCTTGAAAAATATGAACATGTCTATAGAGAACAAATAAAGTTATAAATTATTTAAACAATCACAATTTTGATCTTCATCTTAGTAAAATTCAAACAAATGGTCAAGTGATATTGTATCTTTTAACAAAAATGATGTCACAAAGTTAATAGTAAAAACTAGTACTTTGAGAAAAGCTAAATAATATATTTGATAGAAAATGAAATGAATAATTTTTTTGATAAAATGATAAGGTTTATATGTTTTAATAACCCTAATAAAAATGTAATATTTTGCTATCTTTATAAGAGTGGTCCCTAATAAAAACTGCATCTAACTTTTTTATAATTTTTAAAGGTAGATATTGGTTATTTTATTCTAATAATAACTATTATTTCTACAATCAATGACACAATTTAAATTTAAAGATATCACTATAGCTTGAAAAAATTAATTTACATAAATAAAAATATGATGGAGAGCCGAGATTCACACAAAAAAACCAGATGTTATTCCTCTATGATTCATTTATCACAGTGTTACAATACAGCCCACAGGCATGATTTTCCTTTCTTTCTTCTTCCAATCTCCAACTCACCATCCCCGTCTCATTACAAACTGGGTTCTTTTATCCAGGTTCCGACCCCCCCCGAGTCATTAATGACAAGGTGGGAGAGTACTTTCGTGGAACCTGCCCAGTCGACGCCCGACCGAGTTTTAAATTTTCTTTCTAGAATTGGCAACTGCCTCGATCCGCCATGAAAGCATGCATTAAAGAACCGTCTAACATTTTTGACCTTTGGACGTAGCATTCGAGAGGCCACCGTGTTTAGCAAACTTACTAGATACAAAAACATGCATTAATGATACCCTTGAATACCTCAAAAACATCACCTTGGAACGCGTGCCTTTTCGAACCATGAACCAACCGTTTGTCGTGATATCGCGACATGTCGTGAAATCATGACATTTTGGCTTCCTTGCACTCCTTCTCCCTTTTGGTCGCGCGATATCGTGACATGTCACGATATTGTGACATTTTTCCTTTATCTCTGCCTTCTTCGCCTTCGGTTCGTGAGATCGCGACATGTCACGATATCGCGACATTTTCCTCCATCGTTGCCTTTCTTATCTTCAAGTCACGATATCACAACATTTGCTTTCCGATGCCTCTGCATTTCTCGATGTTTTGGTCGCAATTTCTTTGGCATATTCTCCCTCCTGCTACTGGTCATGATTTCACGACAGTCGCGATTTCATGACATGTCATGAAATCATGACATTCTCATTGGTGTCTTCTCCTGGTTGCTCCTTGTCGCGATTTCGTGACATGTTGCAAAATCATGACATTTCCAACAATGTCTTCTCTCGGCCACTCCTTGTCGCGATTTCACGATGGTTGTGATTTCATGACATGTTGCGAAATCATGACATTCTCAATGGCATTTTCTCTCTCCTACTGTCGATCGTGATTTCGCAACATGTTGCGAAATCGTGATAATTTTTGCCCTGCACTTTCTCTCTCCTTCCTGAGTTGTGAAAACTTAGAAAAAAAATTGTTGATGCAAGATTGCGCTACTGCCACCGGATGCTCCTGCATCAGACACCCGAGGTTGATTTGAGAAGTGACCCTCACTTCTGTACTGTTAGAGGAAGACCCAGGTGGTCGACCTCTATTTTTGACAACCAAGTTGCATCTTCGATAGGCCTGCCCTTCCACTTGACCAAATATTCAGAATATTGCCTATTCCTAGTGCTTCTACCTGCTCGGGTGTCGAGTATTTCCTCGATCTCATCTACGGCTAGAGTAGACATTGGAATACTCCATAACTCTGTACTTGGTGTCTCGCTACTACCTCCTTCATGATATTCTACCAAATCTGCAATGTTAAAAATAGGTGATATATTAAGGCCGTCGGGCAATTCCACTTCATAGGCATTTCCTGAATCTCTTTTACCTGTGACCCTGCATGGTCCAAACCTCTTCATCTTTAGCTTTTTGTAGGTTTTGCTAGGAAACATTTCCTTTCTCAGGTGAACCATGACCTCATCTCCCACTTGGAACTCCTTGGAACATCGCTTTTGATCGGCCTTAGTTTTGTATTGAGCATTCATCTTACCGATATGTTGTTTTACCTCTTCATGCAAACTCTTCATATGCTCTACAAAATATTCAGCCTCAACACTACTCTTTTCTCCTTTACCCATCGTTCTCAATTTAGAAGCATGCCTTGGGTTGTTCCCATACACAATCTGGAATGGGGATTTACCAGTGCTTCTGTTGATGGAATTGTTGTAAGCAAATTATGCTTGTGGCAAAATTAAATCCCATCCTTTGGGCTTATCTCCCACTAGGCATCTTTGAATATTACCCAGACTTATGTTTACCATCTTTGTTTGCCCATTAGTCTACAGATGGTACACAGAACTAAACTTTAAATTTGTTTTCAGCTACTTCCATAAGGTCTTCTAGAAATAACCCACAAATTTGGTATCTCTGTCAGATACTATACTCCTCAGTAGACCATGAAGGCGTACCACCTCTTGGAAAAACAACCCTACAATATGAACTACATCACTTATTTTTTTACATGGAATAAAATGAGCCATCTTTGAAAACCTGTCCACCACAACAAAAATGGAGTCACTCCCTCGTTGTGTCCTTTGTAGGCCAAGAACAAAGTCCATAATGATGTCCTCCCATGGCCTCTCTATCATAGGTAATGGCTGATACAATCCTATATTCTGCATCACTCCCTTAGCCATCTGACAGATTCTATAGCCCTACATAAATTTAGTCACATCTTACTACAACTGTGGCCAATGGTAGTTTTCACCAACAATGGCAATCGTCTTATCTCGACCAAAATTCCCAGCTAGTCCTCCACTATGCTTTTCCTTTATCAAGTTCTCCCTCATTGAACTTTGTGGGATGCATAATTGACCTCCCTTGAACAACATTCCATCTTGGATTAGAAAATCTAGCCACTTGGTCCTGTCCAAAGTAACAGGTGCCAAGTAGGCCTTCCAGGCTTCTACAAAATCAGGGTCTTCAGGGTACAAACCCTTCAGTTCATCAAATCCTACCACTTCCACCCTCATCTCAGTCAATAAACACTGCCTTCTACTTAAGGCATCTGCAACTCTGTTGGACTTTCCGCTCCGGTGCTTCAACACAAAGGTATAACTTTGTAGGAACTCTACCCACTTCAAGTGCCTCTAATTTAGCTTCCCTTGGCTATTTATATACTGTAAGGCCTGATGATCAGTAAACAGAACAAACTCTTTTGGCAACAAGTAATGTCACCACTTCTTTAGAGCCTGCACTATAGCATAAAACTCTTGATCATAAACTAAATACTTCTTTTTGGCATCATTGAGCTTCTCACTAAAGTAATCCACAGGCCTACCTTCTTGGCTCAAAACAACTCCTATGGCACTACCACTAGCATCACAGTCGACCTGAAATACCTTATTAAAATTTGGAAGTGCCAAAATAGGTTGTTCTGTAACCTTCCTTTTCAACATATCGAAGCTCTTGTCTACTTCTAAAGTCCACTTAAATTCTTTCTTATTCCCTTTCATTGTTTTTGTAAGGGGTGCACAAATACTGCTGAAATTCCTAATGAATTTCTTGTAAAAACTTGCTAGACCATGAAATGATCTTACCTCAGTTGTGCTTCTCGGGGTAGGCCATTCAATGATAGCTCTTACCTTTTTTGGGTCCATATTTAGACCCCCGGCTGAGATGACAAATCCCAGGTACACTAACTCCTTCACAAAATTGCATTTCTTCAGATTAATCAACAACTGCTCCTCTCACAGCTTCTCAAAAACCCTTCTGATATGCATCAGATGCTCTTCCAGGGTTCTGCTAAATATTAGGATATCATCTAAATAGAAAATAACAAATTTTCCTAAGAACTCTTTCAATACCTCATTCATCAACCGCATGAATGTGCTTGGTGCATTGGTTAGCCCAAATGGCATGACCAACCACTCATACAAACCTTCTTTGGTCTTGAAGGTTGTCTTCCACTCATCTCCTTCCCTGACACGAATCTGGTAATAACCACTCTTTAGGTCAATCTTGGTGAAGTACTTAGGTCCACTCAAATAGTCCATAATGTCATCCATCCTTGGTAATGGAAATATGTACTTAATGGTGATCTTGTTAATGGCTCGAGAGTCTATACACATTCTCCACTCCCCATATTTCTTTGGTGCTAGTACTGCAGGTACTGCACATGGACTCAGACTCTCCCGAATCAGCCCCTTCTCCAGCAGTTCTTGGACTTGTCTATTCAGCTCTTTAGTTTCTGTAGGAGTCATTTTATGTGCTGCCTTATTGGGTAAACTAGATCCTGGTACCAAATCTATGTGGTGACTAATCTTCCTCACTGGTGGTAAACCCTCAGGCACATTATCAGATATAATTTCTGGAAATTCTTTCAACATCCCTAAGACTTCTACAGGGGTATCCCTTCATTCTTCCTTCCTAACTCTAGGAATCGATGCATAGAACATATGCTCATGCTTTAAACTATTCAAAAAATTTCCTCCTTCGACTAAACAAATTCTAGCACTGTTGCATACCTTTTCTTCTGCCTCTTTCAAGGACTTCAACTTATGGCACACTCCATTCTTCATTACTAAGTAGGTGTTGGCACGACCATCATGCACTGCACACCGATCAAACTACCATGGCCTTCCCAATAGCAAATGGCAAGCATCCATGGGCAGGATATCACACAGTACCTCATCACAGTAATTCCCAATATTGAACTTCACTGAACATTGTTCACTGACCAAAACTCTATGGTCCTTTTGTAACCACGCAATCCGATAAGGATGCGGGTGTATCCTTCTTTGTAGCTGTAACTTGGAAACCATTTCTTCTGAAACCAAGTTATCAGTACTACCATTATCTATGATAATATTGTAGACCTTACCCGAACTTATGCACCTTGTGTGGAATAGGCTTCTCCTCTGGTCTGATCCTTTATCCTCATTTAACAGGGTCCTCCTGGTGACCATAACTTCTCCTCTCTCTACCTCCTTAGAATGTTCTGATTCAACATCTTCATCTACTACAGCAACTCTGGTAGGACCCTCAGGTCTCTTGTTTGTCCTTTCTCGATGTTGTGGACACTCGAATGCTCGATGTCCTTCTTCACCATAGTGGAAACAGGTTCCACGAAATACTCCTCTTCCAAACCCTCGTCCAGATCTACCCCATCCTCTTGGGTAGTTGTCCTGACTACGGGACTGATAAGTGTTCTCCTCTTTTTGATCCTGGTTACTACTTGTTTCACCAGTCTTCTTCTTCAGGTCTTTGTATTTCTCTCCACTGGCCCTTCCACCAGTTCTTCCACCCCGACCTCTTCCTCTTTGCTTGCCCTCAAACTGTCTATTCAGCTTTTCTTCTACCTTTAGGGCAAACTGGTAAGCATCCTCAATGGTGCTCACCCAAACTAGGCTCAACTCCTCTTGGATACTGGGTCTCAACCCATTGATATAATGGGCCACCTTCTCCTTGTTTGCCTCTAAATGTCCAGTTCTGATGGAGATCTTATAAAACTCCTCTGTGTATTCTTGGACAGTTTTGCTCAACTATCTCAAACTCTGGATTTTCCTTAGCAGATCTAATTCATAATCTGCAGGAACAAACTGTCTTTTCAACTTTTCTACCATTCTATCCCATCTTGTTATTCTTTCCTTCCCTCTTCTATTCCTTTCCAGCTGTATTCCCTTCCACCAGATGCTGGCATGACCCTTCAGCTTGGTCTTAGCAAATCTAACCCGATTAGGGTCTTCAACCTCCTCATATTCAAAATACTCCTCTAGATCATTTATCCAGTCAATCACCTCTTCTGGATCTAGGTTTCCAGAATATGTAGAAACCTCCATCTTTGGTTTCTTTCCAATATGGGAGATAGCTCTGTATAACCTGGCCTGTGCAAGATCTATAGCCTCTTCTTCTTCCTCAAACTGGTCTTCTTCTTCATCAACTTCGTCTTCACTTCCTTCTTCCCTCCTAGGCTCGTGCCCTCTATACAGTTCCTCTTGTAGGGCCTGAACTTGCCTCTACAAAGCTCTGAAATCTTCTGCTGGCACCATATTTCTTACTCCACCATGGTTTCTTCATGGAGACATTCTTCTTTCTTCTCTTACAGACCCTTCCACAGATCCTGGTGTAACTGCCTCTCGTTCAGCGATCTGTTACATGCTCAGGAACTCTCGCTCTGATACCACTTGATGGAGAGCCGAGATTCACATAGAAAAACCAGATGTTATTCCTCTATAATTCGTTTACCACAGTGTTACAATACAGCCCGCAGGCATGATTTTCCTTTCTTTCTTCTTCCAATCTCCAACTCACCATCCCCGTCTCATTAAAAATTGGGCTCTTTTATCCAGTTTCGACCCCCCCAAGTCATTAATGACAAGGCAGGAGAGTGTTTCCGTGTAACCTACCCAGTCGGTGCCCGACCGAGTTTTAAATTTTCTTTCTAGAATTGGCAACTGCCCCGATCCGCCATGAAAGCATGCATTAAAGAATCGTCTAACATTTTTGACCTCTGGACGCAGCATTCGAGAGGCCACCGTGTTCAGAAAACTTACCGGATATGAAAACATGCATTAATGAGACCCTTGACCGCCTTGAAAACATCACCTTGGAACTTGCACCTTTTCGAACCATGAACCAGTCGTTTGTCATGATATCACAACATGTCGTGAAATCATGACATTTTGGCTTCCTTGTGCTCCTTCTCCATTTTGGTCACAATATCACGACATGTCGCGATATCATGATGTTTTCCCTTTATCTCTGCCTTCTTCACCTTCGGGTCGCGATATCACGACATGTCGCAATATCGCAACATTTTCTTCCATCACTACCTTTCTTATCTTCAAGTCATGATATCATGACATGTCACGATATCGTGACATTTGCATTTGGATGCCTCTGCCTTTCTGCTCTGGTCATGATTTCGTGACATGTCACGAAATCGCAACAATTTCTTTGGCATCTTCTCCCTCCTACTGTTGGTCGTGATTTCGCGACATGTCACGAAATCGTGACAATTTCTTTGGCATCTTCTCCCTCCTACTGCTGGTCATGATTTCATGATATTCATGATTTCATGACATGTCATGAAATCATGACATTCTCATTGGTGTCTTCTCTTGGCTACTCCTTGTCGCGATTTTGTGACATTCGTGATTTCACATGTTGCGAAATTACGATATTCCCAACAATGTCTTCTCTCGGCCGCTCCTTGTCGTGATTTCGTGACATGTCATGAAATCATGAAATTATCAATGGAATTTTCTCTCTCCTACTGTCGGTCGTGATTTCGTGACATGTCGCAAAATCGCAACAATTTTTGCCCTGCACTTTCTCTCTCCTTCCTGAGTTGCGAAAACTTAGAAATTTTTTTGTTGATGCAAGATTGCGCTGCTGCCACCGGATGCTCCTGCATCAAAATATTAGTAAAATAATTATATAGTAATTAAATAATTAATTTTTAGATACATTTTGATTAAGATTGACAATGAGACAAATTAAAAACAAAAAAAAAATCTTAAAAAGTATTTGTTGAATCTTAGAAATTTAAAACCACTATAACTAATAAAAATCAATAATAGATGCATTCTCTTAGATAATTATTTAGATGAAGGGATTATACCTTAACAAAGATTGGTTTAAATCACTTGGCAATAGAAGCTAAAATGGTGGTAAGTGAATTCAAAAAATATCATATTTTAAATATGAATAGATGTGGGATTACCATCCTTAATTTGTTGATATGATAGCTCAAACATGAATTTTTCAAGAAATGATGGGTTGCATTCACTTCCAAAATAAATTAAATCAATGACATCTAGATTAAAAGAATGGAACAAGAACACTTTTGGATTTTTTTTAAAATAAATAAGAATTAAATGATAAGCTTTCAAAATTATAAAAAGCTGATCATAATAATTTAAACTTTGAGGAAAGGGAGTTAGAGAATATTGTAATATTTTGAGTACTAAAGAGAAATTTTAAAGATTAAAATCAAGACACAGTTGATTAAAAGGAGATAAAAATACATTTTTTTCATAGGATGGTAATAGTACAAAGATCAACATCCAAAATTGGTAGAATTAAATTAGTACAAGGGGTTTGGATTCAAGACCTAAGTGAAATCAGAAATGAGGCAATGTATTTTTATTAAAATATTCTAGGATGTGAGGAGATTAAAATTCTTAATAATAAACTTTTACAAGAAGTTCCTTAAGTTGTAAGAGATGATTACAATAGGAAATCCATGGAGCCTACTACTCTCAAAGAAGTTCATATAGCTCATTTATCTTTTAATAAGAATATATCCCAAGGTATGGATGGGATATTTGTAAAATTCTATAAAATATAATTGGGATATAGAAAAGGATTCTTTATTGGTGGTAGTGGAATATTCTAGGATAAAATAATACAAACCTTAAAAATTAATGCAATAGATCTTACCCTGATTATAAAAATAAGGATGCATAATTATTTCATTCATTTTAACCCATAAGCATATGTAATATAACATATAAGATTATTTTTAAAGTGATAATTGAATCAGTTAAAAATCATTATTGTAGAAAATTATTTTAGAAGAACAAGGAGTATTTGTGAAAGGGAGATAGATTATGGTTGGGATCATAGTAGGTAATGAAGTTATATATTCAATAGCTTCAAGAAAAGGGAAAGCAATGATCTTTAAAACTTGATATGAGTAAGGTCTATGATAGGGTTAAATGAGATTTTTTATTGGAATAGATAATTATATTCAATAATTATAATGCTTGCCTATTTTTATCATCAAGAATGAGTGAGATGAGGTTTAGTGGGTGCGATGGGAGTGAGGGTTTGAATTTTTTGGGCAGGGATATCAGCCAAGGTGACAAAAGTAGAGCCGATACAGAAGGGGTGGGTGGGAACCTCGAGCATGGATCAAGAAAGGATCCAAAGGAAGGCGGTTAGGTTACGACAGATTTGGAGGTGGGCATCACACGAGGCCCCAACCCTCCTCAGAAAGACCTTGATAAAAAAAATAGAAAGGACAATTCGGGGGCCAAGAAGTGGCTGTATTTTGCTAAGACTCTTAGAGGAAAAAGAAAGGAGGTTCTCTCTCTTCCACCCTTAGTTCCAATAAATAATAAAATTTTAGCCCCGAAAAGTTCCATGAGCCCTTTTCTTTTAATGGAATAATTCTCCCTCGTAGGCAATTTTTTGGGAGGTAGGTCGGACATGGAGACTATCAAGGCTTGGGCGACGGGTAAATGGTGATTGATAGGCATCTTGGAGTTGGTATCTCTAACTCGAGGGTTCTTCATTATCCATTTTAACAATATGGAGGATGCTAACCACATTTTAACAAGAGGTCCTTGGTTTTTGGGCAAAAGGAGCCTTTTTCTTAGATGATGGGGTGAATATTTTGACCCTGAAAAGAAAAATATTAATATTTCCCCTATTTGGGTTCATCTCCCGAGTCTATCTTCCCAGTTCTTAAATTAATATTGGTTGTAGGGCATAGCCAAAACTATAGGGGACCTGATATCCATTGACTATGCAACCTTGGCTAGGACAAGGATGATTAATGGTGAATATGGGATGAATTTTATAGTTCTCCACTACTCAGAATCACTCTCCTACTCTTCACCTCTCAAAACTGCAAAAAGAAGCATGCACAAATGAGCCTAGCCCTCATATTTTGGGTTTATATAGATATATAAGGGTCACCACCATTCCAGGGTGGGAAGATAACACATTTGGAAAACTTGTACCACCATAGGATGGTGGTCGAACATGCCCTCATACCACCCTAGGATTGTGGAAGCAAAAATAGGCCAAAACAACCAAAAATGACCCAAAATAGGTCCAAAACTACACCAAAACAGCTCAAATTGGGTCTAAATTTCACATGAATCAAAATGCAGTCATGAGGATCCTAGGAGATATGGAAAATTTGTTAAATAATGCCCTAATAAGGCCATTGTGGCTGGAATACCTCCCAGACATACAGTTTTCAGCTCCTTTCCTCCAGGAAAACTCAACAAAGTCACCAAAATCCTCTCCAAAATTGCCCTATTTTTCATAGGACAAAACTGAAGGTAAGCATAACACAAGTGGTCATTCCACTCATCGACTCATCACTTGAGGGGGTAGTCATACTCAGTCCAAATCAGCAAGCACACACTCAATTATGCAAATTGCGATCGTTCAACGAATCTTTGAGGAAGACAATCATGCCCCTGCTTGGGGTAGCAAACAAGAACACAATATCACATCATAATGCTTGAAATTACTAGCAACATGAAGTCATGGGCCCTGTATCGTCATGACGAACAATGTTTAAGCTTAGGCAAGCTCATTTAGTGAGTCAAAAATAAGGACTCAAGAACACATGCCCTTTCCATGATTGGGGCATCTAAATTTGGTTAGGTTATCAAGTAACCTTAATCATTTAATATTTTAGTCATCTATTTTTGCTCAACGCTATACTGCACATAAGACATCTCAAAAATTGGCATTATTAGACACTAAAATATGGTTAACCCAATTAAGCATCCACAAAAAATGATCAAATTGGCATCATATGGCCCCTTGGGCAGCCCTTAGAAGGCTCACAATGGTTCTAGCCACTCCATAAGATGTTTTGAAGGCTTTCAACCCAATTTTGGGAGGTTTTGGCCCAAAATTCACCATCATACCACCATGGTACGGTGGCATATTCCCATCATCCCACCATAGGACGGTGGTGAGCCATCATCCTAGGGTGGTACGGTGAGCAAGTTTGACCAAGAAAAAGTCAAATCTAGGACAAATGGCACCCAAAAAGTGCCATTTACCATGCCAATTGAAGCATGCAGTTCAAAGGGCATTGAATCCTTATGACATGGTTCATAATTTAGGCTAAAATAGTATATTCTCTTCCCCATCCAATGCATGCCTCCTTTTTGACAAATGGCACCTCCTACCATGCATGCCCTTGCATGCCTTTTTGCACATAAGCCCCTTTGGGCTATAAAATGGATTCAATATCCATAAAAAAATATGGATAGGAGTTATAGGATATGCAATGGAGTGCTTTCGAGATTTCCCCTCAATTTATTGTTCTCTCTTGCCCTTGTAATCTCTTCTTAGAGACACAGGTTACCGAGTGACTTCAAGAGGGTCTTTTGGGCATAGCTTTACCATCCGGGTGAATTTCTTCACCAAATTCAACTACAACACTCATTAGAGTTTTTAGGACCATTACCCAGTGGTATTGGTAGTAAAATGTTTGTATAATTTGTGGGTATCCCCTCCCAGGGTGCCCTCCAATTAGTTGCAATCACCACCGTCTCCTCGGGATGAGGACAAATATTTGTACAATTTCTTCACTATTTGTTTTTGGTATTATTATATACTATCATAGGATGCTACATTTCACATTTCATGGAATTTGGAGTTAAATTGGCTGATATATCACATTTTCAAGTTTTTGTAGGTTCGTAGGGCCCATCCGGGCACCCCAGTTGCATGCAGGTGGATTTGCACCTCATTTTGAAAATATAACCATATTTTTTGTCTTAAAATGTTTATTTATGAATTCTATCCAAATTTCATGTGTTTTGGACATGTTTAGGTGCGGTAATTGCTGGTCTTGGTCTTCGTAGGTTGCAGATAGGCAGCGCAAAATTGAGGGGTCTACGGATGCAATTTCAGATTTTTTTTTGTGATATCCCTTAAAAACATCCTATTTAACATTCCTATAAATTTTCATGTAATTATGAGTTGATTTGATATATTTTTAATATATATGCCCTTTTGTCCCTATGGGGATTGCATGTTTTCCTTCACACACACTTGCTATTTGACCCTTTTTGCTTCCTTGTGTGTAGGTGCAAGTTCCTAGAAGGCATTTTTAAGGAATATCAAACATCAAATATCATATATACAAGCATCTTAGGCATTGGATCGCCCACCTCGATTGTGGGTACAAGGAAAGACACTGGATGTGCACCCAAATTTCTTGAAGGATTTGATCCTTGGGCACCCAAAATTTGTAACAATTGTATCACCTTTGATCCCTCAAGGGGAATTTTGTGTAAAATTTTATCTGATACATCAAATTAATAATAAGGATACTTGTTTCATTTCATATCTTATTGTTTGGTTTTTGCTTCTATTTCACATGCATGCTTCTATTTGATGCTCATACGCTATAGGGGATAGATACATATATTGTTGATCACAATTAGGTGCACCATTTTTCCCTACTTCAAATAGTATATATGCTCATTCTCTTGAAATACCTTAGGGACATAGGAATATTTTGCCATTATATCAGCTCTGGATAGTTGTGCACCGACGAGCATAGGAACTAGTATATATGAGAGTGATAAGTTTCTACATAGGGACTTGTGGGAGAAAATTTACTCTGCCTATTGTTAATAGTGTGGTGTAGTTGCTTGATACTCTGGGAGTAGGTGTTGTCCCTATATTTTTCTCAATTATCTACAGGTAGATGGGTGATTACTTTTGCTAGCTCTGATTCAACTTGCAACCCTATTGTTGTCTCTAGAATCGGTGCATGATATTCTCCTTTGCCTTTATCTTCCCACTTTCTAATGTGCCTGTAGCTCCTTACTTGGTTTCTTTACCTTTATCCTATGTACTTTTATTTGCCATGGCTATATACAAAATAATTCGGGTGTGTTGATGTTTGCTGATGGATTTCTCTATAATTGGCTTCTAGCATAGCTCAGAGTGAGTTCATGTTTAATTGATAGAGTGAACTTTGTGACTGCACTTTTTATGGGAGTGGGTGTGAGGTTAGACATTAATGGCGAGTACCTAATTTTAATGTCAGGAGCACAAAGTTGGTGGGCGCAGTCATTATCCCTTGGTGGTCATGTGCAGGATCTCCTTTGGAGACGCAACTCCTCGATTGTTGATCCCAAGGTTCATCCCTTTTCTTTAAAATTTTTATTACAAATGCATGCAGATGTCCTTATTTATAATTTTCACCTTGAAAATGTAGCCCGCCACTATTTTTACATGCATCCCAAGGTTTGCTTTGGTTGGTTGTTGCATTGGATGAGGTTCAATTTGAACCTGGAGCAATTTCCAGGTTCACTCAAAATTTGAGTGACCACCAATGCTTGCTCCATGGGTGAGTGAATGTTGTCCAACGTACTTAGAAAAAATTTCAAACATTTTGCTCCTAAAGTTGCCCAACTTCCTAGGCGACGATGGTCTTCACTCGGAAGATATGCGAACCTTGGGTTGTTAATGAACTCAAAATCCTAGCTCTCCTTTTACATTGTCCTAGATTTTCTTTGGACCTGCGTGACTCCTAGAGTCATTAAAAACCATGAGCGACTCTCGCCCTTGCCTGAGATTCGAGCGAACATCGACGGTTGCTTAAGACTTATCAAATGTTTAAATATTTTCTCTTATCATTGGTGCTAAAAATCACTCAAACCCATAGTGATCATGGTCCTCGCTACAAATCAGGAGCAACCCCTAGCTACTCCCAACTCGGTCTGATTTTTCCATTTACCCAAAGTTCACCCTAAAACTTGTGTGATACCTATAGTCACTAAAAAAAATGAGTGATTCCCATAATTGCTTTGATGTGGAGTTACTCTAGGCATATTTCCCGACTTCACAAGTTTTTTGCCCCTGAAGTGAGGTCATCCTTCACTTGTGGATTGGGCGATTCTGGGTCTCACTCAGGACTTCGAGTGATTCCTGGAATCGCTTGGAATCTGAGTGATCTTTAGAGTTTATAGGAGTTAGAACATTTTTTCTTCATGCGCAGCTCTACTTATCACCCCCTTCCATGAGTGATGCTCGTCCTTACGCATAAGACCCTGTGAACCGTATTTCTTTTTTTTTAAACCGCCCACTAAGAACTCTAAATGAGGAACTTGGATCTGCATTTCTTAGGACAAAACTACTTGACTTGAGATTCAAACACCTTAGCTTAAAATAAGAAAAATTATTTACATTCAGAAAGATAAAGAAAAATTGTAGAAATGAAACTATGTACATAGGGAAACTTCATGATGTCTCTTAGTGGTGATAGACCTTCAGATGAAGGTCATTGACTTGTATGGGGAAGGTATGGTCCTGTTGGAGCCAAATTTGACTCAACTTTGAAACCCCCAAATTAAAATTTTTGGTTTCAATCAAAGTATCCATAATGCTGGTCGCTTCTTCAAATTAGTGTGAGTATCTAAGTTTTTCATTGAATTGGTTTGATGAGTCTAAATATTGGTCATTGATTAGGTAGAAACCCTTTTAATAATTGCTTAATTTTCTTAATAAGGGTTATGGCAAGTTTTATTAATAATTGACCTTCATAAGTAAAGCCTCCCTAAGGTCTAAATACAATGTTAAAACATAAAGACCTAAGATCCGAAATTATGTCACTAAGGATTAAATATATCATTATAACCTAAGGTCCAAATAGCTTTATACTTTAAAACGAGGGTCAAATAAATCATCGTGGTCTAAAAACCAAAATTCAAAAGTGCTAGCCTAAGGTTAAAATCAAAATTTAATTAAAACCTAAGGGTATGCACCCCAATAGACTAACAAACAAGCACCTTATATTTAATCTAAGGGCTGCACTTGATCCAAAGGTAATCATACGACGGTGCATTAATAAGATCAACCAAGAGATAAGTCAAAATTCAAAACCATGGTCATAAGTAAATAGATCACGTCTTAGGCTTAATCGGACGGTAGCGCATCTTTAAAATCTAAATCCAATGGATGCGCCTTCGAAAGAAACCCGAATGATAAAGTCAAAAGGTCTAAAAAGGATTATCACCTAAGGTAGTAAGTGATTAAAATTCATGCAACTTGGCAAATATGGATGGCAGTGCTCGATTGAAATCCAATCCAATGGTTGCACGCTTACCAAAGAGTCAAAAATTTAAAAGAAGTCAACATGGGTCAAGCTTTAAATTAAATAGTGAGCAAGTTCGACCGATCAGATGGTAGTGCCCAAGCAATGTTTGATCTAATGGTAGCACCAGATTCAAGTAAATCATGTATTAAAATTAGCATTAAGAGTCCATGCCCCCTTTGGAATAATCACTGAGCAAGTTAGGAATATCGGACGATAGCGCTCGATCCAGATCTAATCCTACGGTGGCGCATGAATAAAAGAAGCATTAAAAAGGTAAAATATCGTAATATTAATTAAGCATGTTAAAAAAAATTAACAAGGGTCTAAGAACATTGTATAATCACCGCATTTTGGCTTAATCATGATTTAAACCATGCATCCTTTGGTAACTAACTTGCAGGTTGATTAAAATCTACGGTTGCGCCAATAGCCATCTAAGATCCAACGACCATGCCGAAAATCATGGATGGTAAGATATCGGATGAGGACAAAGATAAAGGTAAATTTAATCAAGTAATTAGCAAGGGTCTAACATGTCAGCTAATCTCCCCCTTTCGGCTTAATCAAGATTAATCAAAATTAAAAGATGCACCCCCCTAGTTATTAAAGTGTGCAGGTACAAGAGATCCGATGGTTGCGCTCATCACCGCTCAAATCTGATGGTGCACGTCGATAAAAGTGATCAAGGTTTAACCTAAAGTTTTTCTTTTGGTTAATTAAATACTTTATAATTTTTCCCTTCTATCTTATGTTAAACCAAGCACATGGTCGGAAGAATCTACGATCGCACCTTCACCATGGTAAGATCTAACAGCAATCGCAAGGAAATGTAAACGTGTAATATACTACCTATGTTTAAATCGAGTTATTAAGATAAAAAATCCTGGGGTTAACATTGGATAATAATGATTAGATGAAGATTAATATACCACGATATTAGAAAATTAAATCAATGAAAGTATGGTCTCTAACCTTTAAATAATGTCTTATGAATTATTACCAAACCAAAGGTTTTTGATAGTACAAGCATGATTAACCCAATCAGATGCAAGAAGACTAACTATTGTGCAGGTCCTGAGACATCAACAAACGTGCTTCATATCAAATCAATCCGACGATAGTGCACAAGCCAAAGAGTTAAGCAATGAATCAACTATTGAGATCTAACAATAAAGCTTCATTGAGATAAAAAAATCCAATGGTCGTGCATGAGTCAGAGTAAAGACAAAGAAAATACCAAGGGTTTAACGAATAAGCATCTTCAATGGATCTAACGAATGCACTCACCTACACTCAGATCCAATGGTAGTGTGTGACCCTAAGGTAAACCGAAGGAGCACATCCAATGGCTACGCTTGATCATGTTTGACTTAAGGAAAAAGGGAAACCTTCGAGGCAATAAAAGCCGTCACTCACACCAAGAACCAAATCTTGTAGAAATCCCGAGGGAGATCGCTGCCTAAATGAAATATAATCAATCCCAAGGATTTAGTTACCATTCGAACCTGAGGTGGCATAAGATTTAAAAAGAAAGTCATCCTAGTGGCACATATCAGTTCCACATCTGATAAAAATGTTCCCAACGACCAATAGTAGAGGTTTATAAATGATTACAAGCACACAAATAAAAAGAACCCGGGGCACGTAAGATAAAAGATATTACTCACCATAAACTCTCAACTCCAAGAAAAATATGCGATGGCAGATTTTCGTTGGTCGATTTTGAACAACAGTTGGTGACATCGGGTTGATGATAAAACATGTGAATTTATCAGACTCATTCCACCACCCTATATATGAACCCACAAAAATAGTTGAGGCTACTACCCTGGTAATCTAAGAGCAAAGGTTGATACACAGGAGGTACAAAGAGAAGAAAGTTTTCAAGTATCACCGAAAGACCTTACCTACTACATTAAGAACAATGACGTCATGGGGAGATGTTTTTGTACCCCCAAATACTAGGCAAGTCGTGTAATTTTTCACAAACTGATCCCCATACTCTGTTATCTCTAGGCCATTTGTTCCCAATACCACCATGTATGAGTTTACTCAAAAATGTGGGGTAGATAAAAAACCAAACCCAACTCAACTATACGAGATTGACAACACCTGTATCAAGAGTTTCACCCAAGTGATGGAAGGTGATAACAGGACCCCATGGATAATGGTGGAATTATTTCATAAAGCTCATAGGTTATAATACAAGGGTTTCCCTATAAATAACAGATGGAACAATAACCTTCGAAAACTGATATTCCCGAAAGTGCACTTCTCCTCAGACTTGATGGCTTGGGTGGCAGTAGCATATGACAAAAGAACGAGAACCTTTCAAGACCACAATAATTGGCGGGTGTTCAACATCGAAGTCGAGCATATCTAGGAGGTGTTCAACTTAACGAATTATACCACTTTTTTGGTAGACCAGGTAATCGAACACCAATATTGTATGTTTATAGATATGGAAGTATTTAAAAGTTTATTCGATACATATGCAACAATAGATAAATAATTCCCAATAAAAAAATGCTTTTAAACCCTGGGTACAAGATTTCTATGATATGATAAACATAGTTTTGGGAGTACAGGATATAAATAGAATAACAAAAAGGTTTTATATTTAGCCACACAATGCAATAGGGCACATAACACTCCAATTTATGCCTGGGAATTAGAATTGATTACCCAAATACATAAAGAAATAATAGAATTAAGAAGAGCAATTTTTGAATAGAGGCAGGAGATACCTCGTTTTTCACAGTATTCATTTCTCATTCACCTAATAGCGGGACAATTGGGAGAAGAATCCCATAAAAGAGTAAAATCCATCGACAACCCCTATGTTTAGAATAGTTTTAGGAGACTTCATGAAGGATGAATTCACATGGGTTAGTTCTGTGATCGTTTTATGGTAGAAATCCATTGGGCCTTAACTAGGTTAGTTCCAAAGAGATTAGGGCCAGGGGTAAAAGCCTTCATTAAAGAAAAGGAAATTGGAGATTTCTTCTTCATATAGGGATTTACTTATATCAGATTGTATGGATCTAAGATCCCTCCTAAGGTGCTACCATAGTATTGCCCATTATCCATAGTAGCTTTAGAATTATGCAGGTAGGTGGCAGAAGAGGCTAAGATGATATTGGTAAAGAAACATGGTAAGGCCTTTTGGCTCGATGTTCCCTATAATTTTGGAGATTTTGTATTTTTTGGATATCCTTCCCTTCTCAAAGGAATTTTTGAATTGGACAACATGGGATTAGATGAAATATCATGGAGATTCTATGACCCTGTTGGCATTTTTGCCACATTGGAATTTTGTTGTAGTGTGCCATAGTTAAAATTGTTTTTCTTTTTTAAGTGTTTTCACACATTGAAAATTTTTTCCTATGGATGTAATTTTGGGTGAAGTTTGGTGCAAATCTTCCTTGAAAAGAGATTAATATTGATAAAGATAATTCTTGAGGTGATATGATCGCTGAAGCTACCAAGTTTAAGCATGTGCTCTTGATTCTAGTGCAATATTGTTCATTTTTGAGGCATCGACCACTTTGTGGGCATGCATTTCCAAGGCGCCACCATGGAGATTGAAACTAGACCGATGATTTGTGCTAAAGCTTGATATGCCATGTGATAAAATTAGCAATTATTTTATTTGGCATTTGCTCATTGGATCATTGTTGTGGTCGAGGAGAAACTTGTTGTTATTTGTGGATGAGTGGCCGACATTTTGCCTCCACATGTATTTAATGAAAGAGGCAAAAACTTCTATAAATACTAATAAAATTCTTATTGTAAAGGGAGGTTAGATATTTTGCAAGAAAACTCTCTAAGTTCTCTGCATCAATAGAAGATACTTGGATTCTGAAATTTGCAAGCATTCTTATGTGTGTGATTTCCTTCTTTTTTAAAATCATTTCTATTATGCTCATGCTCTTGCTGTTAGGTTTTTAATTCTGCATTCTGAATTCAAACGTTGCTGATTAGTGAGTAAATTTGGAAATGCGATCTGGGGGTTATCTCTACAAAGGTGTGAGTTAAATTCTGCTTCTTTCATTTTATTATATGCTGTTATAAAACTTGGTGGAATTTTTGCTATTAGTCTGCCCCAAATTCTACACTTTGGCCTGTGGCTATATTTCCCTTTATTTCAGTTATTTGTCAATTTCTTTCCTGCATCCCTAGTATTCAAACAATGTAGAATTTAGTAATGGAGCCAGCCCTCTCTAGAGATCGGTTCGAAAGAATTTTCTTTTTCCCTTGACCTTTCAATGTTGGCCGAGTCTAGGGCACACAAGTGATGAAATCTTGTACTTATTCAGATTTGTGACCAACAAAACCAAAGGGAACATACAACAGAATGATGGAAAAGAGAGAATATGCTCGAATAAAACATCGAGAAGATGCTTTTGAAGAAATATTGATAGAATTTATGGATAAAGGATTAGATTTGCAGGTATACTGGAAGGATTTCCCCCTAGAAAAGAGGTAGCACACATGTTTATGAAGCCTATGATTATCCTATAGAACTAAGAAGGCTTCAAGAAAATTAAGTGGATGTTGTTGCACCTGTTATGCCAAGGACAGGCCCAACCATCAAGGAAGACCCCTTATTAGAATTAATAGAAGAACAGGGTATTGATCTAATGGAAGTCACTATCAAAACTGCAGATATAGTAGAGCAATAGGTTGGGCCTTCTAAAAGTACTCACCTTAGGATAGAAGCAACACCTAGAACTTCCCAGGAAGCTTCCCAAAAATAAATGGAAGGAGATTGCAAAAACACAAACTAGGAGTCTCCTCTATTAGAACAAGCCATAGTTTTTTTTTTTTTTATGGTTCTAACTATAACAAGTGTAAAAAAATTGGTGCCCATGGCTATCCTTGCCACTATAACAATAAAGGGACAAGAGATTAAAATTCCATCAATAATACAAATGAATCCCAGGAGAACTAGTGGATTAGGTGGCCTCTTCCGAAGTCACTCAGTGAAGAACCAAGAAAATGTAACTCATGTGGAAAAGAAGAAACCCAAATTGTCTTTACCTTCTACAAAGGTTGTCCTGGAAAGAACAGATGAACAGACTACCTTCACTACTACAGATGAGCAAGAATTGCAGTTAGTAGCAGGGATGGGGAATATGAAAGGATAGTTCATAGAAGAATATAAATTAGAGGCACCTATATCAGATATTGCGGAGATAAATCTTCCTATTCTGCAGGACCCACTAATATTTAGAGTCAATAAAGAAATTGGGGGCTCATCGGTACTAGGAAAAGAAGGTGAAATGGCTAAAGTTGTCAAAGCAATGCAAAATCAATCCATAGATCAATTCATGGGAACAATTACAGAGCTAAGAAAAAATTTGGAGAAAGAGGGAAAGGAAAAGGTAGAGCTAAAGGCATTAATAAATAAGCAATAGGAAGATTTAGCAAAAAAAGATATTTCAAATGCACAGCCCCCTCAAATGGTGAAAATCCAAGATCATGTATATTATATTAATGCTATGAAGAAAAATATGTTAATAAAGATAAGAGCTCATGTCAGGGGCTTTACTGAAATGCTCAGAAAAATAAGGGTGATTCAAATAACTACTCAAGAGATTCTGGCCTTGATACAAGAAAGAGAAGAGGATTTTGGAATCATTCACCCTACCCTAGATTTTATAGGAGACCATTTTGAAGAGTTACAAAGGCAAGAAATAATAACACCTGATGGTATCAAGATTCAGATTAATTTTGAGTTCTTCAAAGCAGCCCTATTTGGAGAAAATAGGGGAAGATGGATCAATTTGGTGAATGAAACAAATAACATGATAAAATATGCTATAGGGAAATTGGTAGATATTGGCCTATCCTTAGGTCAATGCTTAGAAGCCTCAGACATAGAAGAGGTACTCAAAGATACCATTGACAAATTTGAGTGTGAACCGGGTGATGAAGGAGAAATGATTAGGCAAACTACATCTATGGTAAATACTATGGAGATGTTACTTTTCTAGTATGAAAGGAACAGTCCTGATATTGTTATTTAGAAGAATAGAATTTTTCAAGAAATGAACATGCTGAGCTGCGTTTGTGGGGTTTGGAGTTAATTGATGCTTTAAATGGTTGCAAAGAGAAGGGAAAGGGAATAAAAGTAAAAAAGGAAGGGGTTCATCACACAATAAACCTACCAGGGGGGGTTTGGGGGAGGAGGAAGAAGGTGAGAGAGAAAGAGGGGGAAAAGAAAAGAAGAGAAGAGAAAAAAAAGGACCATCACCATCACCGATTGAATTGAATATATGTTCTAAAAAAGGCTAAAACCAAGACAGTAAAGGTAGTGGAAGCCAGCTATACCAATTTTTGGAGTCTGACCAGATGTTGACAGGTGTAAGGCTAGAAATCAACCAGAAATAACAGAATCAAGAACCAGAGGCTATAAGAAGAGGCAACTATGGATAGATTCTGCATCAAGCAATTAGAGAATAACATTTTTTCTAAGAGGTATACTTGAGTGCCCTATTAGTTGTGTTGTTGTATCCCCTTCTATGTCTATTTTCCTTCTCATTCTTATTCTTCCCTTTGTTGTGCAAGATTGTAATAGGAAAGTGCTCAAGAAGCTGAGATTATTTCCTATCCTATTGAGCCTGAGATTCAGAGATTCTACTGTTACCATATTGGAACAAGTAGAGTAGGAGAGACCTGTTACATTATTTGAACGAGATATTTTCATTGTATTGATATATTTTTCTTGAAAACAGAGTTAAAAGGCATCCCGCCCACTCTACATGTAAAAATTCTTGAAATCAATACAATTCTGAGTTTCATTTTTATTATATCTTTGTCTCAGTACTGTGTGTCACTGTATAATGGGTTACATTATTTGAATGCATTATATATGTTTCTCTCGTTGGTTAACTCCTGGTTTTATTATGATATTCGAATGAAGCTTTGAATGCCAATTTTATTTTCCCCATTCTCTTTGTTCATAATTAAAAATTGTTGTTAAATTGCTATAACAACCCAATGAATCTAGGCACTGGTCTACATAAGGCATAACAGTTGGTTATTTTCATGCTTGGTCATTTTAAAAATAATACTTATAGATTAATATAAATATGGAGCGTGTAATTAGAAGTTTAATCAAAGAATTACCGTTGGGGTTTCCTTACCCATTCTGTAGTCTTCTTTAGCAATATTTGTGTTTAGTAGAACATGAGGCAGGTCGACCAGAGCTTGTAATAGCTCATTGGTTTCAAATGGATTCTTGTAGCATGACAATCAAAATCCTACGGATGCAAGAATCGGTTCCAATAGTTTTTTGGTGTCGTTGCTAGGGAGGACTTGATAGAAAGAGTTAATGACCTTCTTAAAAGTTTTTCTCCAAACGACATTATCTTTAAATCAACGGGTGGCCAGTTGGAATAGAGAACGTTTGTCTTAATTTTTACATTTTTTACGTTCTTTCTTACCCATGTTTTTCAATCTTATTTTCTTTATGTTTCTTGATCTTCTTGAATTTTATTTTTCTTGATCTTCTTGAAATTTTGGTTTCTTGATTTTCTTGATTTATCCCAAGAATTGACTCCTATGAGAATGAGTGATAATATCAAGCATTCTTGATAAAATCGTATGTTCTTTCTACACCTCGGTGTTGGTGACTCTTGGATGAACCCATAAGAAAAATATAAAAAATGGAGAGAACAGAACGTGCTAGCGAACACCAGGAGAAGTGGTAAGGAGCTATTTCTAGAACTCGAGAATCCAGAGGTATTTATACATACCAAAAAACTCCACTTTTTAAGAATATTGTTTATAATGATAGATTAAATTCTAGCGGTAAAAGGTACGTAAAGAAAATTTAGAATACTATTACTGCTGATATTACTGTAGATGAACATTTAAAATCAGTAGTAGAAGATATATGTGATTATTCTCATTCAAAGGTAGATAATCCATCAGTTTACGTTCAAGCTTCCCAGACCCATACCACTATAGGTACTATATCTATGAAATTAAATTCTACAATAGCAATGGCTTAGGTTAATGTTCATTTATGGAGAACTAATAGATATAGGCCTTTTGCATTACCAGTAAATTTAAATTCCTTACCCAGTAAAGCTCATAAATACCTCCCTAAGTTTTTAGGAAATAGTGCAATAACTGGAGAGGATCATATCAAAATTTTCTTATATGCAATGGATAGTCTAGAAGTTGAACATGAAGATGTAGTATTAATACTGTTTCTACAGACTTTAGAAAAATATGCTAGAGAATGGTTTAATTCCCTTCCTAACAATGATATCCTAGACTTCACCAAAATGGAAGAGGTGTTCCTAAAGAAGTATGGTGAAAGGAAAAATGAACAATCATTGTTAACTGAGCTAGCCACTATGAAGAAGAAATAAAATGAGGTTGTTAGTGATTTTAACAGAAGATTTTCAAAAACAAGAAACAAAATCCCTGCCAACCTCAAGCCTAGTGATATTCAGTCTATTTGTTTTTATAAGAATGCTTTTCAAGGAGATTTTAACTATGAATTAAGGCAAGAACAAGCCACTACCATTGATGGTTGTATGGAAAAAGCAATGGATATAGAAAGAAATATGCTTGACAATGGTAATATGAAGCCTTATTCTTTAGAGGTTAACATGCCTGAGAGAAAACCTAAGAGAGTGGCTTTTGATATACAAAGAAGAACTAAAATTGATCATGTGGAGAAGTTGACTAGTTAGATGATAGAAATATTCAACAACATGAGTAATAGGTTAGCAAGAATTGAAAGAAATGGAAATAACGGAGAATATTCATAGATAGAGCGACCACATATTGACAACCGTCCCCCCTTTAAGAAAAATTACAATAATAATTGGGGAAACAACAATGGTTTTGAAGAAGGGAATAGGAATAGGGGTAATGGGAATAATAACTGGAAAAATAGAGATTCTGATAGGGATCAAAACAATGTCCCTAACCCAATGCCATCTGCCAATGTAGCTGAAGGTTTTCCTTATTTTTGCTCTACTTGTGATGCACCCCATAACCTTGATGCATGTGGAATACACCTAAGTGATCAACGTAATGTAGATATGCATGCAGAATCAAAAGAGGATATAAGAATCAATGCATGTTGGTCCATTGAAGATGAATCTAGAGAAAGGTTGTTTGAAGAAGACATGGATAAATATGCTTCAAATCATCATCCTCAGATCTTAGTAACTGAAGGAACTAAAATCTTACAGAAATCACATGAGTCAAGATATGATAAGATGAAGCAAGGGAAATTGATCCCCACTGCTCAAGAGGTGGAAGAATTAGAAGCAACCCATGTTTTAAATTTAAGGAATAGAACAGTCCCTGAAAGAACAGAGAAATTATCTACAAATGAAACAAGAAGACAAACTTTCACCAATAAAAATATCAATAAAGAGAAAACTGATAGGAACCCTAACAAGATTACTCCTGAGGTAATAGAATCAATGGAAGAAGTTCCCAAAGAAGAAAGTAATAAACCATTGGATATAAAGAAGATAGAATTTGATGTTGGGTCAGAACTCAGTAAGAAAAAGGTTAATATCACATTTGGTGAACTTATGAAAGTTCAAACATACAGAGAACAAGTATGCAGAGCTTTTGGATTAGTAGAGCATAAAGAAGACCCTACTTGTCATGCTGCTAGACAAAATCAACATGATACAAGATCACCATCTTCTGTCAGACCCTTCTATGTGTCGTTAAGATATAATTCAGATGAAGGAGAAAGATATGTGATTCACAATTGCATGCTCGATAGTGGAGCTTCACATAATATCATGCCTAAGCTAATAGCTGACCAAATGGGATTAATCTGTACTAGAGATTCTACTCCTATTTTTGTAATGGACAGTAGACAAATTCCCTATGTAGGGGTGATAACTGGATTATTAGTTTACCTAGACCAACACCCCAAAAAGGGCATTGTCATGGACGTAGCAGTAGTTGATGTTGACCCATTCTTCTCACTTTTACTCAGTAGGCATTGGGAAGAACAATTAGGGGGATCAATACAACTAGATTGGTCTTATGCTACCATCCCCATATCAGATAAGGAGAATATAATTTTGAGAAGGGAACCATTCAACAAACATTCCATAGAGTTAATTCAAATAGATGAAACCATGATTAACTTAGTTAACTCTATGGAAGAAAAAGGGATGGGAGTCTATTCAATATGGCACAACCCATTCCTTGTGGAAGTACCAGATGCAAAGAACATGGATCTAGAAGATATGAGAATAACTAATGCTGAATCATACCGAGTATTAACCCAAGAAATGTGGACCATGTCATTTGATGGGGCTAAATCCCAATTTGGAGTAGGTGTAGGTGTAAATTTGACTAATATTAAAGGAAACTACCTTAGTATCCCTTACAGATTGCAATTTCCTTGCACAAACAATGTAGCTAAGTATGAAGCTTTACTATTAGGGCTAAGGAAAGCAAAAGAGTTAGGTATTAACTACTTAACTGTAACAAGGGATGCAAAACTTATTATACTACAAATCAAAGGTAAATATCATACCAAGCATCCTAGACTTAAGCAATATAGAAATGCAGTATTAGAAGAAATTGATAAGTTTTTGGCTTTCAATATTTCATATATTCCTAGAGAACAAAATCATGTTGTAGATCTTTTAGCTGTAAATGCCTCAGGTCTAGATCACCCAAAGATAACTACAGAATATATGGATAGATTCCCAACTATTTCAGTCTATAAACCTTATGTGCCAGATAACATAGTATATCTATAGGTCTTTCAAGATGATATAGATATTAAGGATTTTATGACTTTGCAAAATCAGTATGCAGATGTAATCTATGATGAAAAAGATGAAGAAAAATTAAAATATCAAATAGGAGAGCCAGTAGAAGTAATCCAATTGAAAACTAATAGAATACCCAAAGGATTGGTGTCTCTTGAAAGCCTATTTGATGACTTTGACAAAGCTTATAAACCTATACGCAGAGAAGTGATATATGAGGATATTAATATTGGCTCAATGAAAGAACCCAGAATAGTGAAAGTAGACATGGCCTTACCTGCTAAAGAAAAGGTTGGATATATCAATTTCTTGAAAAATAACAAAGAACATTTTTCTTGGACTTATGAAGACCTCAAAACCTTCAAGACAGACGTAATGACTCACATAATACCTTTGAAGGAATATTCCAAGCCATTCAGATAGAAACAAAGGAAATACAATCCAACTCTGCACCTAGTAATGCAAAAAGAGGTACAAAAATTGTTGGACTCCAAGATAATAAGAAAAGTAAGATTTTCCTCCTGGATATCCAACTTAGTACCAATTAGGAAAAATAATGGGGACATTAGACTCTGCATAGATTTTAGAAATTTAAACAAGAGCTCACTAAAAGACAATTACCCATTGCCTAACATGGAACAACTACTGCAAGCAATAGTAGGTTCAACTAGATTGTCCCTGTTAGATGGATTTTCAGGCTACAATCAAATTTTGATAAATCCAGAAGACAAACACAAGGCAACATTCACCACACCCTGGGGCACATTTGAATATTTAAGAATACCTTTTGGATTGATGAATGCAGGTGCTACTTTCTAGAGAGCGATGGACTTTGCTTTCAAAGGATTAATGTTCAAAATTGTAGTAGTGTACTTAGATGATATCACAGTATTTTCTAAAAATCCAGAAGATCATCTAGAACATTTGACTGTAGTTTTTTCCTGGTGCAAGGAATTTGGAATCTCTCTAAATCCAAAAAAATGCATATTCGAAACTACACAAGGAAAATTGCTAGGTCATATAGTTTTAGAAAAGGGGATAAGCATTGATCCAGAAAGGATAGAAGCCATTTCTAAAATTCCCCCACCCAAGAACCTAAAAGGAGTAAGGTCATTCTTTGGCAAAATAAATTTTATCAGAATATTTGTCCCAAATTTTGCAGAAATGACCAAACCCATAAATGATATGGTGAAGAAAACTAGAGAAATAAAATGGAATAGAAAATATGGAAGCATTTAACAAGATCAAAGAAGCCATATCAACCACTCCAACTTTAAGTTGCCCTGATTATGCAAAGGATTTTAATATCTATTCATATGCATCTGAACACTCTATTGTTGTAGTTCTTTCACAGAAAGATAATGAAAACAATGAAAGGCCAATAGCCTTTATGAGCTCACGACTAAAAGGAGCAAATCTTAAATACACCCTACTGGAAAAACATGCCTATGCAGTCATCCAATCTTTAGAACACTTCAAAGGTATATTTGGCTCAAATAAAGTTTACTGTTGTATTCCATTTATAGCAATAAAAGATATATTTTCTCAATCAAAGCCATTGGGAAGACCAGCAAGATGGATGGTAAAACTTTTGCAATACGATGTTGAATTCAAAATAGTTAAAACAATTAAAGGGCAAGGTTTAGCTAAACTGTTGGCTAACAAAGAAGAAGCAGGATCTAAAAATATTCTCACCATAGATCAGACATATGATGATAAAAGAATAAAAAATGAAGAATGTAAATGGTATGAAGAAATTTTATCATACTTACAAACGCTGTCTTTTCCTAGAGATATGTCAATAAACAGAATGAGGTCAGTCAAACTTCAAGCTCAAAAGTATTATATACAAAATAGAGTATTATATTGGAAACATCCTGATGGAGTATTATTAGTTTGCTTATATTAAAGAGAAGTCCCAAAAATAATTAATGAATTTTGTTGCGAGCCAAACAAGGTGAATGGTTTCCTATTTTTGTCACATGCCCATGCATTTAATTATCAACCCAGGGAGCTTCGTAAACTTGTGAAGGGTCTGAACAAGACTGCTTACAATACCACTGGAGGTAAATCTGCTAATCCTACGTTTGGGGGGTGTTTAAAATGGTTGTCAATCATTCACGCACTCCTCAATAGATTACATAAGAAAAATAGAACTAAACCTACAAAAATAAATCATACATACATTCCTAAAAATACGTCTATTGCAAATACTTAGAAACAGTAATGTAATGAAATGGAGAAAGCAAAAAATTATTCTAAGTAACTGAACAGAAAGGAAATGGGGAAGAAATACTGGCTTGGAGTGGGCCCAAGATCCAGTAGCTTCTTCCCAACAAAACACGTGCTTAGAACTCTGGAAACTAGAATATATCGATTAACGTATTACAATTTATCTTTGTACTTCTAAATGGATCTTTATTAGTTTCTATATATCTCAGAATGATTTGCATGTGTTTATATAACACACCCGCAGAGCTTCTGTTACAGAAGTGGTTACAACAGTCAATTCTTCCTAGACTAAATTAAGACAGTCTGGTGAATGCAATCGATGTCTGGCATTCTGTTCTAATGGTGACATGTTCATTGATCGGTTTGTGCTTTGCTTGGCATCAGTAAGATGTTTCCCTACATTGGTGCGATCTCCAATTTAGCTCTACCTAACGCAGAGTTGGAACTGCACCAGCCGCTGCCATCCACATCAAGCAAATCTGGTCAACGGGAAAAGAATCAATGGTGCCTTCCTTATGAGGAAGGTATCTTTTTACCGATGTGCCTTCTCAGAAGAGGGAGGCTCTTGCCTTCTCTCAGCACATTTCGGCTGTAGGGAGGCGCTCATCCTCTATTTGTGCCTTTCAGTTGTAGGGAGGCGCTTATGTTCTCTTGGTGTCTTTCGGTTGTAGGGAGGCGCTCGTCTTTGGTTGGCGCCTTACGGTTGCAGGGAGGCGCTTACGTTCTCTTGGAGCCTTCCAGTTGTAGGGAGGCACTCGTCTTCAGTTGGCACCTTCCTGGAAGAGGAAGGCATCTACTTTCCTTTGGCACCTTCCTAGAAGAGGAAGGCACCTATGTTTTCTATATTGACCCCCAAAGAAATAAAGTGCCAGGTCCAAAAAGACCTCGACTGTTCCAAATCTAACTAAATCAATTGCAATTCCACAAAACACACTAGAAACATATAAATTAGATAACACGCATAATTATATCAAATATCTATATAATCATTCATAAAAATACACAATCCTTGTTATACAGCCGCATATTGATCAAAGAAATATATACAAAATATGAGCATTTCTGGTGCTCATGAAATTTCATAATGGTTTCTGTCGACACTTGTATCTAAGAGCTACAGCTAATAAAATCATGAGAGTAGGATATTATTGGCCATCCATTTTTAAGGATGTATATAAATATGTTAGGAATTGTCATAACTACCAAGTTTTTATAGGGAAAAAGTATCTACCAACCATGCCCCTCAAGCCATTAATTATTGAAGCACCTTTTTCTCAATGGGTTATTGACCTGATTGGAGGGATAAAGCCTAATTCATCTGGCTAGCAT
Organism: Wollemia nobilis; assembly: GCA_028583015.1. NCBI lineage: Eukaryota > Viridiplantae > Streptophyta > Pinopsida > Araucariales > Araucariaceae > Wollemia > Wollemia nobilis. Next base: position 183,076 of record JAQPPZ010002334.1, read on the forward strand.
AAGTGGATCATAACTGCAACAAATTACTTCACAAAGTGGGTGGAAGTTGCACCTTTTAGAACATCTACAACTATTGCAGTCATCAAATTCATAGAAGAAAACATCTTGACCAGGTATGGAGTTTCTAAAAATATTGTAACTGATAATGCTCAATATTTTATGTCATATGAAAAGGTAGAATTTTGTACTGAATATGGAATTGAATTATCTCATTCTGCCAATTATTACCTCCAAGGAAATGGTTTAGCTGAGTCATCAAATAAAAATGTAATAACAAGAATAAAAAAGTCATTAGGCAAAAAAAAAGGGGATGGGACAATGAACTTAAATTTGATTTATGGGCTGATAGGTTGTCTATTAAAAGAAATACAGGTATGAGATGGTTTATGGATAAAAAGCCCTACTGCCCCTAAAAATGGAAAAAATGACACTTTCCTTTTTATTGCAAGATCATGAAAACCTTGATCCCATTCAGATAAGGCTTGACCAAATTATCTTGTCAAAAGAACAAAGAAGAGATACCCTCAATAGAATTATGGAACAAACCCAAAAAATTGTAAAATTGTTTAATAAGAAATCCAAGGGCACTCATTTTTATCAAGGAGATATAGTCATCTATTGGGATCCTAAAAATTAAAAGCATGGTGAAAAGGGTAAGTTTGAACCTAAATGGATTGGCCCATACCAAATTGCCCATGTTATCAGTCAGAATACTTACAAGCTACATACTTTATAGGGAGAAATAATGGTTATCCCTATTAATGGCCAATGCCTCAAAATGTACAATCCTTGTTGAAGGTGTACTTTACAAAAAAAAAAAAACATTACAAAAAAAAATAGAAAAACAAAAATCCAAAAATAGAGTGGTGTATTTTTTTTGTTAGTTAAGCTTCCCTTTTTTTCTTGAATAATTTTGAGTTTACTGTACACATGATATCTTAGTTTGATGAGTATATATAATTTTTTATTCCACCAAAGACAATAAGAAAAAATGGGATTTATTTTAGATGCTGATGAGGTTTACAATTTTGTCAAATATGAGTGTTTATGCAATAGTTGTTTGATATGAGATAAAACAGATAGAAAACAAAGCTGATTGAAACATCATGTCAAGCCTCACATTACAAATGATACTTAAGGTGACTTCAAAGGTCCAAAGAACTAAGTTATATTTGAGAAGGTAGTTGAGCCAAAAATCATTACACTCATCTTTTATAGCCAGAAACTAATCCTCAACTCAGGCATACTTATTGCACAATTTTCTTATATATCCAAATACTTCTTTCATGAGAAAGAAAAATAAAAAATAAAGTAAAACTGAGTCACTACCTAAGATATCTTGGAAAACCTCTACCAAAGCTATAGACGCTTGACTTGCAGTAAGGTAAAACTAATATGGGATTAGAAGCAACTCCATCGAGGCTATAGACACCTGACTAGTAGTGGAGCCCCGCATAATGGTGAAAATTTTTAAAGAGTGAAATAACATATTAGGCTTGGCTATTTTTCTCAGATATGGTAAATTTTTGAAAGATTTATAACTACAAAAAATAATGCACAAACACACACATGGGAAAAAATATGATGAAACAAACGGCTGTGACAAAATCTGTGTAATCATATCTTATGACTTAGCTAAAAAAAACATTACAATATTTCAAAATAAAACTCATTGATTTCTAAAATTTCTAACCTTTGTTTCCAATTTGAATGAAAAGGGATCTACAATTTTTCATACTCTACTTGCTTTGATATCATGTTTTTCATACATTTTTTCAGTAAAAAAGAAAGAGTTAAAAAAGTTTTCTTTTATGTATTTCAAGTTTTACTTATCGAGTCAAAGGTGTTAAAATTTTGTTCAAAATTTTGTGAATAAAACCAAGATATTCTAGAATTCTCAAGAGCCTCAAGTTTTCAACACCTTGTCCCAGTCAGAGCCTATGTTGGAGCCAAATTTGACTCAACTTTGAAACCCCCAAATTTAAATTTTTGGTTTCAATCAAAGTATCCATAATGTTGGTCGCTTCTTCAAATTAGTGTGAGTATCTAAGTTTTTCATTGAATTGGTTTGATGAGTCTAAATATTGGTCATTGATTAGGTAGACACCCTTTTAATAATTGCTTAATTGTATTAATAAGGGTTATGGCAATTTTTATTAATAATTGACCTTCATAAGTAAAGCCTCCCTAAGGTCTAAATCCAATGTTAAAACATAAAGACCTAAGATCTGAAAGTATGTCACAAAGGATTAAATAAATCATTATACCCTAAGGTCCAAATATATTTGTACATTAAAAAGAGGATCAAATAAATCATCGTGGTCTAAAAACCAAAATTCAAAAGCGCTAGCCTAAGGTTAAAATCAAAATTTAATTAAAACCTAAGGGTATGCACCCCAATAGACTAATAAATGAGCACCTTAGATTTAATCCAAGGGTCGTGCTTGATCCAAAGGTAATAGGATGACAACGTGTTAATAAGATCAACCAAAATATAAGTCAAAAGTCAAAACCATGGTCATAAGTAAATAGATCACGTCTTAGGCTTAATCAGACGGTAGCACATCTTTAAAATCTAAATTCGACGGATGCGCCTTCGAAAGAAACCCGAATGATAAAGTCAAAAGGTCTAAAAAGGATTATCACCTAAGGTAGTAAGTGATTAAAATTCATGCAACTTGGCAAATCTGGATGGCAGTGCTCGATTGAAATCCAATCCAACGGTTGCACGCTTATCGAAGAGTCAAAAATTTAAAATAAGTCAACATGGGTCAAGCTTTAAATTAAACAGTGAGCAAGTTCGACCGATCGGATGGTACAATTTTTAACCTAATGGTAGCGCCAGATTCAAGTAAATAATGTATTAAAATTAGCATTAAGAGTCTATGCCCCCTTTGGAATAATCACTAAGCAAGTTAGGATGATAGGACGACAATGCTCGATCTAGATCTAATCCTACGGTGGCACACGAATAAAAGAAACATTAAAAAGGTAAAATCTTGTAAGATTAATTAAGTAGGTTAAAAAAAAATAAAAAGGGTCTAAGAACATTGGATAATCACCCCATTTTGGCTTAATCATGATTTAAACCATGCATCCTTTGGTAACTAACTTGTAGGTTGATTAAAATCTATGGCTGCACCAATAGCCATCTAAGATCCAATGGTCGAAAATCATGGACGGTAAGATATCAGATGAGGACAAAGATAAAGGTAAATTTAATCAAGTAATTAGCAAGGGTCTAACATGTCAGCTAATCTCCCCATTTTGGCTTAATCGAGATTAATCAAAATTAAAAGATGCACCCCCTAGTTATTAAAGTGTGTAGGTACAAGAGATCCGACGACTGTGCTCATCACCGCTCAAATCTGATGGTGCGCATCGATAAAAGTGATCAAGGTTTAACCTAAAGGTTTTCTTTTGGTTAATTAAATACTTTATAATTTATCCCTTCTATATTATGTTAAACCAAGCACATGGTTGGAATAATCTACGATTGCGCCTTCACCATGGTAAGATCTAACGGCTATCACAAGGAAAGGTAAACGTGTAATATGCTACCTAGGTTTAAATCAAGTTATTAAGATAAAGAAATCACGGGGTTAACATTGGATAATCATGATTAGATGAAGATTAATATACCATGATATTAGAAAATTAAATCAATGAAAGTATGGTCTCTAACCTTTAAATAATGTCTTATGAATTATTACCAAACCAAAGGTTTTTGATAATACAAGCATGGTTAACCCAATATGATGCAGGAAGACTAACTATTGTGCAGGTCTTGGGACATAAATGAACATGCTTCATCTTAAATCAATCTGATGACAACGCACAAGCCAAAGAGTTAAATGATGAATCAACTATCAAGATCTAACGATAACGCTTCATTGAGATAAAAGAAATCCAACGGTCGCACATGAGTTAGAGTAAAGACAAATAAAATACCAAGGGTTTAACGAACAAGCATCTTCAATGGATCTAACGAATGCGCTCACCTACACTCAGATCCAATGGTAGCATGCAACCCTAAGGTAAACTGAAGGAGCACATCCAACGACTACGCTTGATCATGTTTGAATTAAGGAAAAAGGGAAACCTTAGAGGCAATAAAAGTCGTCACTCACACCAAGAACTAGATCTTGTAGAAATCTCGAGGGATATCATTGCCTAAATGAAATATAATCAATCCCAAGGATTTAGTTACCATTCGAACCTGAGGTGGCATAAGATTTAAAAATAAAGTCATCCCAGTGGCACATATCAGTTCCACGTCCGATAAAAAGGTTCCCAATGACCAATAGCAGAGGTTTATAAATTATTATAGGCACACAAATCAAAAGGGCCCAGGGCACGTAAGATAAAAGACATTACTCACCATAAAATCTCAACTCCAAGAAAAATATGTGGTGGCATATTTTTGTTGGTCGATTTTGAACAATAGTTGGTGACATCGGGTTGATGACAAAATGTGCAAATTTATCAGACTCATTCCACCACCCTATATATGAACCCACAAAAATAGTCGAGGCTACTACCCTGGTAATCTAAGAGTGAAGGTTGATACACAGGAGGTACAGAGAGAAGAAAGTTTTCAAGTATCATAGAAAGACCTTACCTACTACATTAAGAACAATGGCATCATGGGAGATGTTTTCATACCTACAAATACTAGGAAAACCATGCAATTCATCACAAACAGATCCCCATACTTTGTGATCTCTAGGTCACCTATTCCGGTACCACCATGTATGAGTTTGCTCAGAAATGTGGGGCAGATAAAAAACCAAACCCAGCTCAACTGTATGAGATTGACAATGCCTGTATCAAGAGTTTCACCCAAGTTATGGAAGGCGATAACAGGACCCCATGGATAATGGTGGATTTATTTCATAAAGCTCATAGGTTACAATACAAGGGTTTCCCCAAAAATAATAGATGGAACAATAACCTTGGGAAAATGATATGCCTAAAAGTGCACTTCTCCTTAGAATTTATGGCTTGGATGGTAGTAGCATATGATGAAAGAATGAGGACCTTTTGAGACCACAAGAATCGATGGGTGTTCAACATCAAAGTCGAGCATATCCAGGAGGTGTTCAACTTAACAAATTATACCACTTTTTTGGTAGACCAGGTAATCGAACACCAATCTCATATGTTTATAGATATGGAAGTATTTAAAATTTTATTTTATACATATGAAACAATAGATAAAGAATTCCCAATCAACAAAAATGCTTTTAAACCCTGGGTACAAGATTTTTGTGAGATGATAAACATAGTTTTGGGAGTACATGATCTGAATAGAATAACAAAAAGGGTTTTATATTTAGCTGCACAATGCAATAGGGCACATAACACTTCAATTTATGCCTAGGAACTAGAATTGAGTACCCAAATACATAAAGAAATGATGGAATTAAGAAGAGTAGTTTTTGAACAGAGGCAGGAGATGCCTCTTTTTTCATAGTATTCATTTCTCATTCACCTAATATTGGGCCAATTGGAAGAAGAAGCCCGTAAAAGAGTAAAATCCATCTACAACCCCTATGTTTAGAATAGCTTCTAGAGACTTCATGAAGGATGAACTCACATGGGCTGGTTCTATGATCATTTCATGGTAGAAATCCATTGGGCCTTAATTGGGTTAGTTCTAGAGAGATTAGGGCCAAGGGTAAAAGCCTTCATTTAAGAAATGGAAATTGGAGATTTCTTCTTCATAGAGGGATTTACTTATATCATATTGTATGGAGCTAATATCCCTCCTAAGGTGCTACCACAGTACTGCCCATTATCCATAGTAGCTTTAGAATTATGCAGACAGGTGGTAGAAGAGGCTAAGATGAGACTGGTAAAGAAACATGGTAAGGTCCCCTGGCTCGATGTTCCCTATCATTTTGGAGATTTTGTATTTGTTGGATATCCTTCCCTGCTCAAAGGAATGTTTGAATTGGACAACATGGGATTAGATGAAATATCATGGAGATTCTATGACCCAAAGGGAACATACAACAAAATGATGGAAAAGAGAGAATATGCTCGAATAAAACATCGGGAAGACGCTTTTGAAGAAAGCTTGTTAGAAGCTATGGAGAAAGGATTAGATTTGTAGGTAGTATGGAATGAGTTCCCTCTAGAAAAAAGAGGTAGCACACAAGTTTATGAAGCCTATGATTACCCTATATAACTAAGAAGACTTCAAAAAAATTCAGTGGATGTTGTAGCACCTATTATGCCATAAATTAGGGGCTCATTGGTACTAGAAAAAGAAGGTGAAATGGCCAAAGTTGTCAAATCAATGCAAAATCAAGCCATATATCAATTCATGGGAACAATTATAGAGCTAAGGAAACAATTGGAGAAAGAGGGAAAGGAAAAGGTAGAGCTAAAGGCATTAATAAATAAGCAACAGGAAGAATTAGCAAAAAAAGATATTTCAAATGCATAGCCCCCTCCAATGGTGAAAATCCAAGATCATGTATATTATCTTAATGCTATGAAGAAAAATATGTCAATAAAGATAAGAGCTCATGCCAAGGGCTTTACTAAAATTTTCAAACAAATAAGGGTGATTCAAATAACTACTCAAGAGATTTTGACCTTGATACAAGAAAGAGAAGAGGATTTTGGAATCATTCACCCTACCTTGGATTTTATAGGAGACCATTTTGAAGAGTTACAAAGCCAAGAAATAATAACACTTGATGGTATCAAGATTCAGATTAATTTTGAGTTCTTAAAAGCAACCCTGTTTGGAGAAAATAGGGGAAGATAGATCAATTTGGTGAATGAAACAAATAACATGATAAAAGATGCTATAGGAAAATTGGCAGATATTGTCCTATCCTTAGGTTAATTCTTAGAAGCCTCAGACATACAAGAGGTACTCAAAGATACCATTTATAGATTTGAGTGTGAACCGGGTGATGAAGGAGAAATTATTAGGCAAAATACATATATGGTAAATACATTGGAGATGTTATTTTTTTAGTATGAAAGGAATAGGCCTGATATTATTGTTTAGAAGAATAGAATTTTGCAAGAAATGAACATGTTGAGGATTGCAACCACATTTGATACAGGAGTTTGGAGATTAATTGATGAACATATTAAATGGCTACAACAAAGCCAAAATGGGAAAAATGTTAATACCTACAGTCAAAAACAGGAAGCAGGTTCATCACAATAGAAACCTACACCTACAGAAGGAGTTCCTGTGATAGTAGAAGAAGTTGTTCAAGAGAAAGAGGCCCAAAGGGAAACAATTGAAGAGAAGACAATTGAAGAAGAAAAAGTGGGTTCACCTAACACCACCATCACTGGTTGAATTGAATATCTATTCTAAAAAAGGCTAAAACCAAGACAGTAAAGGTAGTGGAAGCCAGTTGTACCAATTTTTGGAGTCTGACCAGATTTTGACAGGTGTAAGGCTAGAAATCAACCAGAAATAATAGAATCAAGAACTAGATGCTATAATAAGAGGCAGCTATGGACATATTCTACATCAAGCAATTAGAGAATAGCATTTTTTCTAAGAGGTATACTTGAGTGCCCTATTAGTTGTGCTATTGTATCCCATTCTGTGTCTATTTTTCTTATCATTCTTATTCTTCCCTTTGCTATGTAGGATTGTAATAGGAAAGTGCTCAAGAAGCTGAGATTATTTCCTATCCTATTGATTTGAGATTCAGAGATTCTATTGTTACTAGATTGGAACAAGTAGAGTAGGAGAGACCTGTTACATTATTTGAATGGGATATTTTCATTGTATTGATATCTTTTTCTTGAAAACAGAGTTAAAAGGCATCCCACCCACTCTGCATGTAAAAATTCTTGAAATCAATACAATTTTGAGTTTCAATTTTATTATATCTTTGTCTTAGTATTGTGTTTACTTTTATAATGGGTTACACTATTTGAATACATTATATATGTTTCTCTCATTGGTTAAATCCTAGTTTTATTATAATATTCGAATGAAGATTTGAATGCAAATCTTATTTTTCCCAATTCTCTCTATTCATAATTAAAAATTATTTTTAAATTGCTATAACAACCCAATGAATCTAGGAACTAGTCTACATAAGGCATAACAATTGGTTATTTTCATGCTTGGTCATTTTAAAAAGAATACTTATAGATTAATATAAATATGGAGCGTGTAATTAGAAGTTTAATCAAATAATTACCGCTGGGGTTTCCTTACCCATTCTGTAGTCTTCTTTAGCAATATTTGTGTTTAGAAGAACATGAGGCAGGTCGACTAGAGCCTATAATAGCTTATTGGTTTCAAATGGATTCTTGTAGCATGACAATAGAAATCCTACGGATACAAGAATTAGTTCCAATAGGCCCTCCATGTATCGCAATATAAATAAGTTGAGTTGATTGACTGGGGCAATCTGAAAGGGACCTTACCATAAGGTATTAAACTTATCATGGTTCCCTAGTTTTGCCTTCCATGAATCCCATTTTAGCACTAGATATTCGACCTTGAAGACTCGGGTTGTAGTCCCTTTCTCAAATCAATTTTGGGTTAACTACGTGTGCTTCATGAAAGCTTCATAAGATTTTTATCGTTCTTCTTCAAGCTACAACAGCTAAGCTAGCCTAACATAAATGGGACCAAGGTTACCCTTTTCATCGTCTGGTAACCACAACATGGGTATCTCGACATGTGTGGGAAAAACTACCTCCTTCCCATAGACTAGTATGTATGATAATGTTATGATAGATTTTTTAATAGAGATACGATCTGACCATAGTGTTTGGTCTAGGTACAAGTGCTAATTTATTTTGTTCCTCTCAAGGGTCCTCTTTATGATCTTCATAAAAAAATTGTTGATTTAGCTAAGCCATTTCCCTACGGGTAGTAATTAGAGGAGGCCTTGATATAGATTCCATACTTGTAAGTGAACTCAATGAGTTTGGAACCCACAAACCCTATACCGTTGTCTATCATAATTGCTTATGGAATCCCAAAGTGGGTTATTAGGCTCTCCAAGAAGGTGATGATTGTCTCTTGGTCAACATGCTTTGTAGGAACCTCTTCGGCCCACCGAGTAAAATAATCAGTGGTGGTCAAAATGTATTTATGCTCGATCGAGGAATTTTGTGATATCACCCTGATAAATTCTAACCCCCATTGCTAGAAGGGATCTTCAACTTGGATTGGCTGGAGGGGAATTGGGGTGTTTCTATTCCCGATGGTGAACCTCTAAAACTTCTCGCACTTCTGGTAGACTCCAAAAGCATAAGAAAAAATAGTGGGCCAATAGTAGCCTACTCTAATAATTTTTAAGGTCGTAGGCCTTCTTGAAAGGTGTCCCCTCGACATTCTAGAATGGAATTAGTCAAGGAATTTTTGTTTCTATTTTCCCATGATGCATTACAAGAGAACACCATCAACATTTTGGAAAATAGTCCCTTGGGGTGCAACACATATTTTTGATCCTAAAGCCTGAATATTATCCTATGCGAGATGTTAAGGTGGTCTAGACACCTCCTAGTTTTGAAATACCACCCACCCCTGATATAAACCCCAAACTTGGCCAAACGGCACAAAATCCCCGCCACACCCAAGGCTATTGGGCGCTCTTTGCCATCATCTCCTTTTTGCATTAGAACTATCGCATAACTTTCAGGTTCCTCGATTGCATATAGGATGAAATCTTTAGAATAGTTTGGGTTAACTAGCATGGGTACTTGGGAGATTCAAGCCTTGATATCCTCAAATGATTTCTTTATTTCCTCTATCAATATGAACTCAGCATCATTCTTTAGAAGTTAAGCCATTGGATTAATGACTTGGGTAAAATTAGACACGAAATTTCTTATAAAATTGATCTGGCCAAAAAATTATTGTAGTCCCATTCTTGTTCACTGGGAGTGGAAGTTTAAGAAGGGGATATGACCTGTCAAGGTCAATTGCAAGCCCATTTTTAGAGATGATATGGCGTAGCAGTTTTCCTTCCTTCACCACAAAGACATACTTTTTTGGATTGATGGATATGTCAAACTCCTGGTACCTCTCTAACACTTGTTGTAGATGAGAGGCATGTTCTTCTCTCCTATGTGAAAATATAGTCATGTCATTCAAATATATGACAATTATTTTGTTCAACAACTCATGGAATGCCATATCCATGGCTCTCTAGAATGTGGACCTCACATTGGATAGGCCAAAGGACATACATTTGTAGGTGAACATTCCCCATTTTGTGGTGAATGTTGTCTTATGTTGGTCCTCATATTTCACCAAGATTTGATTGTATCTAGAGAAACCATCTAGGAGGGAGAAGCATTGTGCTCCTACGACCACATGAAGGATCTAATCAATTAGAAAGAGTGGGTAATGGTCCTTCAGTGAGGCCTAATTCAAATTTCATAAATCAACGCATAGGTGAATATCCCCATTATTCTTCCGAACAGGGACTAGATTCATGACCCAATAAGAATATTTAATAGGGTAGATTATTTTAGCCTCTAGCATCTTCAAGATTTTGTATCTCATGAGAACCTCTATTTTTGAGTTAACAAGCCTTTGTTTATGCCTGTAGGGTCTGACCCCCTCTTGCAACTCAATAGTGTGTTGAATGATTTCTCTGTCGTACCCCTTAAGGTCTTGATAACACCAAGCAACGATATTAGGGTACTTTTTGAACAAAGCCCAAATCTGATCCAACTCCTCTAGGGTGCAGTATGTTCCAACTTTGATCACCTTTCTGGGCTCGAGCCCTAGGTCCTTGTAATTATTATCATCTACTTTGATCCGGTGAGATATAGCCCTATCATTCTAATCAAAAAAACTCTCTAGAGTGACTAGCCCCTTTGGGACATGGTAGTTTTTTAACTGTATTAACCCCTCATACTCCTCGTCATCAGGGTCTCTACCTTCTATAGTACTTTCTTCATGGACTAAAAATTTGATGATTTACTCATCATAGTAGAACACCTTCTAGTGGGTGTTCCCTCTCGAGAAAAGAAGGCCTATAAATGGTTCTTACCACCTTAGGATTCTACATCATGTCATCAACTAAGGAGTATCTATCTCTGATAGATACTAAGACATCTGCGTGCTTATTTTTCTCATGAGAAATAGCTTGAAAATTAAGGGCCTTGAATGATTCCAATAGGTTCCATACCCTATTGTGGTACACCTTGAGATAGTGCTTTTTTGAGATGCACTTATTGGTAATTTTCTTGTAGATTAGCTCTAAATCTCCAAATATTTACAACTGCTTGATTCCTAACTTCTCTACTTTTTTTCAACCCTAGACATAGGGCCTCATATTACACTACATTATTGGTGCAACTCTAGGCTAGCCTATAGCAATAATCCTTCTACTCTCCAAAAGGTGAAACTAGAAGAACCCCCAACCTGACACCATTTTTGCATCAAGTGCCATCAAATTACAGCTTTTAAAACTCGTTCGAAGTAGGGTATTTATTTTCCTGTATTGTCTCGTTTGGCTTATTAGGCTAGGTGATAGAATAGCAACCTATATCTGATTCAATCATGGCATTAAAATCAAGCAAGGAGAACTCATCCTCCACTTGTAGCTCCTTTATGGTCTCCTCTACCATGTCTACTTCCTCCAACTATTCCATCATTAGGTGAACCAATTCATCCTACTACCCTTCCTCAGGGATCTTCTCAACAAGAAATTTGGAATGTTTTTCATTGTATATTTTCACTTTCCTCCCATTGAAGTGGACCTCCATATGTGAGTAGTCGAGAGAAAGATAATCGCACAACTTGATAGTGAACTCCCTTGAGAGGTACATGCCGAAGTAAGGCTCTCGGTCCATGACCAGAACCTCCTATATCACAACAATTTGAGGCACCTTGTGTAGCTGTATGGGAATGTCCTTAGTGACACCCACTATATTCATAGGAGTGCCATCTAGTTGGAGAACACCTTGGCTAATTTGCATGTATTCCATGCTTATATCCTCATAAATAGTCCTTGGCATTACGATAGTCGATGCACCAAAATCAATCATACAATTGTGGACCACACACCCTTCCATCCATAGAGACAAGTAGAATGGCGGTGGTCTATTTTTCCCATGACTAAAGTAGTTAGGGTTTGATATAACACAAGTTATGTTAGCTTTCCTCCTTTGATAGATTTTAGTGACTCCTATAGTAGATCCACCTGCCCCAGGAGTTATAGGGCATCGTACATGCTTATCTTGGATAGGGTCTTCTTGAGTTCATCAACAATATTTTAGGTCGAAGAAGTGGGTACTTCTATTTATTTTTTAGCCTCATACTTGGTGTGGTACTATTGTGTGGCTTCAACCCTTTGTCACTTTGTCAATGATAGGTATTTGAGCTTCTCCCTTGCTTGCTCCTTAGTTTCGACTTGAGGTTGCACCATTGGAGATCATTGGTAATGGTTTCTCTTTCACTGGTGGGGGCAAGGGGGATTTATCAGGAGCTTTTGTTGGAGGCTACTCCTTTTCTCCTTGAGTGTACACCTTCAAAGGATCCATTTGGGCCACATCCACTTCGATCAATTTATTGCCATCCTTGGTAAGAATTGAAACTTGCTCACCCTCGGGGACCACGAGGTTACGGTCTTCCTCCCTAATCATGTTGACTTGGCCACTAGAAGAGCTACCCACCAGTGTTTGAATATAGTACTTGTGTACCATACATGTATCTTCCCCATGTGAGTCATCATAAGTGGAACACTAATGCACATAATATTAAGTTCTTGGCTCTTCACTGATGGCATTATTCCTCACCAGAGGTCTACCGGCTTGAGCGGCTTGCTCCCTTACAACTTGGTCCCTTGTAAGCGTCGGAGGAGGATATGGCCTTCTTGGTAGAAATTCTTATTGATTCTTCTTATTCTTCATCACTACCATATTTCTGGACAATGTTCTCACAATAGAGTTAAGCGACTCTAGTTCCTTTAGAACCCTCATCTAAGGGTCAACCGTCGGAGGGGCAGGTAATGGCAATGGTGCTATTGGCGGAGGCAAGGCCGGGTATTGCGGTGGTGGAGGAAGCTGTGGGGCTTGAGGAGTTGGGACCTGCGGATAACTGGGCATTTGGCTTGGGTTCCATGAGGGAACAAAATAAATGAAGAGACAGTTAGGAACTGAGTATATGTACTGGAGTATTGGTATTGAGGAAAATCCAGGAAAATTGGCATTATCATCTTTGGAAGAAGTTTGCCAATGGTAATCAGATCGGCCTCAGACTTATATGCTTGCATGTAAATTTCTAGGAAAGTGTTGATGCTAGAATACCATATACTCATACCAAGGTCAGAGTGGAATTCTTTGAGGTAATAAAATATAGCTTGGTCAAGATTTTATTGTAAGCCATCGAGGACCTCTTCTAGGACCAAGTAAATCTGACATTGAAGTCGGGGATATCCTACTATGGGTATCTTTGGATGGTTGTGAACTGATGGAGCAGAGAGTAAGGGTCCACCAATTCATTAAACCCTTGTATTAGTAGGCCTGATTACTGATCCCAATTAGTAATAGTGTCGGGTGGCAACACTCTATACCAGTATAGGACCTTCTCCCTGAGGGACAGGAGTAGCAACCTTACTATGATATTATCTTCTGTGATACTATGAATGGTGGCCAAAGCTACAACATCTTGGACATGTTCTTGCATTGTATTTCCCATGCTATCATAGGTAGGGATGGCCTTGAGTATTGTAGCAGGGATGGCGACTAACACTACCAAGTTCAACGACCCTGTATGATTCAAATCTAGGAATAGCCTGGGTGACAAATTTTGTGATTTGTTTTGTTGTTGATTCTGCTACTGATTCTAGTTCAGTTGTAGGTTCATCATGTTCATGCTTAGATTCGACTGATTAATAGGTGGTAATGGTGGCAACAACAACTAGTCTAGCTGGACAGGAGCCCTTTAATGGTCCAGAGAGTTTGGAGGATTTTGAGGATAGCTGGTTGTTGTACTATCAGATGTTGGGTCTTGCTCATCAACTATAGCCTCCTACGATGGTGCTTCATCCAAAGGGATATTCAGCCTAACCAACATAGGATGCTCTCCAAAGGCGTTGATGTCAAGATCTCAATATCTCTAACTCTCCATATCGTACGCATGAAGATAGGATTTTCTTTGACTGTTATTCGATATTTGGAGGGTGTTCAAGTTAAACAGATTCACTAGATGTTCAAATTTGATAGCACTAAAGTGAACATCACTTATTTAATATTGATCATGAGGTGGAACTTCTTCATCCCATCGGGCATGCCAGAAAAACTATTGGTTATGAATCTGCCACTAGGAAGGATTTGGTCTATCTATGCACCCTAGACCTACCCAAAATATTGAAAGGCTAGAAGGAAGGAATGCCTTCCATGCCAATCTCTGAAGAAGGTCAGATCCTTTTCTATTCTAATTTTGGGTTTGAGATAAAAGAACTAGAAAGAGATTGAAAAATTATAGAAAGAAATGTAAATGGCATTACAGTAGCGATGGAGAAAGAAAAAGTAGCACAATCACTAACTAATATCCAAACCAATAGTAATAAAAAAAGAATGTAACATAAACTAACACCATAATTCTTCCCTATGTATCCTTCAGCAAGAACTCTAGATTCACTTAATGTCCAATGCCCTAATCCAGAGTGCTAAATTACAACAATCAAAAACATAAATGAATATGAAGTAGAAATACTTGTAGAAGGTAGCATAAAAGAAATAGGTAAGAGTTAGAGCCAAGTATCCTTTGTATTTATGCAAAATTCTTGATTACAGTAGATCTCTAGAAATATGTTCCCCCCTTTTACAATGAAATTCGACTACTATTTATAGAAAATATTTTCTCCCAAATTACATTGAAGCTTAGATCCCAAAAATTGCAAAAGCTATTGATATTTGACCACTAATGGTCGTAAGCGTACCTACAACATGATTCACCTTAGTCTGGTATGGTTTTGGATGGATTTGGTTGTTTAGAGGGGGACCTCTTTAATACCATAGGTACAACTTACCTTTTGAAGTGTTTAAGGGCCCTGACAAGATGTCATGGGGCTGGGAATTGAGTTGACATGACATTAATGCAATATGATAGGCCACCCACTCCATCCTTTGAGTCCACTTGAAAAAAAATTGAGTCGCACAACCCTATATTGGAGGGACCTAGGGGATTTTTTAAATAACAATGCTGAGGTTCTTCAGGATGATAGAGCAACAACGGGAATCACTCCTAGATGGAGCGAACCCAAGAGTCACACCTAAATGGGAGCGATCCTGGGGGTCACTTCAAGGTGGATCAAACTTTGGCATTGCCTTGGTCTTGGTGGCTTCTTCTGATTGAAGAGTTTATTGCTGATGTGGTTCGCTAGCAAGGGGAGCCATAACAAGAGTCACCTAGTAGTGGAAGAGACTTCAGGAAGAATTACCCCACCTTAGCCATTTTTTTGTTTTATCTTCCTTAGCCGGTTGGTGATCGTTGGAGCAATAGAGGGAAGGATTCTAGGAATCGCTTGGCAGTTGGGTGAGAATAGAGGTCACCAAGGAGCAGGGATGAACTTGGGGGACTCAATGCCTTAGAGAAATCTTATGCCCTAGAACTGACTGGAGATCACTGGAAATGAGTGCAATGCTGGAGGTCATCGGAAGGCTACTACAACATCAGTAATCACTCTAAAATGGAGTGATCCTAGGCTCCCTTGCCTTAGAAATTTTTATTGTGTCATTTTGATGCTCATCGATCTTCTTGAACAATGATGGGAGTTGCTTCCCTAGTGAACGATGATGGGAATCACATGATAGGGGGAGCGAACGCTAGGTAATTTCAATTCCTTAACCACTTTTCCCAAATTGTTGTCAATCACTGTTATGCATGGACGATGGTGAGTTTTTCTTGAGAAGAGAGCGATGAATGGAATCACCAAAGATGAGGGGTGACTCCCAAAATTTCTCGAAAGGAGAGTGACCCAGGAGTCCATTGCCTTAGACAATTTTTTTCAATTTTTTTCCCCTTGGGCCCTGCTTTTGAGTGCAATGTCGAGGACTACTTGGATTTAAAATGATAGGAAAGGAGGAAAGGAGAAGACTTGGTCAAGAAATCTGTAGCAATTTTTCAAAAAATTTACCCCTTAGCAAAATGTGGCAAAATTTACATGGCCATGCACCAAACATTACAATCAACTACCATACAACATCCTATTATAAAAGTGCATTGCGATTTTAGGGCAAAAATCCTGCCTAAAATCTACTGTCTGATCTGTGACCTAATATCAAATGGTCCATATTTACATAGAGGAAAAAGCATCTATTTTTGGCTTCGGGGGTGCCCCCTGGATCCCCCTAGTGTACATATGTAGGGGGGGCTAATTGCCCCCCTACACTACCCTCTTTTGCATAGTGGGTCCAAGTGCAACTAAAACAAAGGGCTATGATTTAATCAGGCTCCACAATCAACAAAAATCATGTAAATTTTTGGCTTGATGCTTTATTGAAGTCTTATTGTCTTATCTCTAATTCAAAATAAAACCATTGGATTTGGTATGTATATCTTATAAATTTTTAAATATCAAATATTATATTAATATGAGCAATGACACTAAATCATGAATTCCTATTAGTATATTTTTTGAAGGTGAGAAACCTAAAATAATTACAAATACAATTTAAAATATGCTTTAAGAGTTTTATTTTCCTACTTTAACATGAAAGGATGTGTTGGTTTAGGATTTATCAAAATATGGTGGATACTCAGTCAAGTTAGTTTATGAGGATTTAGAGAAATAAAAATTTTCCACTCCCAAATATTTTCCTGGTAAGAATGTTTGATCACTAGAGGATATCCCTAAGTGTTGGCAAATTTGCCACATTGAATTTAATTTCTAAAAAAAAATATAAATGATGCAGTTGTGTTGATTTCACTATTTTAATATAATATTTTGTGTTCCTCTCTTGTAAGCAATTTCATTTCATTTCTAAATATGCACAATAAATTTTATTGGTAAAATAATAATGGAACTCATGGGTGAAATGTAGAAGGGAAAATTTGATGGTGATGGATGTTTTAGAATAGAAGGATTAATGGAAAATCATCTACGACTTTGGCATTTTTATTCAAAGTGAAGGTGCCATTAAAATTAAAGGAAAAACATTTTCACCTCAAGAGGGAGCGAAAATCCTTTGCACCCTTCTTTTGGGGTGAAACTACCTTGATGGAAAATTTCATCCAAATAAAGAAAGAGGAAAATTTTCACAAGTGATGAAGAAAAGTCAAAGTCAAAAGCGCCCTTGGAAGGGGACGAAAATCATTTGTGCCCCTCTCAGGAGTGAAATCATAGTTAAAATAATTTTTGAGGTTAAAATAGAAGGAAGAGCATGCTTGGTGTGGTCAAGGTCAAAGTCACCCCTCTTTAGGGGTGAAAATCCCTTTCACCCATCCTTGGGATGAAACTCCAATACAAAATGTTTTTGGAGTGCAAACATAAATATGACATCAACCAAGTAAGGATTGAAAATTCAAAGTTAAAGGCACCTCTCAGGAGGGGCAAAATTCATTTTTGCCCTCCTTTGGGGTAAATTTCCAAACAAATCCACATCAAAGCGAAAGTCCTAGAAATAATAACTTTTCCTACCGGTCAAAGTCAATGATACCCCTGGGCTGGGAAAAAAATCAACATCATCCCTAGGCTGGGGTGAAAGTCACTGTCACCCCTCAAGGGTAAAATAAATTATTTTTGCCTCCTTCTTTGTAGAAGATATTTTTTACCATTTTCGGGTGAAATTACCTAGGAAAGAGGTGAAAGTATGTTAAGGGGTGAAACTCCCATGTCTGCTTGTGATTTAAATAAGAATACGTCGGAGCAAAGTCAATCAAAATGAAAGGTAAAATTTCTTTGAAGAAAACCATTAATGTAGTAACTTGTTTTTACCCCTACCTGCTACAAAAATACCTTTTGCCCCATTGCAAGCGTGAAATCAAGTTTTACCTCTCTCAAAAAGGTTATGTTTAGAAGTGCCATAACTACAAATCTTTTCTGGAAAGGGCAAAGATTGACAAAATTTAATTTTTGGGGTAGTAAGAGTGATGATCCAAAATTTTGGCTAAAAAGTTACCAGGATTTAATGCTATACCCTAAAATTTGACACAATCTTATTTATTTTTGAGGTGCCCTCCATGAATCTTGTTCCTTTTCGAAATAGAATTAAATTTCATTGATATTAACTAGCAAGGGTCAGATTTTAAGGTATAATGGAATGAAATGTTGCCTAGAGTTTAATGTTCAAGCTCCCTATTTGTCACGTGATGTTGCTGAGTTTTGAGGCACTAACGTTTGGAATGTTTTCTCCATATTCCATATTTGCTAATTTTCTAGGTATACTCCATGAAAATTGGATTGCTTCCCCCTAAAGAATAATTTTATTCGAGCATCGTCATTCCCGAGGAGGGAATTGCTACTACTAATTTTTGACTAGTTGGCATTTTTTTATGTTGTGCATTTAATGATAGAGGTGAAATCCTCTATAAATACTAAGTATTTAAATATAATAGGAAGGATAGACACTCTACAGAAAAACACTTTAATTTTATGCATAAATAGAAAGCTATTCGACTTTTGGTGCCTTGAGCAGTATTATGTTTGATTTATTTTTGCTTGTCATTTTTTATTAAGTTCATATCCATTATTTTTTATTTTAAATTCTGCATATGGATTTAATTACTTCTTGTGAGGGAGTGAATAATAGAATGATTCTTGGAAGTTATCTCTATAAAAATGTCAATAATTTTTGTACCTTGCTTTCTGTTATATGCTAATCAATACTAAATGTGAATTTTTTCTATTAGTTTATCCCCACCTTATGTTTCCATCTTATAGCCATATTTCCCTTTCATTTTTGTCATTTTCTATTTCTTTCCTATTACCCTAAGATTTAAACCAATCAATAGTTTTAGTATAGGAACCAACCCTCTCTAGAGATTGTCTCGAAGGACATTTCTCTCCTTCATCATTTCAATGTTGGCTAGGTCTAGGGCACATGAATAATATTTTATACTAAGGTAGATTCATGACCAATAATTTTTGGCACTTCTAGTGGGACCAATAGTCTCCGTAGTTTAAAGGAGCCCGATTTGGTGAATATCTAGCTTGCATCTATCTAGTAAAATCACCACTAGTGCTAACAATTTTTGGCACATTTTAAATAGTATTAAGGTTTGATGTAGTACCTATTTGATTAGAACATCTGGTGTCTCAAATTTATCCAAAAACCTTCGAATGTGAACTGAGCAAAATATTTCTTAATTATCACAAGAATGAAGGCTAAAAATCTATAATATTCCATTGAGTTTTGTGAACTTGACATCCAAGTGCTAGGATAACACCTTAGGTTAGTCACTTTGGCTGACCCAAGTGTAATATCTTCACAGTTAGCTAGTGCATTCTCTGTTCCTTCAAGTCCTGATAGAATAACCACACTAGTTTTCCACCTCCCCAACCATACACTCCAGTCCACATGGATCAAAATCCATCACCATAGCCACCATGGTAGTTCCCAGCATGGAACCACTCTAGACCTCTAAATATGTAAGCTCAAAACTTGATTCCATGAGCGGTGATTAAGGATTTGCCTACCTGTGATGTTATGGGAAAGATAACTTATGAGCATGTCCAAGAGGTAGCTACTTTAGTGACAATCCATAACATCACAAATGAGGATATAATGGTAATATTGCTCATGATCTATCTCATAGGTAAGTTGCTTTATTGATACCGATCATTATAGCCTACCACCATTACTACCTGGGACCAGTTAGATGAATTACTGATCAAAGGATTCAAAAAATAAGTGGATCCATTTTCTTTGTTGCATCAGTTTACTATCATTGAGAGGCATCCATAGGAGAAAATCATGGACTTCAATGTCAAGTTCATCCAAACTTAGCATAGAGTTCTTGATGGTCTCCGACTGACTCTTGAGTAAGCGACATTTTATTATCTTCAAGATTTCAACTCTGACATTAGTATGGTCATCCAATAATATAATGTTAACATATTTCTTGATCTGTACTCTACTACACAAAAGGCCAATGCTGACCTAATTGCTATCGGTAAGATTCCACCAAAAATGGCCATGCCAATTTTTCTCGACCTTCCACAATATTTGTATGGTAATACATCTTCTCAACCTTTATCCATGTCTCCTATGTATCCAATCCCTTCATGGAATTCAATTACATATTATACCATGATGATAGTTTCTATCCTACAACTATTTGTTCCAACCATTCTATAGTTACCTGCTCTAGTGTCATTTCTAGAACTACCATCTTCGCATGTTCCACTACCATTACCAGCTCCTCCAACACCTTCAAACCCTAATACACAAGAAAAAGTGTTGAGAGATTTGTAGTATATGAACTTAGACATAAGATTTATGGGTAATAAAATCATAGTGATAAAAAGAAAGCAGGATGAAAAATATTTCCAACCTAGGAGATTTCATTCACCATCGATCACTAGGGAGCGAGTAGCATCGAATAGCAAGGTACCTGAGAGAAACTCGATGATGCTAATAAATGAAGAATTTGGCACATAAAAAAAGCATACTGGTGCTCTACGTGCAATGATACACATGGTGAGGTAACCTACATGGTCCACCTGAACTACATGCAGATATTGGTAGAGAGTTCCTCAGCTGGTCAAATCAACAGGATCATAGAAGTTGATCATAATTTTATGATCTCTTATGAATAAAAAGTCTCAGTCCTCATGATATTTGGAAGAAGATTTGTTACTGTGGACCTAGATGAGTTGGAGCCTTTGAAGGTACCTATTGACTCAAAGGTTCAAAGTGAGAAAATAAAAGTGCAATCAAAGGTAGCAATTCAAAAACCTAAGCTATATGTACTTGTCTTGTTAAAAGATCTTTTTCCTCCACAAGAAAAAGAGAAAGTATAAGAAAATGCTTCAACTTTTCAAACAAGAGCTAAAACAAAATATTAGGCCAAGGAGAAGCTCAAGTACCCATCCTTGATAAAATTTTAGAGGGTAGAACCTACACAACAATATCAGAGCCTATATGAGACTGTCAATGAAGTAAAGGAGTCATTTGCATCCACATATAACATTGTTGAAGAGTTGAAGAGGATTCCATCCAAGGTGAGTCTTTATGATGCACTACAATTTCCTGGACCAGTGGACTTGTTGCAAGAATCATCGAAATTTATGAAAGATAAAGGTAATAATCCAACTTAGATAGTGTTAGCTCAAATGTTTATGACTTCTACCACTTGAAATAATAGACCACCCTCTTTCTACCTATCCCTTAGGATGGAAGGTTGGATTGCGCTCAATTGTATGATTTATTTAGGGGCTGCAACAACTATTATGCCAAAGGCAATGTGCAATATTATGGGTATGGAATATATGAGGAGCAACCCTAACATATTGTAGTTAGATGGAACCCCCATCAGGACAATGGTAGTCATCAAAGACATATGTATCATATTATACAAAATGCTTCATATAATTATGATCCAAGAGGTGGTCATGGTTGATTAGGAACCTTACTTCAGAATGTCCCTATCATATAAGTTTACTACCAAGTTGGGAGGCTACCTTTCTCTTGACTATTCTCATTTGGAAATTCCTATAAAAGGGAGAAGAATCCAAATTTATAATGATAAGCCTTCAACTTATCACATAGAGAAGATTGAAGAAGAAGACAAATCCATGAATTTTGTCAACCTAATTACTGAAGAATTGGAGGAGTTAGACTTGATGGAAGAAGTTCTAAATGATCTTCAGATGGAAGATGATTTTTTGATGCTCAAAATTAATGCCATTATGGAGACCAAAATCAGATGATACACTATCACTAAGCCTAAAATAGTTGAAGCAAAAGTGTTTCATGAGGAATATCTTGTTCCTGATCAATTATGGAAGTTGTATTTTGATGGTGCTAGATGCAAGAACGGTGCAAGAGTTGAAATTGTTCTCATTTATACCTCTAGTATACAAAATACGTACTCTTACCGATTGACCTGGAGTTGCATGAACAATTATGCCGATTATGAAGCACTCTTATTGGGTCTAAAAAATGTAGAAAATCTTGGGATCAAACAAATGTAGATCTTTGGATATTGTGAGCTAATCATCAAACAGGTAACCAAAAAGTGTGTTTCCAATAAGTACTACTTGAAAGCATACCGTAATAAATTTTGAGATCTTTTCAAATCTTATACAACATTGAACATCCAAACAATCTCACATGAGCAAAACAATCATGCCAATATCCTAGCATCCCTTGGTGCTATTTTTTCTCCAATTGAGCATGTGGTGAGAAAGCCCAAGACTATGATGTTAGTTACAGATCTTTAGTCTTAGACAAAAATATCCACTAGCAAGTGTTCAAAAGTGATGAGCAGATTGTTAATTTATTGATAAGAGAAGTTATTAATGTGGAATAAAGAACACTTGATGAGGAAGAATCCAAGGGTTTGATCTAGCTATGGAATAATCATATCCCAAAGGATTTGATTACACTTGAGAGACTCTTTGATCAAAATGATAGAGCAAAAAAGAATAGGATCAAGGTGGACAAAAAAAAGTATACTGAACTACATTTGGGACTCGAGAAGTTGATCAAAGTCAGCACTGATTGCACTCAAGAATATTTGGAGCATATTAAAGAATTATATCATGAGTATCCATATATTATCTTTTGGAGCTACTAGGATTTCAAAGGCTACAACCAAGATGTGATATAGCATACCATCAAGTTGCAGGAAGGAGTGAAACCCTTCAGGAAAAAGTAGATATCGATCAATCCCAAGATTTAAACTTTGATGAAAGCAAAATTGTTGAAGATGTTGGAAGCTAAAATCATCTACCCGATTAAGCATTCTACCCGTTTAGAAAACCTGGTCCCCGTGAGAAAGAAAAATGGAGATATCTGCATGTGCATATATTTTTTAAATTTAAACCAGGCATCTCTGAAGGATCACTATACATTATCATAAATTGATTAGATTATTCATGTGGTTTTTGGTGCTCAAATATTCTCTTTGTTAGATGGATCCTTTAGCTATAACCAAATATGGTCCAAGGATGAATACCAATATAATACAACATTCACAATGAAGTGAGGAACTTTTTCTTATCAACGGATTCTATTTGGTCTTTAAAAATCTAGCACAACTTTTTGAAGAGCAATGGACATAGATTTCGATGAGTTGTTAAATCATGTTATTGTGATTTATTTGGATGACATGACCCACAACAGAGAGGAGCATAATATACATCTATGACAAGTGTTCAAAAAGTGGTAGGAGTTTGGAATATCAATCAACCCAAAGAAGTCAATATTTACAGTAAAATAAGGGAAGCTCCTAGGTCATGTTATTTCAGAAGAAGGTTTGGTGATTGATCCAGCTAGATTTTAAGCCCTCCTAAAGCTTTCATTTCTAGCTAGCAAGAAGGATTTGCAATCATTTTTTGGCTAAATAAACTTTGTTCAAAAGTTTGTTGCAGATTTTTCCCAAGTGGTAAAGCCAATGAAAGAGTTGCTAAAGAAGAATGCTAAATTTAAATGGACCGAGCAGAGGAGATAAGAATTCGAGGAAATAAAAGAGAAAATTGCCCAAGCCCAAGCCTGAGTGCTGGTGAATCTTGATTACTCAAATATTTTATCCTATATGCCATTGACAAGAAAAAAAGTTATGCAACAATGCTTACATGAAATGGAGATGAGCGATTTATTTATTTCTTGATCCAAGTCATCCAACCACATGAAAAAAAATATAATTTCATTGAAAAGCAAGTATATGTGGTAATGAAATCCTTGAAGAAGTTTCAACATTTTGTTTCTCAAAGAAATACAATAGTTTATGTGGTCCATCCACATGCTTGTAGTTTCATAATTCAAGGAGATCTTGGAGACAAGAGAGCTAGTTGGGTATCTAAAATTTAGGAGTATGATATTGAAATAAATTCAACCAAGTTGGTTTGAGGCTGAGCACTATATCAAGAGTGTGCAAAAATCACTGCATCTAAATCCATGGTTTGCCAACTTGAAAATTCAATGAGCGAAAGAAATTTTGCTAATCGTTCTATAGGTGATCATGATTGGATAGAGGACCTTGTCGAATATTTCCATTCAAGAAGATGTTCTCTACACCATAATACCTCATAGAGAAGAATATTAAAACTTAAGGCTCTTAGGTACGTGATGCTACCAAATAGGCTATTTCATAAAAATATTGATGGAGTACTTCTCAAGTGTGTTCAACAATCTAAAAAACAAATAACCCTAGAGGAATTTCACTCTGGTCTATCAATAGGCAATTATGCAGGGAGGCCACATGCACTAAATATCATCAAAGTAATATATTTTTTGCCTACTCTCTTTACACATGCTTTTAAAGTCAGTGAAATTTGTGACAAGTGCCAAAGATATATTAGAAAAAGCAAGAATCCAACATTACCCTTTCACATGATTCAGGTAGAAGCACTATTTTAGTAATGGAACTTAGATTTTATTGAATTCATTGATCCCAATTCCTCTACTGGACACAAATACATTCTGATATCAAACAACCCTTTTACCCTATGATCAGAAGCAATTCCAACCAAGAAGATGGATCAAGCAACAATAATTATTTTTCTTAAAGGATTAATCATCCAATTTGGCATATCAGATGTAATCATAATGGATAATGGGACTCCTTTAATCGGTGTTAGGATCAAAGAATTTATGGGTAAGTATGTAATTTATTTGAAGACATCGTCTAACTATTATTCATAGGCAAACAACTTGGTTGAGTCCACAAACAAGAAGTTGCTGAGAATTCTAAAGAGGACCCTAGGTGATAATAAGCGTAGTTGGCACTTGCTTCTAAACCAAGCATTATGGGCTGACCGTATCTCCATGAAGAAATCCATTAAAATGTCTCAATATTCCTTGGCATATGGTAAAGAAGCAGTGTTGCCCATTCAAACTAAATTACCCATTCTTCAGTCATGAAACTTGTTGTACAGTGAAGATGATGATTTTGATCCCATGAAAATGAGATTGACATAACTTTTATAGTTGGAAGAAGAGAGGGAGAAATCATACAATATATTCATAGAACATGCCTGAACGACGCATAAATGGTTTGGCAAGAAAATTTCCAAAAGGTCATTCAAAGTAGGTGATCTAGTGCTGAAATGGAATGAAAACAAGGCTAAGCCCGACAAGTACCACAAGTTTGAAGCAATATGAGAGGGCCCATTCTAGATTTTGGGTGTCAATAAAATCAATTCGTTCTATTTTTAGGATATGTATGGTCGTGCGCTACCAATTCCTGTAAATGGTCTTCATTTGAAGGCCTACCATCAGTGACAAAATTTTGATCAAGTATGTATATATGTACATAAGTTATTATGTTGTTTTATTTTAGTTAAATATGTTTAAAGTGATATGATATAATATATATATATATATATATATATATATATATATATATATATATATATATATATACAAAAAAAAAAGACAAAAGAAAGAAATAAATTTGATTTCGCTAAGAAATCATTTTTGCCCCCAGGGCAGGTGATTTCGCCCAGAAAACATCTTGCCACCGACAAAACAAATGTTTTTTCCCGAAAACATTTTAAAAGGCTTTTATATTATTTTCAAGCACAAAGGGGGAGAAGAAAAAACAAAAGTAAAAGATTAAAAGAAAAATAGAGGGGCACCTGAGTTTTTTAATTCACTCCACCATTTTCTTAATTATTACCAAAAAAGCAAAAAAAGCAAAAATAAAGATAGAAAAAAATGAATTATTTTCACCCCAAGAAGAATATTTCTCTTGTTTTTTCTATTTTCAAGGCAAAATCCCATGGTGCCCCTCAAGTAGGTATTTTCAGAGTGAAAATATTAGAAATAAATTAAAAACAAATGCATTTTTTTTCTGAACTCCATTTTGTGGTGCTAAGTTTGGCAAGGAAGGAGGAGAAACTAATTTTTCCCTGCTTTTTCATGCAAAGCACTCTCAGTTAATGCTTGATTTTAGAAATAATCATTTTTGGGGAAAAATCAAAGAAGAATTATTTTTAAAAGTATTGAGTTGTATGTAATTCCACAAAGCAGGTAGAAAAAGTAGTTTTGGAGCGTAGGTGATGTGAATATTTTCACCCCGATATGTTTTCATCTAGGAAAGTGCTCTCCTTCAACTTTTTTTTACTGAAAAATGCTATTTTCGAGAAAAATATCAAAATTAATACATGATATTGGGTTGATTTCACTTGTAAAAGTTCTAGAAGAAATTTCAGCATTTTTATATAGTGAAATTAATTATTTTCGCCTCTCTCACATGTGGCGCTTGCTTTTCTTGAGACAAGCTATTAAATATCTAGATTGCATCCTCCAAGGCAAAACGTGATTGAGTTCGCTCTCCAAGGAATATTCATAGTTCAAGGGTATTATTGGTAATTAATTGGTAGTTGAATTTTCATTAAAAAATATGTCTGGTGAGAGAATCGAGGAGCACATTTTCCTAAATTCTTTAGGTGTAACACTTGTATTAAATATGGTAGTTGGGGGATGAAAGTTATAAAACGGGCAAGTTAAAAGCTTGCAGAGCAATAAAGTCAAAGATTATTATTTTTTGGAGCATTTCTAGGTTATCATTCAGTGACCTGAATTGTTGCTTTATTGCAAATTCACTAGACTATTGCAGTAAGAGCTATGGTACAAATATGGAAAATAAGGCTACTGATTCAAAGAAAGTTGTAAAGTCAAAAAAGTGCAAGGTGGTAAAAAATCTAAAAAATCTAGGTGGCATGAAAATACCGATATCAACCCATATTCTGATGAGCTAGCTAGGATTGGATATTTTTCTATCTCAAACAAAGATGTATAAAATTTGTGCTTGGATGTGGAGACTACAGTTAGGCAAGGTCTAATGTCCAAAATCCCGTTAACCATTTCTTATCATGTGCAAATTTCTTGGCACTTGTGTACACCTGTGCATCCTTACCCTGGGTTGATAATGGCAATTGCAAGATTTGATCACCTCCAATAAGGACCATCTGCAATGCGAAGGGAGATAAATTGTTCACCATTTTTATTGATGAAGTTAGAGAGGCATTTTCTTGTAGGGTGAAACCTTTCTCATATGTCATGTTCAAAAATATGAATCTCAAGGAGCAAGAGGAAAGGTACCAATCAACTATAACATTGCACCAGTTCATGGAGAACCAACTAATAAAGGCACCCCATTTCGGAGTGTTGCCAACTTTACCGAAATCCTTGACAAAATTTAAAAGCTTGGATATGTATTCTATGTTGTCTTGGGAATCTGGTCTCTCTACTGATACCACAATATATAAATGGTAGACAGTACTGGTATAATGCATTTTTAAGGTACAAATTTACACCCCTATAGCCATGCAAGAAAGCACAAACCCCATTTTCTTTGATCGAATGAATTATGTGGCTCGAGCAATCCACACCCAGTTGGAGAGAATACAAAGCAAATAAACAATTTTATTCAATCATACCTTACTTTTAGCCTAGTATTTCTTCTTTTACATGCACCAAAGTTTTTATTTTATTATAGTAAAGCAAGTTGCTAGTATATTTGTGGAATCTAAGCTTGTATAGGGGGAGTCATTCTATAATTTTAATCATATATTTTTGGGCCCCACCCTCAAACTTATTTTTTGCACAAGTGAGAGAGCACCAAGGGAAATGAGTGAAGAAATTATCACTAACTGGAAGGGAGATACTTTCTTATTGACGTAGGGCATTGTGGTGTGAATTTTTACCTTCATTAGTAAATTGATTCTCCTTCCATATTTTACTACCAAGCGCCTCTTTGTAATTGAAGTTTTTCGTCAGACCGACTACATAAATGAAGTCTATGGGGTAGGAAGAGACAAGAAGACAATATATACCATGCCATTTTGCTTTGTTGGCATTGAGATTGACTAGGTTGGTGAAAATCAATTGCTTAATGAAGCACTCTCTAATATAGATATGGTGGAGTTACCTTAGCATGAAGTATGACCCTTTGGATCAGTTCGTCAATTTTATTAAAGCTAAAAGTTTCCATTACTATCCCAGATCTAATATTCATTGGCACAAAAATAATCCATAAGGGCATGATATTGAATGGCATGTTGAGAAGATGATACCACTTCCACCATGGCATGATTTTTATGAGATGGAGGTTGAGTACAATCTTGTAGTTCACAAGCAACAAATTCCTCCTTCGGGTTTGTTTGGTAAAATGAAAAAATAGTTGCTATTTTGGTCTGAGAAAACAATTACCAACTAGTGGGTTATGTGGATTTACAGAGGCAAATTGGATTAGCTTATGGTATGGAAATGGATGAGGTATTTTTGAATGTCTATGATGAATAGTATGATGACTATCAACCAATCTCTTTCACCAATATTATGCCTTAGAATTTTTAAAGATCTAAAAATGAAGAGATCATGGTTGAACATGAGCAACATGTGGTCGAGAAAGCACTTGTTGTGGCTGCTCCACAACGTACCCCAAAATTGGGGACCAGAATTTTTATTTTTGGTATTTGGGTATTTGCATGTTGGTTTTGAGTGTCTAATGCTCGGATTGTTTTGAATTTGCATTTATCATTAGTTTTTGTCAATAATATTTTCTTGTCGATGATTTTTTATTGTCAAATTCTTGTCGATGATTTTTTATCGTCAAATTGTTGTTGACGATTTTTAATGTCATTTTGTTGTCGACAATTTTTATCGTCAATGTTGTGTTAGCAATGTTATTGCTAATATTTTGTTGTTAACATTGTGATGGTTAAATTTCTTGTTTTTGTCATTCATGTATAGTGAGCTTGTGTGCTATATATAAAGCAGGTTTTATGTTAAAGCTTCATTCCACCTTAATACCTCTTTAATATACATCTATACAAAGTAAAACAAACATATCGGTAATGTGACCCGGGTTCAATCTCCATGGTGGATGTGTATAAGAAGTATTACTTAAAAATAAAAATAAAAAATAATATCAAAAATATATATATAACAAAAAGATAACAATATATATTAAAACTAAAAAAAATACACGATTAAAACGGGCTCATGGGCTATGTTCATGAGTAACATGGCCGAGAATTTAGGATATAAATGGGGAGTCTCTCAGAGGTTTTACCGGCAATAGAAAATGCAAATAATGGACAGGTGGTCGATCCTAATTACATTTTCCATAATGTGAACATGCTTTCACATAGGACAAAGGGGATCGTGGTATGATGTTGCTCGAATTATCACAAATTACTCCAAGAGGGTCGTGTAATTAGCTTTTGTTTTATAACATTGGGTTTTATTCTATGACATTGGGATGTGTATTAAAAGGAGCTAAACATCGATGTGCATGTTATGGCACTTAGAATAAAAGGGAGTTAGGCGGATGGGTATCCCGTGTTATAAATGTTGGAAAGGAATTACGAAAGGAGACCGCCATTTATGAGCAGAGGCGTTACAAAGATAAACAAATGTAAACAAAATCCAAAGGTATGGTCAAATGCTTTTGTCTTATTTGTGTGAGAGGAGATTATGTATTTTCATTAAAACAAGTGAAAGGCGGACACATGCATAGAGACATAGCAAAGAAAAAGTGAAAATAAAGGGATGACTCTTGAAAAGGACGTTTCGAAACCAGAAAATGGGAATCGAAGGGGGAAAAGATGTTATAAAAAATATGAAATCTTCCATCACGCGAGGAGAAAGAAGGTCAAACGAATGCAGCAGAATACGAAAATGAAAGGTTGCAAAAGGACTCTAAATATGATTTCAAAGAAGAAGGGAGGGGTTGGAAACTTTTCAGGGAAGATTGCAGGAATGAAGGCAAGGCCTTGGCATTGGGTTTTCTGGATATTTTTCCTTCCACATTGGACTGGTTCTTTGAGAAAACCAGATTTCTGCCATGTATAATGACACATTTTTAACACAGAAAATTTTAGAAAGTTGCATTTTATGGGCAAGAAAGGAGGAGTCATTTTCTGCATGCAAGATTAAATGTCTATTTTTCCCTTTTCAGATTTTAGGCTTGTAAATGGAGTTTATGCAAGTTTCTTGGTTGCTTCATGTGAATGCTTAAATCTGAAAACCTCTTTTAAACCCTAGAAGCCAGCACTTAGCTTATCCGGATTGTGCTTGTTTTGCAAGTCCAATAAGTTAGGTTGCATGCATGAAAACCTCACATCTTCGGTTTTCCTGGAATAGGATAGCATCAAACTGAATGTATCTTGTATTTTATTTTCTGCATTTCATTTTCATTTTTCTACATTTTATTTTTTCAGAAATTTTAACTTTTTTTAAATTTTCAGGCATTAAAATAAACATTAAAAAATTTCAAAATCCAAAAAAAAATTCACCATTGCGTAGGTTATACTTCATACTTCTAATACGCACTTTGAAATTTCATTTTCGGAGCTGTTTAGTATTTTTAAAAATTCACCAAAGTTGTTGTTTTATTATAGATTTTAAAAAGTCCAAAAATAGAAAATTTCCATTTTTGGGCCGAATTTCATTTTTTCAGTTTTGTTTTGCACTCATGAGCCTATGATGACATTCCCTTCATGAAAATTCCAATTTCATTGAAGGAGTTATGTTTTATGGCATTGTCACACATTTCCTTTTTGAACCTAAAATTACCCTCTCTTCATAAAAATGCTAACTTTACGAAAGAGGGGTAATTTGAGTATTACATTGAAAGTCATTTCTTCAAAGCAATTAATTGTTCATCTTAATTAAAATTTGATTTCATCTAAGAGGGATAAGTTAAATTGACATTTAAAGCCCTTTATTTAAGGCCATAAATTATTGCCTCTTTGTGAAAATCTATTTCACCAAAGAGGGATGGTTTATCGATCATATTGAAAGCTATCTTCATCTTCATGATAAGAAGCCATATTTGGACTTAATAAAGAAGATAAAATCAACCTTAAAACTCTCAAGATAAAAGGAATTAAGGCACTACATCATGGTCATATGAGGGCCAACTCTCATTTGCTTTATTTTGGTTCAATGAATAATCACTAAAGTTTCATGGTAAAATAAACCAACATTGCCCCTTGTTTACAGTTACTCGCAATCACTAAGGTGTTGCAATCATTTAAATTGAATATCTTTATTTGAGATTACTAATACACATATGCAAATGCTAAATATAGCGGAGACCTTAGAGAAGTTGTTTGTTTAAATTCTTTGCAAGAGGGGATTTGGAACCCAAATCCTAAGGGAGAGTGTACTTTCACAATTGGGTGAAAATACCACTCAACAACACCACTTGTGGAGGAATAAATACAACCATCACCAGAAGTGCAACTCTAATTAAAGAAGAAAAATAAGCGTGAGGTATTCCCTTTCTCAAAAATATCCAAAAGTCCTAGAACATGTGTAATTTATTCATCAGGCTCCTCTTGCAGATGAAGCCACATAGGCTAACATTTTAGAAGATCCTCCTCTAGTTTAGGTAGAACAACTTGGCCAGGACATGGAGGTCATAGATATAGAAAATAAGGTGGAGGAGGAGCAAGAAAAGGGTGAACCAGTGCCATAGTCACCCTCATCATTGGCTCAAAATATGTCTGAGCTTAAAGGTACATTTTATACACCTTCGTCCCATTCTCTTGAGCATTCGATGATTATTTCACCCAATTTTGTAGTTGTTGCTTCAATCTAACCTCCATTCAACATACCCACCACCTCCATTTTGCTTCCTATTTTTCCGTCTCCAGTCATCGATGCTCCCTCTTCTTCTATTTCCACTTCTATTATTTTCATTTCTTTTAGTTCTTTTACATCTAGTCCCAATTCATTTTCCCTCTCTTCTTCCTCCATTCCAGTAAATCCTACTATGAATATAATTAGAAAAAGCTCCTCGTTGAGTGAGTGTAACTATAGCCAAAACCCTCACTTCTATTCCATTAACTACTCCTATTCCACCAACCATCTCCATTCCAAATTCCCTTCCTAAGCCAAAACCTTAGCAAGCTTGTTTTCCCCCTACTCATTTTCTTGAGTTGGAGGTACTGCAAGAGATAGAGATAGAGATTGTACCAGAAAATCCTTTTACAACAAATATGAGCCAAGATCGATTAAGTTCCTTACAGTGGTTGAAAATTCGTAAGAGAAGAGAAGCTCAGAATGCAACAAAGGTATTGAAGAAGGTCACTTTTGACCCTAAATCTATGGAGTCTCATACTATAAAAATGATTCCCCAGGTCTAGAAGCCCCAAGGAGAAATGGCTCCAAGTTATTACACTTATAAAGTTATTACATAGGACTTGACGAAGATTGACACCATATAGAAATTAAGGAACATGAGCTATCTTTACCTGCATGGTGAACATTACAGAGAAATTAGGAAAGATTATTGAGTTGAATGATGCTCTAGCTGAAAATAGGGACAAATTAGAAATGACAAAATTCAAAGCAAAGTGATGGAAAAATATGGTAGAATAGTTGAAGAAATAACCCAAGGGTTACTAGGTAGCTTGGGCAGGAGCAAAGAAACAAGAACAAGCATTAACAACCTAGATTGAGGTTGTGCAAAAACAATTGGCTAAGAAATCCATGCAATCATTGGCTTATCCAAGGAGAAAATAAAGAAAAAATTTGCCACTTGATGAAATATTGTGTAACAGTGGTGACTGATACTCTCAAGATTTTATTGTATATTC
The DNA here is from genome assembly GCA_028583015.1 of Wollemia nobilis. Lineage (NCBI taxonomy): Eukaryota > Viridiplantae > Streptophyta > Pinopsida > Araucariales > Araucariaceae > Wollemia > Wollemia nobilis. The sequence continues at coordinate 215,769 of JAQPPZ010002334.1, forward strand.
ATGAGGCTTGAATAGTGGTTTTTCTTGGAGAGCACACTTTGGAGTATGTTGAGGAACAAATGGAACCAAAACTTGAACTAGCACTAAATATTTAGGCATTGGTTCAATCTAAATTCCAAGTTAAGCCAATGAATGGGATGGATCATGGTTGGGATAAGGCTAGAATTATGTTGCATATCTTCTTTTCCAAGTTAAATATGGCAAGAGAAGGTTAGAAATTGATAACCATGTTTAAATAGGAGCATTGCATTTCACTCATGTATTTCAAAGCTCTAGCTCATGTTGGTTTACCAAGCTTCATTTATGAGTAGGGTGAACATTTACCAACCAAATATTTGAAGGTAGCCCGATAAAATTTCATAGAAGATACTTTAGATATCGACAACTACGAGGATCCCATCATAGGAGAACAAGTTTTACCATACATGGAGGGGCTCACCCGCATCGAATCATCCCTATTGGAACTCTAGCAATGAGTGAATCACATCAACATGGATCACATTGAGACGTTGAATTTCATCATTGATTCAGTGAGTTCACTCTCTGCATTTACTCTGGACTCCTAGGCTAAGGCAGTTACTATGTATGAAACTACCAGTAAAGGCATTACCAAGAAAGAAGTGTGAGTATGAGCCAAAGAAGAATAGAAAGTTGCAGAAGAGTAGGATAAGGAGGTGCAAGAGGAAAGAAGGAAAAAGGAGAATGTAGAATCAAATGTACCATTCAATGCATTCAACATCAGTGACAACTGAACCCAATGGATAAATGCCTGGAATCGATTACATTCAGAATAACTAAATAGGCTGAGATCCACCAAAAGTGTTGGCAATTTTACCACACTAATTTTTTTTGTAAAATTAAAAAAAAGAAGATAAATGATGCAGTTGTGCTGATTTCACTATTTTAATATAATAGTTTTTATTCCTCTCCTGTAAACAATTTCATTTTATTTTTGAAGATGCACGGTAAATTTTTCCAATAAAAAATTAATGGCACTCATGAGTGAAACGTAGGAGAAAAAATTTGATTGCGATGGACATTTTAGAATAGAAGGATTAATGGAACATCAGGTACAACTTTAGAATTTTTATTCAATGTGAAGATCCCATTAGAATTAAAGGAAAAAAAAAATTGCCTAAGGAGGGGGCAAAAATTCTTTGCGACCTTCTTTTCGGGTGAAACTGCCTTGATGGAAAATTTCATCCAAATAAAGAAAGAGGAAAAATTTCACAAGTGATAGAGAAAATTCAAAGTCAAAAGTGCCCCTGGAAGGGGGAAAAAATCATTTGTGCACCTCTTAGGGGTAAAATCATAGTTAAAGGCATATTCGAGATGAAAATAGAAGGAAGAGCATGCTTGGTGCGGTTAAGGTCAAATTTGGCCCTCAAGAGGGGCAAAAATCCCTTTCACCCATCCTAGGGGTAAAACTCCAATAAAAAATGTTTTCAAAGTGCAAACATAAAGATGACATCAACCAGGAAAGGTTTAAAAGTCAAAGTCAAAGGTGCCCCTCAGGAGGGACAAAAATTTTTTTACCCTCCTTCGAGGTGAATTTCTAAACAAATCCACCTCGAAGCGAAAGTCCTAGAAATATTAGTTTTTCCTACCAATCAAAGTCAAAGTTGTCCCTAGGCTAGGAAAAAATTCAACGTCACCCCTAGGGTGGGGTGAAAGTCACTATCACCCCTCTCAGGGGTGAAACCAATTATTTTTGCCTCCTTCCTTGCAGAAGATGTTTTTTATCATTTTCGAGCGAAGTTACCCAAGAAAGAGGTAAAAGTATGTTGAGGTATGCAACTCCCATGTTTGCCTATGATTTAAACAAGAAGATGTCAGAGCAAAATCAATCAAAATGAAAGGCAAAATTTTAGCTTTGAAGGCAACCATCAATGTAGTAACTCATTTTTTCCCTTGCCTCCCATGAAAATATTTTTTGCCCCATTGCAAGGGTGAAGTCAAGTTTTACTTCTCTCTCTTAGTAGGGTTATGTTCAGAAGTGCCATAACTACAAATATTTTAAGGAAAGGGTAGAGATTGAAAAAATTTAGTTCTTGGGGCAGTAAGAGTGATGATCCAAAATTTTAGCTAAAATATTGCAAGGATTTAATGCTACATCTTGAAATTCGATGCGATCTCGATTATTTTTGAGGTGCCCTCCATGAATCTCATTCCTTTTCAAAATAGAATTAAATTTCATTGATCATCACTAGCAAGGATCAGAATCTAAGGTACAAGGGAATGAAATTATGCTTAGAAATTAATGTCCAAGCTCCCTATTTGCCATGTGACATTGTTGAGTTACGATGCACCAATGTTTGGAATGTTTTCTCCATCGTCCATATTTACCAATATTTTGGGTGCACTCTATGAAAACCATATCACTACCCCCTGAAGAATAATCTAGTTTGAGCATCACCATTATCGAGGAGGGAATTGTTGCTACTAATTTTTGACTAGTTGATATTTTTTTACATTGTTCATTTAATGATAGCGGTGAAATCATATATAAATACTAAGCATTTTAATGTAATAGAAAGGATAGACACTGTAGAAAAACACTTTAAGTTTTTGCATAAATAAAAAGATATTTGAAATCTAATGCCTTGAGTAGTATTATGTTTGATTTTTTTTTCCTTGTCATTTTTGATTAAATTCATGTCCATTATTTGTTGTTTTTAAATTCTGCATCTGGATTTAATTATTGCTTGTGACAGAGTGAATACTAGAAAACTTCTTGAAAGTCATCTCTACAAAATTGTGAGTGGTTTTCATGCCTTGCATTCTGTTATATGCTAATCAATGCTTGTTGTGAGCTTATCCCCACCTTATATTTTTGTCTTATAGCCATATTTTCCTTTCCTTTCTTCATTTTTCATTTTTTCTTGTTAGCCTAAGATTTAAACCAATCAATAGTTTTAGTAAGGGAACCAACCCTCTAAGGAGATTGCCTTGAAATATATTTCTCTCCTTCAGCATTTCAATGTTGGCTAGGTCTAGGGTGAACAAATAATATTTTGTACTTAGGCATATTTGTAACCAACACTAAGGCATTAACATTCCTTTGGTTAGTATTTCAAAGTAATATTATTATAGAATAAAATCTATAAATAAGAGGATATCATGTACCTTCTAGAAGTGCCTTATGTGAGATATTTTTAGAAACATTAGACCATTTACTTCTTCATTTTCCCTTTGCTTACACCATTTGGGGTTGATTTTTTAAAAATATGATAATGTATTGGACACTTCCATCAATATTGGAAGAGTTGAAATATTGGATTTTTTACCTCAAAGCTAAAGCATTGTATATTATGTGGAGGATTGGTCCTACCATTATTTATTAGAATTTATGGTTTGAAAAGAATAATAATATTTTTAGAAATAAATTTTAAAACTAGCCCAATTTTAGAATTGTATTATTTCCCCTCTTGAAGAATGTTTATAGATACGATGTTAATCATGGGGAATCTCAAGTGTTTAAAAGAATGTGTTAGCCCTTGGTTATATGATTTGAATATATATGGAATATTAATTGGTATAAATGGTATTTAAACAAAGGATATCCTTTGATATATCATAAAATAGAATTTACCCAAAAATTGGGTTTATCAAAATAAATTTTGATGGTGATTCTAAAGGAAATTTGGGAAAAGTGAGTGGATATGGTATTTTTTAAATAAATGAAGGAAAAGTAATCCTCATTTAGAACCATATGGAGCTTCAAATAACAACTATGCATAGGCTAGGGTACTTATTATAGGGATTAATATTTGAAAATGAATGAAAATATATTTCAACTGAGAGAGATTAAAAAATTATCATTAATTCGCCAGAATGAATGCTTGCCCCTTTCCTGGTGCTTTCAGCAGCGTAAAAGGTTTAAAATGATTGTGGCATGGTGGTTATAGGGGTGGACTACGCAAAGATCTATGTGGCGGCTTTTGGGGCAAACAACGCAGAAGCAGCCATAAAAAGCTAGACAACCTACCCAGATTTGCGACGGCTACTGATTCCACCATGTAAATTCAAAAAAAAAAAACAAAAAAAAAAAATTATCATTAATGCTCTCAATAAAGATAAATATAGTATTACTTTTTATTTTCATTCACTAATTTTGGAGGTAAAATCTTGGAAAATATGAACATGTCTATAGAAAATAAAATCAACTTATAAATAATTTAGACAATCACAATGTTGATCTTCATCTTAGTAAAATTTAAACAAATGGTCAAGTGAGATTGTATATTTTAACAAAAATGGTGTTACAAAGTTAATAGTATAAACTAGTACTTTGAGAAAAGCTAAATAATATATTTGATAGAAAATAAAATGAATAATGTCTTTGATAATTTTTTTTTTTGGTAAATTAATTTTATTCAAAATAGGGCATTTGAAAGGCTCCCCAATGCCTTGTACATCAGTGAAACAAATAAGAATACTAGACTTTCAAGAGGAACACAACAGAGAGACATTAAGGCTAGAAAAACAAAAGGAAAATGTTCTATGGGACAAAGGAAAAAAAATAGGAACTAATAACCATCAACCCAAACCAAAATCAAACCTACTGTCCTTCATACCAAAGGACCAAAACCTAGAAAGAAAGGATAGCAGTTGCAGCAAAAGGATAACAATCACGCTCAGAGAGGAGTGTCAGTTTACATTGGAGAAATAACAGTGGTGTCCAAAATGGTGTCCTTCATAGTATCCTTTAGAATATACTTTAGGTTGTCCTTCAGAGCATCGAGACAAGCTTCCTTGGAAATTTCAACCACATCTTCATCTTTGACACCCCCTTTGGCATTAGAAGGAGCTTTAGCAACAGATATTATAGGAGTATCATCAAAGGTATCACAAAGAACATAAGGCTAAGAGCCTACCACTATTCTTTGATACTCACAATAGCTTTACCAATGGCTAAGTGGGTAGTCTCCAGGTGATCAACAGTTGCAGAAGTAGCTTGAACAACCAATTTGTGAAGGTATTTTTCAACTAGGTCAGGCGAGTTGGAGTGATCCTTTGAAAGTTTAACGAAAGTAGGAGGCATTTCAGATAATTATTTGAGCTTAAGCCTTTGGGAACATCTGACAGGAGTGTTTTCAACTTTGACCTTTTTCCTAATGTTGAATTCAGGATGGGGCTTATCATTCTTGTCCCTCTTCTTAGGTTTTGAAATTTTGGGACTGGGCATAGAGGAAGAGTTTTCCTCCTTAGACTCAGGGGCAAGGATGTTACCTCTAGGGAATTTGAGAAGGAGGAATCTATACAAGACATTAAAAAGCCCTTGGTGACATGGTAAACATTCCTCCTTTTTGGACTGGGTGCACACAATGGTATAATTGATAGACCAGAATATAGCGGCAGGGATTTTCATCGTCTTGGCATCAAGAAAGTGATATACGTAAGCCAGGTGGAAAAAACAAAGTTGGACCTCAGGGTTGTCACAGGTTAAATATTGCATGATAGGTTTTAATATTTCTTGCCAAGGAGTGGAAATATGACTATGATGAAAACCTTTTCTATACATTTTATGGATCGCTGAATTCTTTTCGAAGAACACCAGCTCCACTTCCCAGTTATGCTTGTTTCACCAGATAACCTTACCATCCAAAGGTTGTCCTGTTAGGTCCGCCAATAGCTCAATAGTGATATGGAATTCTATCCATGAACAATAACAAGTCCCTTATTCTAGGTTTCAACAAAGGCCTTCGTTACTTCCTCATCAACACCAATAAATAGCTTGAAGAACTCAATTAGCGCACTTTTAGTTTTATCCTTCCACAAATATCTAACCATTGGGTCAAGTTCAAACACTTCAGGTTCAATGAAAATGGGTTTGATTTCCTTCATGATGACAGGTAGAAAATGGTGAAGAGGAAAGCAAAGAACAAGGATTAGGTTGAAAAGGACAAACACAATGGTAAAATACTGGTGATTAAGCAGAGCATGCAACGAGTTGTTTAAAAGGAAAGTGCTATCATCGATCAGAGTTATGCAAGGAGGCCAAAAAAGGCTACTTCAAAAAATGAAAAAACCCCTATAGAAAAGAGGATTGGCTAGGGCAAAGGTCGAAGCAGATTTTTAGGCATTGGATGTTGCACCAACTAAATGAGTAGATTAATGTCAGATGAGATGGTTGCACATCGGGGGTGCACCAAAAACATAGCTAGTAAGAGGCCTTAGCATGAGACATGGAAAGGATGGGGATGTTCACCATACAGAGTCTCAGAATGAAGCAACTGGTGAATTGGTTGAGGATGGTTTTTGACAAGGTAAAGTTACACAAATCAATGCACATGGGAGAAAAATGATTATTAATAATGCTCAATTTCACCTTGGGATAACAAAGGGATTCGGTTACCAAAAAATAGGTATGAGCATAGATGAAGGCGATGGGTATTTTAAAAATGAAACACAAAGAGTCATGCAACCAATATCCAATGTAAAGCATAGAGTTTGAAGGAAGGTCTAACAAAAGGATTGAAATGTGAGCCCTATGCTTCACGTGGAATAAGGAATGTTGGGGAATGAACTGAAATAGATTTTTAAGCCTCATCATGAGTATCATTAATTTTATCACATTTAATAAGTTCATCCACCTCGGGAGGTAAAGTATCGGTCCATGTCAATAGCCCTTGGGACTTAGCCCCAATATTAGCTAGTTTGTTAGCAACTGAATTTGTCTCCCTATAGGCATGTTAGACAATGGAGTTATGCTATTGGCAAAGGACTTGCTTCCTTTCCTCCACGATTGTTCTGATCCTCCAACTACTAAGTTTTGAAGTCTTTAAGTAGTTGATGATATTTAGAGAATCTCATTCCACTATAATGTTCCCTGAAATAATTTTAAGGAATTGGAGGCCTCTACAAACCACCTTGGATTCTACAGAGTGATTAGACATGATGCCCAAAGGTTCAGAATAAGAAAAAATAAAATTTCCTAAATGATCTCGAAGAATTCCTCCAGCCCCAAATTTGCCTGGATTTCCTTTGGCAACTCCATCAAAATTAAGTTTGACCCACCCAATTGGGGGAGGGAACCATTTAACATTACTCCTTGAATTTGAAGGATTACCAGATTTTGAAGTATCAGGGAATATGTTACAAGAATTAAGGACAACTTTCTCAAATAGAGGACAAGAAAAATGATCAAAAGGAGCAATAAGGATATTTTATTTAGTAAAGAGGATAATTTTATGAACAATGATATCTGCATGAAGAGATATTTTGTCAAAAATCCTTCTGTTGCGTTCAAGCCAAATTTTCCAAAGGTAGTACTGTAGACAAAATTTCCAGAGTCCTTTGACTACAGGAGTTTTAAACAGATTGGGCAACTATTGGAATAGTGTAACAATGGAATGAGGAGAAGCCCAAACCAACTAAAAATTTAGAAGAATCTTGTTGATCACCATTCTTGAAAAAGGACAGAACAAGAAAATGTGAGAAGTAGACTCCCAATCAGAAAGACAAAGATAACATCTGTTATGAAGAGGAATGCCCCTTTTTATGAGATTTTCAATAGTAAGGATACGATATTGAATGCAAATCCAAGAAAAGGAAGCAATTTTGGGAGTCAGGTACTTGACACAAACTAGCTTAAAAGGAATAAGAGTTTTAATATTGTTGAGGAAAAACAAGTAATCTGATTTGATAGAGAATTTATCGAAATTAGTGGGTTCCCAAATGGGTTGGTCCTTGAAATCACCAATTGGGATTTTTATGGAATATATTTAGGCATTCAAGAAATAAATTTCATCATAAAAATTTGGGACATTAAGTCTTTTCCAGCTCATGATACCATTGGAAGAGGATATGAAATTAGCCACTATAGGACCAACCAATTATTTAGTAATGTTGATAATCCTTTGAAACATAGGAATTTGGCTAAGAGGAGTATCACCAATCCTCTTATCCTCCCAAAAAAAAAATAGAATTACCATATCCAAGTTGCCATCGAATTCCTTTTTGCAATAAGGAATGATCTTCACAAATAGATTTCCAAAAAATAGACCCACAAGAAGGGTCCTGGACATGTAAATATTGAGATGCATGAAGATACTTTCTTTTGATGATTTTGACCCACTCAACCTTTTCATTGGAAATGAGTCTCTAGGCTTGTTTGGAAAGGATGAAAAGGTTGAGAAGAGATATCCTTCTGATCCCTAAGCCCCTTTATCTTTGGGTTTACATACTTTGTCCCAAGCAGCTAAATTGAATTTGTGTTGATTTTCAAATCATGTCCAAAGAAAGTGTTTTTTGAATTTTCTCCATATTTTTGTAGATAGTAACAAGAAATTTGATCAAAGAAAGTAAATAGTTAGGAATGCTTTGGAGGTAGGCCATGGTAAGAGTGAGTTTACATGCTTGGAATAGAAGATTACCTCTCCAAGTGGATAAATTTTTTTGGAGTCTCTCAATGACATTATCCCATAGGCTTTCTTTTGCATTTCCAATGAAAAGAGGTAAGCCCAGGTAGGAGGAAGGTAAACTACTTATATAGAATTCAAGTATGTTGGCAATAATATTATATCTTATCAAAGGATTGTTGAGGAAATACAATTTGCTTTTCTAGAAATTGATCCTTTGACCAGCAACTTCTTCATACAAAAGAATAATCCGTTTGATGATTTTGGCTTCATTGATAGAAGCAAAAGTGGAGAACAAGGTATCATCCACAAATTGTTGATGAGTAATGGGATTGCATTGAGAAGTAACCTAAAGTACAAAGATTAATCTTGCCTCTTTTGCTACCAATATGGACCTGGCAAGAGCCTCTGCTGCAATGATGAATAGGAGAGGGGACAAAGGATCTCCTTGTCTTAATCCTCTACTGCTCTGAAAATAACTAGCAGCTGATCCATTAATAAGGATATAAAACCAAGAAGAAGAGATGCATACTTTAATAAGGGAAATCCATTCAGAAGGAAATACCAACTCAATATGTCATAGGCTTTATTCATATCAAGCTTGAGAAGGAAAGTTGCTTTTTTGTTGAAGAAAATGGAATGAATTGCTTCATGAACAGAAATGATATCATCCAAGATAGATCTCCCTCTGACTGAGCTTCCTTAACACTGATTTATGATAAGAGGCATGACTTCTCTCATATGGATAGTGATAGCATTTTTTAACATTTTGTATATGACATTACAAAGACTAATTGGCATGAATTCATTAAAATTGGAAGCATTAGGAATTTTTGGTATGAGTGCAATAAATGTGGAATTGACCTTAGAACCTTGGATTTCTCTAATGGATTTGCATACATCATTACCAAAAACATCCCAAAATGCTTGGAAAAATTGAGGAGGAAACCCATTTGGTCCAGGAGCTTTGTCAGGTTTCATTGAGAATAAGTCATCCTTGATTTCATCATCAGAAAGAACCGCTACTAATTTGGTGTTTATATCATTAGAAATGAGATGAGGAATGAATTGTAGGAAGAATTCCTTTCCAGCTAAGGAATTAGGTCTACATTCCTCTTGGAGTAATTGCATGAAGTGAGTTGTTCCTTCAACCCTGATTTCTTTGATGTCAGTAATAATTCTACCATCCTGGCTGTGAATTTCTTTGATCCTGTTATTGCTTTGGTGTCTCAATGTAGAAACATGAAAATATTTTGTGTTGGAATCTCCTTTTTTGAGCCAAATATCATGAGACTTCTATATCCAAAATATTTCTTCACATTGAAGGATGTTATGGTATTGATCTAATAAGTTCCTTTCTTCATATCTCACTTCGGTGGAAAAATCTCCTTTTTCTTGGATTTCCTTTTCAATTATGGCTAGTCTGTTCATAATATCCTGTTTATTTTGAAAAATATTTCTAAAAATGTCCCATTCCATATTTTTATATTTTATTTGGTGTGTTTGAGTTTCTGTGCGAACATGAATGAAGGAGTTCCTTGAATATCAGATTGCCACCATTGATTAATCCTTTCTCTGAAATCAGGATTTAGCATCCACATGGCTTCAAATATGAAAGGACTTTTGTAGAATTTTGGATTATTTGTGTCTAGAAGAATAGGACTATGATTAGATCCAATTTTTAGAAGGGATTGAAGATTTGCATCCCCCATATGTCAATAGGTTTTCCATATTTTGAACAAAGTTCTTCCTGCCATCAGGACTGCTTTTGGGACTGTCCTCCCACTCAAAGGTGAAATTTTTACCGATTTCCTCAGTAGAGGCACTGCCAAGCAAGGTAGAATAGTCTTCATGCCTCCAAAAATTTGAATTAAATCCTTCCCACCTTCAAAAATTTGAAAACCAGAGGACCCACTTCCACAATAGTCAGCAACCATTTTCCAAGTCTTTCCCTTTCATGTCTTTGATGAAATGATAAGGTGTATATGTTTTATTTTACCCATTAAAAATGTAATATTTTGTTTTCTTGATAAGAGTGGTCCCTAATAAAAACCGCATCTAACGTTTTTATAATTTTTAAAGGTAGATATTGGTTATTTTATTCTAATAATAACTTTTATTTCTACAATCAATGAAATAATTTAAAGTTAAATATATCACTCTAGCTTGAAAAAAATAATTTACATACATAAAAATATTAGTAAAATAATTATATAGTAATGAAATCATTAATTTTTAGATACATTGTGATTAAGATTGACAACAAGACAAATTAAAAACAAAAAATTCTTAAAAATCATTTTTTGAATCTTGAAAATTTAAAACCACTATAACTAATCAAAATAAATAATAGATGCATTCTCTTAGATCATTGAATAGATGAAGGGACTATAAGTAAAATTAATACCTTAATAAAGATTGATTTAGATCACTTGCCAATAGAAGCTAAATGGTTGTAAGTGAATTTAAAAAATATCTTATTTTAAATATGAATATATATGGGATGACCATCCTTAATTTGTTGATATGATAGCTCAAACATGAAATTATTCAAGAAATTATGGGTTGCATTCACTTCCAAAACAAATTAAATCAATGACATCTAGATTAAAAGAATGGAACAAGAACACTTTTGGAATTTTTTTTAAAAGAAAAAAGAATTAAAAGACAAGCTTTCAAATTTCTAAAAAGGTGATCATAATAATCTAAAAAAGGTGATCATAATAATCTAAAATTATAGGAAAGGGAGTTAGTGAATATCATAATATTTTGAGTACTAAAGAGAAATTTTAGATATTAAAATCAAGACACACTTAATTTAAAGGAGATAAAAACACATTTTTCATAGGATGGCAATAGAACAAAGATCAATATCCATAATTGGTAGAATTAAATCAGTACAAGGGGTTTGGATTGAATACCTAAGTGAAATTAGAAATGAGGTAAGGTCTTTTTATTAAAATTTTCTAGGATGTGAGGAGATTAAAGTTCTTAATAATAAACTTATACAAGAAGTTCCTTAAGTTGTAATAGATGAAGACAATAGGAAATTTGTGGGGTCTATTACTCTAGAAGATGTTCATCTAGATATTTTCCCTTTTAATTATAATATATCCCTAGGTCTGGATGGGATCTTTGTAACATTATGAAGAACACAAGCTTATATTGAGAGGGGGAGGTGAACAGTATAAGACCACTTTTTACTTTTCTTTTCAATTCAATAATATGTAGTGTATAGACAACAATATCAATAGCAGTTTAAAATTAAAAATTTAGTTGAAGTGAGGAGCTGTGGAAGAAGCGGAGGGAGTGGAGGAGGAGCAAAAATGGCAGGTAGGAATTTGGAACCAATGGAAGGAGAAGATCCAGAGGCAGGGCAGAATGCTATAGCTGGAAAGGAAAAGGATTCCCTGTCAGCTTAGTTCAAAAAGGCTAAAGGTATAGACCCTCCAGATAAACCCTCAGACAAAGGGTCCCACTGGGGTTCGGGAGCTGGCAAAAAGGGCCCAAAATTTTTGGAAATGCTGAAAGGGAAAAATAAGGAGCTAGTTAGTGAACTACCGCCCCTAATACCAAATAATAATAGGTTAACTACGCCAGTGGAGATTATGGAAAGATTCTAGGATATGGAGGAATCATCCTTAGTTGGCAAGTTTTTGGGAGGAAGGTCGGACATTGTGACTATTCGCTCATGGGCCGCAGAAAAGTGGAAAACTTTAGGAAGCTTAGAAATCGTAGCCATGTCAAGAGTTTTTTTTATGATAAGACTCAACAACAAAGATGATGCAGAGCACATCTTGACAAGAGGACCCTAGTTTCTAGGAAGGCGTAGCCTCTTTCTGAGGAAGTGGGGGGAGGATTTCAACCTTGAGAAGTAGAAAATTAATATAGCACCCATTTGGGTCCGCTTACCAAACCTCCTAGCCTAGTTTTTTAATGAGTACTAGCTTAGTGGCATAGCAAATATGATAGGAGAGCTCATGGAAATAGACCATTCAACCCAAGCAAGGACTAGACTGATGCATGCCAGGATCTGTGTAAATGCAAACTTGGATTTTGATCTACCTTCTCAGGTGGAACTAGCATATGGAGAGTTTCTAAGGGTTAAACCTATGGAGTATGAGAACAAGCTAGCATTTTGTAGCATGTACAAAACCTAGGGCCACCTTCAAGCCCAATGTCTGACAATAACTACAAACAAGGAAGCCACAAGCGAAGTTTTTCTGGGGAAAGCTAATGGGAGAAGGATCCCAAAGTTTCAAGGACCGCATCTTAACTTGGAAGGATACAGACAAGTTAAGAATAACCAAGCTGACAAAGCCAACACAGAATTGGAAAAAATCTAGGAGAAAGGAAAGCAACATAATGAGGTAGGCAAAAATCATAAGGTATGTAATAAATATCCCAGCTTGAACATGTTTGATATCCTAGAAAATCTAGAAGTTGAAAAATAAAATAGTAAGGATGATACCATCAGTGTCAAGTTTCCTGAAACCTTAGAATCCCCATCGAAATCGGGACCATCCACAGCTATGAAAAAAATCCCCAAAAGCTATGCTCAAAATGAAGAAAAATGGCCAGGTCATTTCAGTTTAAACATGGAAAAAATAGAGTCAAGATTCGAAGTTGTGGAAATAAGAGCTAGGAATGTAGCTCCTAATCCGGTAGTGGAGCAAATTATCCCTTATTAGATAAGCCCAACGGTAAAAGGTTCCTTGAAGGAAAACCCCTTGTTTAGGAACCAGATAGGAGAGGTGAACCAAAACAAGGCTGAGGATGAAGAGGGAATTGAAAACCCCCAAAATGAGGAAGAAGGTTCAAGTACTAGACTATCACAGTATATGCCCCCTCATTTTAGTCCAAAACATACTAGAAGCACTACCAAGATTCCAATAGATTATGGAAGTGAAAGAAAGAAAGGGAGAATATCTACAACAGAGCACTATAGAATGAGAATCAATGAAGAAATTACAAACAGAAAGCAAATAACATTGTTACAACAAGCTATTCCTGACCAGTATAATAGCAAAATTGACAAAACCCCTTTGGATCAGGGAAGGGTGTGGGGAAAAAATATCAAATAGTCTAAATGAAGGTTCTCTCATGGAATGTGAGAGGCCTAAACGGCCCACCAAAACAAAGGATGGTGAAGTCTATAAGGAAGGATTGGAATCCTACTATCATTTTTCTTCAAGAAACCAAAACAGATGCGACACAATCAAAACTTATAGCTAAAAGGATTTGGAAGCAAGGGGAAGTGGCATTTCAACAGGCGAGAGGAGCATCTAGGGGCCTCATGATTTTATGGGATCCTATTAAAATAGAAGGAAGTATTATTCAGGCAAATGAAAGAGTCTTAAGTGTATTATTTCATGATTTTGATACTAATAAGAATTGGATTATGTCAAATGTTTATGCCCCCACCTCTGTCCAAGGGCAATCTGAACTGTGGGAGTTTTTGGGGCATTTGAGCCAAGATTTTGAAGACATTCCTTGGGTGATTGGGGGATATTTCAATACCCCCCTTTACCCATATGACAAGAAGGGAGGATCTGGGTTACCCTCAAGGAATATGGATGACTTCAATGAATTCATTAACACAAATGAATTGATGGATGTAAGACTAAAAGGAGCCAAATTTACATGGAGTAACAAGAGGATAGGAAGTCAGATGATTCAAGAAAGGTTGGACAAGTTTTTTTTATCCAAGGAAGCTACAACAATGTTTGGTGATTCAGCATTACAAGCCCTTCCTAAATGCGCTTCAGACCATAATCTTATTCTATGGGAGGCATTTCAGGATAACTCCTTTAAAAAGCCATTCAGATTTATGTCAATGTGGGTTAAACATCCGGACTTCAAGAAAAAAATAGAGGAATGGTGGCAGCAGCCTATCCAAGGAAGTGCTTCCTTCAAACTATCTCAAAAACTTAAGATGGTGAAAAAAAACCTTAGAATATGGAATAAAGAAGTCTTTGGAAATATTTTTGAGAATAAGAGAGCAAGTGGGGGAAAAAAATGAGAATAATAGAAAGCAAAATCCAAAATGGAACCTATGATGAGGTGACAAGGACTGAAGAGAAGGAAACCCTTTGTGAGTTTTATAATATTTTAGCTTGTGAAGAGATGTATTGGAGGTAGAAATCAAGGGCATTATGGCTAAAGGAAGGGGACTCTAATTCAAAATTTTTCCATGTTACCACATTGAGAAATAGAAGCAACAATAATATTAGAAATTTAACTAAGGTGGATGGATCCTCAACTCAAAACATTCAGGAGATCAAAGACGAGGCTGTTAATTTTTTTAGTCATTATTGGGTGAAGAACGGGCCTATAATGCCCAAGCAAAGGACTTTCTCCTTCAATTCATTCCACAACTCATTGATGAAATGATTAATGAGTCTCTTACAGTAGTTTTTTCAAACGAAGATATCAAGGAGGCTTTGTTTAACATGGATCCTGACAAAGCTCTTGGGCCGGATGGGTTTTCATCATGGTTTTTCCAAGTTTGTTGGGATATTGTTGGAGCAGAAGTTATTGCTGCAATAAAGGAGTTCCAAAGTTCAAATCATATTCCAAGGGGTTTCAATTCAACTTTCATTGCTTTGATCCCTAAAGGCCCCAACCCCAAGACTATGGCTGACTTTAGGCTAGTTAGCCTGTGTAATATATCCTATAAAATTATGTCCAAAGTTTTAGCCAACCGTTTGAAGAAATTTCTACCGGTTATCATTGATCCAAGTCAAGGAAGTTATGTACAAGGAATATCAATCTTAGATGGAGTTATTATTGTTCATGAGGCTCTTCATACAACCGCTCAGACCAAAAAAGTAGTCATGGCTTTAAATTTAGACATGAACAAAGCTTATGATAGGATAAATTGGGAATTCCTAGAGGTAGTTTTATTAAAATTTGGCTTCAACATGAAATGGGTCAAGTTAATAAGAGAGTGTATTTCTAAGCCTTGTTTTTCAATTTTGGTTAATGGGTCTACTGTAGGTTTTTTTCAAAGCAAATGTGGTCTAAGACAAGGAGATCCCATAAGTCCTATGTTGTTCATCATTGTAGTTGAGGCCTTGGGAATAACCATTAAGGCAACAACGATAGCTGGACTCATATCAGGTATCAAGGCCACGTCGCTAACTACCCCAATGACACATCAAAAATTTTTTGATGATACATTGCTACTGACTTTGGATTCTGTGGTTGAGGCAAGAAGGATTAAAAATATTCTCATAATTTATGAAGAAGCGATTGGAAAAAAAGTGAATTTTGATAAGAGCAAACTTTATTTCATCAATACCCCCATTCCTAGGAAAAAAAACATAGCAAGGATCATGGAATTTCAGATTGCATCCCTTCCCATATCCTATTTAGGTCTTCCTCTGTTTATGGGGAAACCTAAAGGATCAATGTGGAACATAGTTCTGGAGAGGATCCAAAAAAATCTACCAGGTTGGAAAGGGCATCTGTTATCTCAAGTAGGCAAAGCATTTTTAACTATGGATTCTCTTCAAAGTATACCCGTTTACTTCCTATCAGTCTTTAGAGCTCCCAAAAAGGTGTATCACAAAATTGAGCAGCTTCAAAAAAAATTTCTCTAGTCAGGGACTGAGGATAAGAAAAGGATCCATTTAGCAGGTTGGAACAAGGTTTGCAAACCTAAAGCTGATGGGGGGTTAGGATTGAGGAGAGTTGCTCATTTCAATATAGCTTTGTTAGCCAAACAAGTGTGGCAGTTATTGACTAAGGTCGATAATGAATGGACTACCATAGTTAGGAGGAAATACCTCTAAGGTGTGAACTTCCTTAATGACAACTTAGCAAGCAGGGGGTCTACTTTTTGGAAGGCAATCCTCATGAGCAAGGATCTTGTCAAGAAAGGTCTTATATGGATTCTAGGAAAAGGGAAAACAATAGACTTTTGGAAGGATCAATGGGTGAGAGCTGAGGAGTTATCCCAAATTCCTCGTTTTACTAGGATTCAAGAGCATATGGAGCAAAATATTGGGAAGAAGGTTGCAAATTATATGTGGCAGGATATAAATATCAATAGGTGGAAACACATCAGAGTACAGGGCTTTGAAGCAGAGTCTGAAGAGCTTTATAACATTTTTAACTCAGAAAATTATTCCCTCTAGAGAGGATGAAGATCATATTGTTTGGGCTAAGACTGAAAGTTGTGACTTCACAGTTAAGTCTGCCTATAATTTTCTTCTCAATGTGGAAGGTCAACAATTTCAACCGAGTTTTGTTTGGATCAAAGGCTTAATTCCTAAAATATACTTTTTTCCATGGCTGGTGATTCAAGGAAAAATCCTCACTATGGACAATATGTTATCCAAAGGTATGGTTATTGCTAACCGTTGCTACATGTGCAGGGCAGGATGGGAGACTACCCAACACTTGTTTCTAGAGTGTCCGGTAGTAGAGTCCATCCTGGATGAACTTTTCCAAGCCTTTAGGATCTCGTGGTTTAAGCCTTCTCTTATATCCGAAGTGTTCCATCAATGGCCTCAACCGTTTGTTAGCCTAAAAATTAAGTACCTAAGGAAAATCTGTTGGCATCATTTTCTCTAGAAGATTTGGCTAGAAAGGAACCATAGAGCCTTTAAGGATACCATTCACAACCCAAAAAATATACTCAATAGGATTATTGTCTTTGCGAAAGAAAACCTTAGCACCTTAGTGGATGAGAACCACTCAATTCTTCCCTAAGAAAAACAATTAGCTCATGCCTTAGGTATTGAGGACAAACCTTCCATTCCTTTGCCCAATCCCAAAAATGGGATTTCTTGGGAGCCACCCCCCCAGGGTTGGTTCAAACTAAATTTTGATGGTGCAGCCAAGGAGAACCCGAGAAGAGCTAGAGCTGGAGGAATAATCAGGGATCATCAAGGAAATCTGGTCAAGGCCTTCGCTGAACCATTGGGAATTAGAACTAATAACGAAGCAAAATCTAGAGCCCTTTAGAGAGGGTTGCAAGTAGCCCAAGCAACTCAAGGTAACTTGATGATTGAAGGTGATTCTATGAACATCATCAACCTGTTAACCAATGGCAAAAAACCTCCATGGATAATCGAGGGAGTCATCCATGAAGCGAGGATCCTTTTTGCAGCAAGACAAAATAGGAGGGCTCATCACGTGTACTGTGAGGCCAACATGTCAGTTGAAAAATTAGCCTACATAGGTGTTGATGTTGGTATTTTGGTGACATGGACACAAGATGTGCCACGTGAAGTGGAAAACATTATTAGTCATGAAAAGAAACTTACTAGTCATGAAAAGAAACTTACCCATTAAGGAGAAATATGAATGGGTATTTTTTTCCCATGGAGCTGGTAATAACTATGGGGTTTCCCTCTAAATCAAACCAAATTGGAAATGAAGGTAACAGGGTGTAAGCCTTGGAAATTTTTGATAGAGAATAGGAAATGGGTAAGCAATAGGTTTCACAAGTGCAAAGTTCCAAAATTCAATTCCTGTCAATGTAAGTGTTGTTTACAGTTATGTTTAGGTATGGTTGTGCTTTGTTAGTAAGGTGTTGTAGGGGATTCAACACAAATTATGGTAAGAAAGTTTCAAGGATGACTAGGATCTACAATCTCAACAAAAGGCTGGACATTGTAATAGGTTTTGGGTTAACCTACAAAACCCGGTAATTAATGAAGACCTTTATTTACCAAAAAAAAAATCAATAGCAGTTTTCAAGCAATGCACAAAAAACCATACACAATAGAGAAAATATTTTACTAAAACTTTATCAATCAATCTCTTTGGGAATCCTTACGAATTACAATGTTTATGGATCTTTGTCCAAAGGAGATGCTAATCCTCTAATCTCAAGTTTATGGATCTCTTCCATAGGAGAACTCTTTCCCATTATGCTCTGGCTATTGATCTTCTAGAAGACTCTGTCTCTCTTCTACACTGACTGGTGGACCTCTCTCCACTTGAAGACTCCTCAATCAGATCTGTCTTCAATTGTGTTGACTACTGGATATCTATCCACTAAGACTCTATCCTATATACTTTGTCACATCCAAATATTTGTCAATAGGATCACTCAGAACCTGCTCAATAGGCTCACTCAGAACCTACTCAACAAGCCCACATAAAACTTATCCAAATATACTCAACAAGATCACACTAAACTTGTCAAATATGCTCAACAAGATCACATAGAACTTGTCCAAATCTGTTCAACAAGCTCACACAAAACTTGTCCAAATCTACTCAAGCAATATCAGCAATAACTTTCCTAAATCTGCACTAGCAAGCTCACCAAGAACTTGGCTAAATATGCACTAGCAAGCTCATCAAGAACTTGCCCAAATCTACATTAGCAAGCTCACCAAGAATTTGCCAAAATATGCTCTAGTAAGCTCACCAAGAACTTGCCTAAATATACACTAGAAATCTCACCAAGAACTTGCCCAAATATGCACTAGCAAGCTCAACAAGAACTTGCCTAAATCTGCACTAGCAAGCTCACCAAGAACTTGCTTAAATTTGCACTAGCAAGCTCACCAAGAACTTTCTCAATAATTCAATCTCATATAAGCATAAAGAGAATTGTTAGAGACTCAATATGTTCTATACTCAAATCCAATCTCAACTCAAATCAATATTATAGAAGCATAAAGAGAATTGTTAGAGACTCAATATGCTCTATCCTCAAATCTCAATTTTAACTCAAATCCAGAATATAGAATAGTTTGTTTCATGGAAATTCAACAACCACTTCACACAATCACTTGACTAGGCTCAAACAATTCTTCTCAACCAACTAGCACAAGGAACAACTCTTTCTTACAAACCCTAGTCCAAGCATGTATCAACAAACTTAAATATTTCCAACAATGCTCAACCGCAAATCTCACATAACAATGATACTCATGTTTTTTTCAAGTTCAAGTTATTTGCATAACCACTGGGATTCAACAATAGTGCTAATAAAACATCCTTCACATAACAATGATACTCATGTTCTTCTCAAAACCTATCTTAGGTTTTTCACACAACTAATGGCTTCAACAACAATGCTTATAAAACAAGGTTTAATAGAAATTCTCAACCCATAAAACCTTGAAGCATTCAACCAAGTACTTTCAAAAAGGAAACCACAATTAATCATTTTATCTCCAATGATATTTCAGAAATCAACCACCATAAACAATCAATAGGAGAACGTGTCCATACCTTTTATGAAGATGAAGAATACTTTTGGTTGTCCATAAAATTTGTCTCACTCAACACACTTTCTTTTTCAAATTTTAACAAGGGTTAGAGATCTTGATTAATAACACAACAATAACATCCAAATAACAGCTTATTACTCCTACTCAATAACATACACCATGTCACTTCATAAATGAATTAATCTCTTTTGAAAAAGAGCAAAGCAACCTTAAATTTTGAACATCTTTACAAAATGAGAAATATCTCTTTACACACACCTTATTTCTTCCTCTAAACAAGTTAACCAAATAGCCCTCGGAATAAGGATTCCAACGATATATAATATGATATAAATTAAAAAATTAAATCACCAAAAATCTCTCCTTTTTTTAAACATGCATCATAACCCTTATTCCTCCTAGGGCAACTTTAGAAAAATAAAATATATCTAAAAATTATTAACTTGCCTCTGTACCTAACGGGATTCAATCTCGTGACCTTCCTTGCTCAGTGCCTTAACCACAACCAATATATATTTGGGCCACACACCCTCATGTTCTCAAAAGGAGCACACAACAAAACCTTATGCCGTGAATATATACGCACTTCGAAAACAAAACGCGCTTCACGCGTTTCAACATAGCAAAACACCTCCGAAAAGAATCGAACACAAGACATCCTGCTTCACACATAGCGCACAAACCACTAGTCCAAGGAGGCTTATACATTTGTCCTTACTCCACAATAGTCTCTTCAACGAACACAAAAATCGTAAGCCTTTTAAAACCCTTTTCATAGACACTTCGACACACGATGCATAAGCTCTTTTACCATTTGAATCCAAATATAAAATCAAGCACTTAACAAAATAAATCAAAACATTGGGCATATATATATGTCCTCCTCCTTTCCTTTGACATCGGCACTACAATTTAAATATTAGTTTTATGCCTTTTCCTTTCTTTGACATCAGCGCTATAAATTAAATTTTAATTTTAACTTTAAATTTAAATTTAAACTTAAATATTTAAAATTAAATATCTCCATCATAGGGGCACCTTTTTCGAGGAAACAAAAAGCCAACATGGGTTTTAAGAAAGACCTATTTCAAATATGCCATCCATTGTTATAAATAAAACCTTTTATTTTGTCTGCCTTGGTTTTCACAAAAACCCTGTATATATCCATGCTCTCCAAAATATCATAAATGCTCATTTATGAAATGCTTTGGCCACAAAAACTCAATTTTATCCATGTGACATCAATCATCCATGTGACATAAATGACAACATAAAATCACTCAAATTTCCAACAATCTCCCCCTTTGTCATTGATGACAACACCTCTATTGTAAATCACCACAATCACTGCAAAAACCATCTTTGAGAATCAAAGCTACTCCCCCTGACTCAATACTTTCTATGGAGGCTGCTCCCCCTAACTCAATGCTCTCTTTGGAGGCTACTCCCCCTAAAAAAATTCTCTCCCCCTTACTCAAATATCTCCCCTTTGAAATCAATGGCAAAAGGGAAACCTATGGGGCTAAAATATATGACTCTTAAGCTTAGCCCCCTCACCACATTCTCTCTTGAGGTGATTAACTTTGGGGTGGGAGTACTTTTACTCCCATATTACATTGTTTATTTCCTCTATCAACTTCCTTCCATGTTTTTCTGATATCCTTCTCTTGATGAATTACTTGATCTTCTTGTCTTGAACCTGTTTGACCTTCTTGCCTTGAACTTGTTTGGAATTGAGTCCTACACCATTTTGCAATATGTCCAAAGTTATTGCAATTAAAACACTTGATATTGTAGCATTTGGATGGTGCCCATATCCTGAATTATTTCTTGAAATAATTTCAATATCCATTCCTTTCTTGAACCCTGTATTGTGAATTTCTATTTTCGTGACCATTATGACCATGACTTCTTATTTGTGTAGCTCTAAAACCAAAACCATGTTGCTCATTTTCTTTGTACTGAGAAGATCTATGACCAATCCTATTGCATAAGAAGCAATGTTCCTAAAAACCATACCTTATTCCTTTGAAGTTTCTTCTAGAAAAATCAAACTTCTTTGATCCATGGATCCTTTATTGATCATTATCCTTGTAATCAGCTTTGACTTGTGCATTGTATCCTTGAATGTTCTTTGTAGCATCTAAATCCTCTTCCTTAATTTCATCCTTTATTTCCTCTTCAAGAATTTCTTTTCCTTTTGAAATTTATTCACCTATCTCAAAACAAGATCCAAACTGGATGTTTGGAGCCATAGGAACTTTCTTCATTAATATTAGGTGCTTATTTCATCATTTAGAACTTCCTTTCCCTTTGAGTGTGATTTATATTGGAAATAAGATACAACTTTAAAATAAGTTTCCACTCCTTTTTGAACCTTTTCATTTAATGTGTCATATCTTGCTGTTATTTTCCTTAATTCTTCGTCCATCCTTTCCTCTATCCTTTTTGCATTTTGAAACTAATATCTTAGATCACTGATTGTCTAAAGTTATTCTACTCTGATTTTTATATCTATTTGAATCTTGTTTTCAAGATTCCTAATTTCTTCTTTTAGCCTTTTGACTTCAGTTTTTTGTTTTCTTGGCTCATCCTCTTATTTTTCTATTACCAAAAGTGAGACTTCTTTTGTTTATTTTATCCCATAGAAAAAACCTTCTTCATCTTCACTGGCACTAATATCATTATAATATTCTATAGCAAATAAATTCTCATTATTTCTTTGACCATACCTATTTCCTTGATGTGTCATATCTTCTTCACTATCATTGAAGCCATTGCAATATCCTAATCTGTGATATCTTTGACCACACACAAAGAATTGTTCTCTTTCATATTCTATTCCTAGGAATAGATGTTCTTCCTTTTCATCATCTGAATTGTCTCTATCACTATGATTTGAGCTATCACTTGCTTCTACAATGTAGAAGGTTTTGTTTGTCTTATGAAATTTGTTCTTCTTCTCATACTTGCTTTGCTTGCATCTGTGATCTTTGTCATGGTTATGCTTTCCATATTATTTTCTTTTGTGACCTTGTTTTACATCATCACTATTTTCTTTATGTGGACACGTGTATGCATAGTGAAAAAAATAACCACACTTGTAGCATCCAACTTTCTTCATATCCCTATAATTTCTTAAGTCCTTTTTTACTTTGATGAAGTTAGCTTCCTCATCATTATATGAATATCTATATGTCTCTGGAAATTTCCCTTTATTTTTATCTGAAGCCTTGAATGCAATTTATTTTATTGGAACCTGATGCTTACTTCTCCTCATATCATAAGTTGTGAGAGTTCCTTGTAGTTCTTCCATTGTTAGCTTGTTGATATCCATTTTTTCTTCTATTACTGAAACCTTTGCATCATACTTCATGGGAAGTGATCTCAAAACATTTTGAGTAACATATTATTCTTTCATTTCAAATCCTAGACCTCTCATGGTGTTAGCAATCTCATCAACCTGAAGTAAAAACTATGCAATGTCTTCAGAATCTTTCATTTTCAATTCTTCATTTTTTTTATGATTTTATAGTTTTGCCAACTTTACCTTGGAATATCCTTCACAGGTATTCCAAAAATTGGTCCATATTTCATTTTATAAATTACATACCATGACCTTTGTAAAATCTGTCTCACATAGCATACTTAGAATACAATTCATTGCCCTTGCATTAATCTCAACCAATTTCCTAATAGTCTTATCTACCTCGGGATCACCTTCAACCTTATACTCTTTTGCAACCATCTGCCATACCTCATATCCTTGTGATATCAACTAGTTCTTCATTCTCATGCTCCAGAAAGCATAATTGTTACCATCAAATAGTAGAGCCTTATTTGTAGATGATCCATTATGTGAGGCCATATGTGTTCTTGTAGAATCTTCCCTCAAGATGTTAGTCTTTTTGAAGGAATCCGATCTGAACCCAATTGAAGAACAAAATATTATACTGAGAGGGGGGGGTGAACAATATAAGACCACTTTTTAATTTTTTTTTCAATTCAATATTATGCAGTGTATAGACAACAATATCAATAGTAGTAATCAAGCAATGCATAAAACACCATACACAATAGAGACACCACAGTTTACATGGTTCACCCAATGTGGGCTACTCCACAGAGAAAATATTTTACTAAAACTTTCTCAATCAATATTTTTGGGAATCCTTCCCAATTACAATATTTATGGATCTCTATCTAAAGGAGATGTTGATCCCCTAATCTCATGTTTGTGGATATCTTCCATAGGAGAACTATTTTCCATTATGCTCTGGCTAGTGATATTCTAGAATACTATGTCTCTCTACTACACTAACTACTGGATCTCTCTCCACTTGAAGACTCTTCACTCATATCTATATTCAATTATGCTAGTTGCTAGATCTCTATCCACTGAGACTCTATCCTCTGTACTCTATCACCTCCAAAGCTCTGTCAATAGGCTCACTTAGAACTTGCTCAATAGGCTCACTCAAAACCTACTCAACAAGCTCACATAGAAATTTTCTAAATTTTCTCAACAAGCTCACACATAACTTGTCAAATCTGCTCAACAAGCTCACATAGAACTTGTCCAAATCTTATCAACAAGCTCACATAGAACTTGTCCAAATCTGCTCAAGCAAGCTCACCAAGAACTTTCCCAAATCTACACTAGCAAGCTCACCAAGAACTTGCCCAAATATGCACTAGCAAGCTCACCAAGAAATTGCCCAAATTTGCACTAGCAAGCTCACCAAGAACTTGCCCAAATCTGCACTAGCAAGCTCATCAAGAACCTGCCCAAATATGCTCTAGCAAGCTCACCAAGAACTTTCCCAAATATACACTAGCAAGCTCACCAAGAAATTATCCAGATTTGCACTAGCAAGCTCACCAACAACTTGCCCAAATATGCACTAGCAAGCTCACCAAGAACTTGCTCAAATCTGCACTAGAAAGCTGACCAAGAACTTGCTCGATAATTCAATCTCATAGAATCATAAATAGAATTGTTAGAGACTCAATATGTTCTATACTAAAATCCAATCTCAACTCAAATCAATATTATAGAAGCATAAAGAGAATTGTTAGAGACTCAATATGTTCTATCCTCAAATATCAATCTCAACTCAAATCCAAAATATAGAATAGTTTTTTCATGGAACTTGAACAACCACTTCACACAATAACTTGACTAGGCTCAAACAAATCTTCTCAACCAAATACCACAAGGAACAAATATTTCTTACAAACCCTAGTCCAAGCATGTATCAACCAACTCAAATGTTTCCAATAATGCTCAACCACAAATATTACATAACAATGATACTCATGTTTTTTTCAAGTTTAAGTTCTTTGCATAACCAATGGGCTTCAATAAAAATGCTAATAAAACATTCTTCACATAACAATGATACTCATGTTCTTCTCAAACCCTATCTTAGGTTTTTCACACAACTAATGGCTTCAACAACAATGCTTATAAAACAAGGTTTAATAGCAACTCTCAACCCAAAAAACCTTGAAGCATTCAACCAACTAATTTTGAAAAGGAAACTATACTTAATCCTTTTATCTCCAATGATATTTCAGAAATAAACCACCATAAAAAATCAATAGGAGAATGTGCCCATACCTTTCATGAAGATGAAGAAGCCTTTTGGTTGTCCACAAAATTTATCTCACTCAACACACTTTATTTTTCAAATTTCAACAAGGGTTAGAGATCTTGATTAATAACACAACAATAACATCCAAATAACACCTTATTACTCCTACTCAATAACATACACCATGTCACTTCATAAATGAATTAATATCTTTTGAAAAAGAACAAAGCAACCTTCACTTTTGAACCTCTTTACAAAATCAGAAATATATTTTTACACACACCTTATTTCTCCCTTTATGTAAGTTAATCAAATAGCCCTAAAAATAATCTTTCCAATGATATATAATATGATATACTTTAAAAAATTAAATAACCATAAATCTCTCCTTTTTTAAACATGCATCATAACCCTTATTCCTCCTAGGGCAACTTTAGAAAAATAAAATATATCTAAAAATTATTAACTTGTCTTTGTACCTGATGGGATTTGATATCGTGACCTTCCTTACTCAGTGCCTTAACCACAACCAAACTATTTTTGGGCCATACGCACTAACGTGCTCAAAAGGATCACACAACAAAATCTTATGTCGTGAATATCTATGCCCTTCGAAAACAAAATGTGCTTCACGTGTTTTAACATAGCAAAACATCTCTGATGAGAATCGAATGCAGGACTTCTTGTTTCACACACAATGCATGAACCACTAGGCCAAGGAGGCCTATACATTTGGCCTTACTCCACAATAGTCTCTTCAACGAACGTGAAAATTGTAAGCCTTTTAAAATATTTTTCACACACACTTCGACACACGATGCGTAGGCTCTTTTACCATTCGAATCCAAATATCAAATTGAGTGCTTAACGAAATAAATCAAAACTTTGTGCATATATATATATATATATATATATATATATATATATATATATATATATATATATATATATGTCCTCATCCTTTCCTTTGATGTTGGCACTATAATTTAAATATTATTTTTATGCCTTTTCCTTTCTTTGACGTCGACACTATAAATTAAATTTTAATTTTAATTTTAAATTTTAATTTTAAATAATCTAAAACTTAAACTTAAATATTTAAAATTAAATATCTCCATCATCGGGACTCATTTTTCGATGAAACGAAAAACCAACCTAGGTTTTAAGAAAAACCCATTTCAAATTTGCCATCCATGGTTTTAAATAAAACCTTTTATTTTGCCTACCTTGGTTTTCACAAAAACCCTATATATATCCATGCTCTCCAAAATATCATAAATGCTCATTTATGAAATGCTTTGGCCACCAAAACTCAATGTGATCCATGTGACATCAATGATCCATGTGGCATCAATGACAACATAATAGCGGTCAAATTTCCAACACATTCTATCAAATATAATTGGGATATACAGAAGGATTATTTATTGGTGCTAGTGGAATATTCTAGGATAAAATAATACATATCTTAAAAATTAATGCAACATATCTTACCCTAATTCTAAAAAAGAAGGATGCATAATTATTTGATTCATTTCAACCCATAAGAATATGTAATATGACATATATTATTATTTCCAAAGTGATAGTAAATAAGTTAAAGATCATTACTAGAGAAAATTATTTTAGAAGAACAAGGAGGAATTGTGAAAGGGAGATAGATTCTGGTTGGGATCATAGTAACTTATGAAGTTACGTATTCAATAGCTTCAAGAAAATAGAAAGCAATGATATTAAAACTTGATATGAGTAAGGCGTATGATAGGGTTAAATGGAATTTTTTATTGGGACCAACAACTATATTAAATAAAAATAAGAGAGGTTACAACAAAAAAGGAGTTGGAAAAATTACAACTCGGGGTGTGCTAAAGGTGTAAGGCCACTGAAATCATCAACATCATAAGGAAAAGACTCAAGGTCAAAAACAAAACCAACCCCTAAAATGGTGAATAAAAAATATAACTAAGCAAATGGATCCACTCCTAGAGGAGACCGATCCCTATTGAGGGCATTGATAGAATGGCCTAAAGCTAGATAACGTCACCCCATCGACCTGTTATGTTGAGGCCTTAAATAAATAGAGGGACCTTGAGGAAAAGAGAGATTAGATTAAGCATTACTAATAGTGCATGGAGCCTTGCAACAATACCTGATAATATTTATCAAATGCACCAACTCATGAGTCAACTTGGAAGTCTACGAATGCATCTGAACAGTAATAGTAGAAAGTATTATAATATTTTCATGCATAGAAAACTAACTTGAAAGTGAGCATTTAAAATAGACAATGACATTCCTAGATTTCCAAAGCTAAAAAAATAATAGCATGAAATAAATTCCACAAATCAACAATATAAGAAGTCTAACAATTATTATCTCCAAAAAATATCATCTACCATTTAAAGGATTTGAGATGAAATGACTTGAATAAGTGAATCCAAGAATAGATAGAGTGAGCATAAGGGCATAACAAAAATAGATGTTTAAAATTATCAAAATAACCATAATATGGATACTTAGGATTAGAAATACCAACTCTACTAAGTCTCTCTCCCATAAAAATCCCTTGATAAATAAGATACCAGAGTAAAAAGATAATCTTGGGTTCAAGGTTAGATTACTAGTTATGGTTTAGACAAGCAATTCAAGTATAGGAGGTAGAGTGAGTTTGCCCTCTCTCATCAAGTTTGTTAACACCAAGGGAAACAAGACCAAGAAGTAGATAACATAAGAAAGAAGAGTATTTATTGAAAGGAGTATCCACATTCCAATGACAATCCCTCAAACAAGCACTCAAGGATTGAAGACCAAGCTTACGAAGCATGACATCAAGCATAAGCTCTTGAATCTTAAGAATAGAAGAAATATTTGAATTTTAAAAATTATATCTACATTTGATATTAGGCTAAGGAATCCAATCTTGAGAGTGCACTAAATCCTTAATAAAATAGATGCTCTTACAAAATAGCCTCAAAGCTTTAATTCCTAGTATACCAACGAGAAGAACTAAAGAGTTAGATAGAATAGGAGACCACACAAAATTTTGAGAATTGAATAAAATACCATTATGAAAACCATCACCAATATGGTGAAGATGAGATTTCACTACCTCAAAATCCTGCCAAATACATTTAACAACAAAGGAACCCTGAATCTTAACTAGAGTAGAAGTAATGATGATAGTATGGAGGCCAATATTAGCCCAATATTTGTGTGCATAAGGTAGCCCTAAATAAATACAATGGTAAATAAAAATATTCTAGGCTTTAGGGCCTTCAATAGCTTTAACCACCCACTTAGCACACAAATAAATGCTTTACTTATAAATATCAATGATACCCATCCCACCCTTATCAGTATGTATACAATAGATATCCCAAGCAACTCGATGAAAACAATGTAAATTCTTCCCCTTGGTCCAAAAAAAATCCCTAATGAGTCTGGCAAACTTATTATAATAATTCTTAGAAGGTGCCCAATAGGAGGAGTAATAAACATGGGTGGTATAAAGAATCTGTGTAAACCTAAAACTTATTGGCAAGAGAAAGGGGATGTGAGGCCTAATAGGAAATATTATTTTTAATTTTTTCAATGATATACTACCAAAATTTAGAGTATGAGCTATGAAAAGCAAATGGGATTCCTAAGAACTTAAAATGCTAATCCCTTTGAAGCCAATGCCATAAAAAATGTCTAAGCCAAGTAGGCACAGAAGACGAAGTAAGGCAAAAACAAAGAGACTTAGACCATTGGGAGTTGGATACCAAGGCATTACAATAAGTCTCCAAAAAAATCAAAGTAGTTAAAACTAAAATCTCATCCTCATTGATAGTGAGAAAATAATCATTTGCAAAGTTCTTATTAACACGTTGGGTGGACATGTAATGCAAAATAATACCTTTGATCAACCCCTTAGATACTTGATTGGCAATAAGATAACCAAAAGCTTCTACAACAATGATGTAAAGTGAGAATGCCAAAGGACAACCCTGGAAAATAGAACAAAATAAATCAAAATCCGTTGACCTATATCCAAAAATGGTAAGGCAAGCCAAAGCATTAGCAAACAACATACTGGCAACCCCAATAAAAAAGGGGTCAAAATCGAGAGCTTACAGCATGGTCAAAATGAAAGGCCATTCAATACAATTATAAGATTTATCAAAGCCCAGTTTAAGGAAAAGGGGTTTTTTCCAAAGAGACCATCCCATTCTAAACCTTCCTAGATAGCAATAATATTATCCAAGATGTAACAGTCTTTAATGAAACCTGTCTGCTCTAATTTGATAATCACAAAGAGAATGTTACAATTACAAAGAGCTAAATCTTTAGCCAAAATATTGTAAGAGAGATTAAGCAAAGATATAGGTCTCCAACTAGTTATAAGCTTAGGATTACCTTCTTTAGAAATAAATTTAATGTTTCCATGATTGATAATATTTCCTAGATAAATTTTGGCTAATAATTCATTGTAGACATTGAGTAGATCAGGCCCAATAAAATTCCAAGTGGATTTATAAAATTTGTACGAAAAACCATAAATAATAGGGGAATTGTCATATAACATAGTCATAAGAGCATTATATAATGTTTAGCAAGTGAAAGTGGAGCCCAAAAAAGAAGTTTTTCATAAGTAGATAACTTAGTAGGAACATCAAGACACTAGTGGAGCACCATCTTACATTCCATTGATTCTTATTTTTCTTGAAAGATAAGTTTATAATTATCCACCAAGGTCAATACAATATCAAGAAGATAAGTTAGCCTATCATGGGAGACTTGAATAACCTTGTTCTGGATCTTGGCCTTCCTAGAATGAAGAGATATGAAAAAGGCTTTGGATTGGCGATCACAAACCCTCAAACAGTGTAGAAGAGCCTGAATTTGAGCCACCTAGTTTCATGTCATTCATGGACTATAAGATAGTGGTAAAGACCAACAATCCTAATTTGTAACTTTTGGTAATATAGGTCATATGATGAATGTTGTCCATAGTTTAAAGTGTATCACTTTTTAGATTGAAATGGATTCCATATTTGGTATTACATTGTTTAAATTTTTTATTATAAGATTAAAATAAATTAAGAAGGATTCTCGCTAGACCCAAGAAGATAATCCTAAAGTTTGGAGGACATAAAAATAGAATCACTACCCCAACCATCTTCATGGTGAGTAGTTAAATACATAAAAGAACCTATAATAGAATTGAGAGAAACATATAACAAAAAACTAGAGATCGTAACTTCTTGTAAACAAATAACATCAACATGGCCAATAATTTGTAGAGCAAATAAAACAAAGTTTTTTGTGAAGAAATCTATAAGTACCCAAATATTCCATAAAATTAAATTCATTGAGGAGGAATATCCACAAAGTCGTCTCCCATAGGGATGCCCCCACTATTAGCCAGCATTGAAGAATCATTAAATGCAAATATCTAAGAAGGTTAAAATAATTTACCAACAATCAAGGGACCATCCATGCTATCAACCAACACTAAAAACATTAATCTAAGTATGTTGAGAAAAATGAACAGAGCTTCATATTTAATGTATTCTCTTTACCAAATATTTTACACTATGGAATGGTTTAAAAATATTAATTGATTTAATGATTAAAGGTTTAAGATGGGTGGTGAGAACTGGAGGAAAAACTTCTATTTAGATGGATACTTGTGTGATAAAAAACAACTCAATCTAGATCTAATTTTGAAACTATGTATAAGATTACTTCAAGATAAATATGGTGATAGGGTTTTAAAAATTTTGTACAAAGATCGGTAAGGAAGATACAAATGGAGAGAACAAATTTTTACAAAGTATATAAGACATTGATGCTAGGATGTAAATGATTAAAAATATTAAAAAAATGATTACTTTAAGAGAATCTAAGGATAAGCTGACTTGGGAATTCAATAGCTCAAGAGATTACAAAATAAGAAGTGGATATAATATAAATCACCATCAAAATAGGAATATCGCAAGAATATTGATAAATATTTGGGATAGCCTAAGCATTCCTAAAGTTAAAATATTTTGGCTAGTAGGTCATAGAATAATTTTTTCTAGAATAACCATATGAAAAGGGATTTTCATGGCCCTTCAAAATGTATTATTTGTAAAATGGAGGTGGATAAAATAGATCATCTCTTGGGACACTGATCAATAGTTTGGAAACTATGGAAATGAATTCTTAATATATTTTGTAAATATATGGTGATGAATGACAAAATTGATAAATGGTTAAAGCAATGGCAAAACAATTTTAAAAGTGATTATTTATAGATAATATAGGATATTTTAAAAGATACAATATTTTGAATTGTTTGAATAGAAAAAAATAGAAGAATATTTAAAGGAAAGGAATTAAATTTAGAGGTAATGAAAAGGAAGATTTTTTAGCCATAGAAGATTCTAAACCAACCATATCAACTGATACAATCCCTAATCTAGAAGTAGAGATCCTTGATAGATGGAGTCAATTCATCAAATAGAATTATGATATTGAGAATAGGATAAACAAAAAGAAAGCAAATAATATAAAATAGAAACCACCAGATGCAGAGATTGTTAAATTAAATTTTGATGAAGCATCTAAAGGAAATCCAAGACCAACTAGAGGAGGAGAAACAATTAGAAATAATAGAGGAGATATTTTATCTCATAATATTTTCAATAGTGGATTGAAGACAATTAATGAAGTTGAAGCTTGGGTATCCTTCAAAGAATTAGAAATATACAAAAAAATAAAATGGAATAAAATATGGATGGAAGGTTATTCAATCATTGTTATATGCAATTTTAAGGAAATTAAAGGTTCCATGGAACATACAAAAGATAATGATGGAAATTCAAGACCTTGTTATAGAGTTTAAAGAAATCAGGTTTACACATACATTAAGGGAAGGAAAAAATGTGCAGATAGGTTGGACAATGAAGGGGTTTTAATTGAGGATCATGAAGTTAAATGATCTTTTCCTTGGTTATAGAAAGTAGTAAGTTTAGCTAAAATTGATAAGAAAATATTTAT
The DNA here is from genome assembly GCA_028583015.1 of Wollemia nobilis. Taxonomy (NCBI): domain Eukaryota; kingdom Viridiplantae; phylum Streptophyta; class Pinopsida; order Araucariales; family Araucariaceae; genus Wollemia; species Wollemia nobilis. Next base: position 247,959 of record JAQPPZ010002334.1, read on the forward strand.
TACTTTAATTAAGTAATGATTAATATTTACTTTAATGTTTTCCATTGGTAATACATGCTTTATTTTATTACATTAATGTGATTTCATAAATACTATTTATTTCAATTTTTCTAGTTGCACTTATGCTTCATGAAGGACACTAGCAATCCAGATATGGTAAAGCAAGCTATGATAGTGCATTTTTTTAGAAATATTAATCTACTAAGATGCAATGCATAGATAGTAGAGGTAAATTTTTGGTATTGTGAAGGTTTTTTTAGGAAATATCAAGAGAATGTTGAACTTTAGAATATTTGCATTCACACATAAAATTGAAAATGATCTAAAAAAAATAAAAAAATCAAACATTTTATGTAAAATGAAGTAGGTTCCTAGCTATAACAACTTAATTAGTATGAGAATTTAATATGCTTGTAAACTCTCATCCTCTAAAGAAGAGAGTTGTAATTTATCAACGGTGGGAGACCCAATTATAACTCCTTATTCTACAACAAAAATAAACAATAAAAAGTAATAATATAATTACTTTTACAAGATTTAAAGAGGTATTACTTTAATATGTGACATGTGGATGATTGTATTCTACAACAAGGTTTAAATCTCAACAATATCAAAAAAAAAAGTATAACTTAACATAACTAGTAGTTCCCAATGTAAAAAAACATGTAAGAAGAAAAATTACTAATAAAAGTATAACCAATAATACAAATATTTAATATAATTAAAAATACTCTACTTAACTTTTTAAAAATAATCTTATACTCTTAAACCTCTTAAACAAACATTTATTATTATTATTTTATCTTCACATTTTTTAAACATAAAATATGAAAGAATCACTCTAACCTATAGGTATGCACAAGAAAAGTAGATAAGATTTTCCCAACCCATTCAATCATTAGCAAAATAATTTAAGCTACTCATATAAGCATAGACTTTATACAATTAAAACTTTATTTTATAAAAAACATAATTTATTTAAAATATAAATAATCTAACAATTATGATTTTAAATTTTTGATTTAAAGGTATAAGGTTATATTTTATACTTGAGTATAGCCTTATTTTTTATAAATGAAACTTAATTACAATGTAAATTAAATTTTTTAATTGAGTATATGTGGTTGATACGTTTCACTTGTATTACATAATTATTACATAGTGATATTATAACAATTTTGATATTTGTATTATAACAGTTTTGACATTTTTTTTGTGGAAAACATCATAGAAAGGATGCCACATTTGGGTAGGACCCACGGAGGCAGGGTATCTCTTCCACCAAAATCACCCAGCACCTCGCCTACCACCTTTGACATACTCAAGGAGCAAACCTGATATAACAAAAAATAAGAACACACAAATACAAAAACATAATAAGATAAAAAAACATGCTCCTTGAGTGTGTCGAAAAGATAAACCACAACCAAACACACACATAATAAGATAAAAAAGAAAAAATACAACACGAAACACAAAAAAACACAAGAACACCATAACAAAACACAAACATGACAAAAATAACAGAACACCACAAAGACAACAAAAAAAACATGAAAAAAAAGAAAACCTAAAAAATAAAAATAAAATAAAAAAACAACTAACAACAGACAAAAAATAAAAATACAAACATAGAAAACACTCACACACACAAAAATATAAAAATGCTAATTAAGACAAACATACATAAACACAAGAACAAGAATAACAAAAATACAAGAACAATAACAAAAAGCACAAAAAACACAAAACAAAACAAAAACACACACACACTTCAAAAAACTAAAAAAAAAAAAGAAAAAAGAAAAAAAAAAAACACAACAATGATCTTTCTAGACCAAAAGACTCAAGAACTGGAGCCATCCAAAGAAATAATAGAAATAAGATATTTCCTTATTTGTGAAGCCCACCATCTAGGAGGGTGGTCATAGAAAGTAATATCACCTTTGTCCAAAGCCCAATTAGCTAAAGCATAAACACTTTTATTCTAATAACTGACAATATGATTGCAATCAACTTTCAAATATTCCATCTAGATTAATTGAATCTTCTTAATAATACTTTTTATTCTCCAATCAACCTTATGGTTCTTAGAAGAAGTCTTCAAAATATTAATCATGAGTTGAGATTCAGACTCAACTAGCAACTTTTCACATCCAACCTTAGTAGCCTCTTGAAGGCCTCTTAGGATACCATACCCCTCAACAATATTATTGGATAGAATACCAAAATTCTCAACAAAATTAAAAACCAGGGAGCCATATGAAAGTCTATCAATTCCTCCTACACTAGCTTTTCCAGGGTTCCCTCTAGAGGCTCCATCAGTATTGACTTTTCCAAAATCCTTAGGAGGAGGTTGCCAATTCCTTGTTTTATTCATCTTGCAATTACTCACATTTCCTTTAAGCTAGTTTCCCTTAGAAGAGTTAATCTTCAATATTTGCATCACTTGATCTCATCTTTTGTGGGATTTTTGGGAGTGGTTAAGGAGTTGTTGGACTAATTCAACTAAGTTGGCAATCGTCATTTTCCATATATAGTGAATATCCTTCCTATATTGATTAAAAATTTATTTATTCCTTTCATTCTAGATATTGCAAAGAAGAATGGTAGAACCCATCCAAACTAACAACCTAATAAAATGATCAAAACCCTCTTGTTTAGGCCAATCCCTCCAAAACTGTTCAAAAGTAAAAACATTGGACCACTATAAGCCAAGTAAAGTGGTCATTATCCTCCATAGAGCTCACAGGCTAAAGTACACTCAATAAAAATATGGCTGAGAGTTTCCAAATTCTCTCCACATATTTCACATCTAAAAGGGCCATGAAAACCATGCTTCATGAGCTGCTCACTAGTAATCACCCTACGATGCAATAAAAGCCAAGTAAAGAACCACACCTTAGGCTAGAGATTTTGAGACCACAATTGAGAAAATATATCAGATTATTGGTTGGGATTATTATGGTATAAGGTCAAATAACCTTGAGAAACTGAATACTCACCCTTAGTAGTGTTGTTCCATCCAAAACAATCTTTATTATGGGACCAAGAGAGAGATCTCATATGAATGATGCATTGGATATCTTGTCTTTGCCTTTCTAGGATTTGAATGGGTCAGTCCTCAATAGGGATCCAATATCTACCAACCTCTAAATTACCAGTATATACTGACAGTAATTAGCCACCTTTATCCTGTTAGTTAGGTGAAGCTCCTCCATCCAACACCTACAATTGAGAAACAAAGTTATCAAAGGCTTCTGACCAACCCAAGAATCTATTGAAAAATTTGTTTGATGACCATTATGAATTATCCAAAATAATTTTTTCTTTATCAAATCCTCACCATTATTAAGAACTCCTAAAATAGGAGAACCTTTGGAAGGCAATTGATAGCAAACAAGGTATTTACGACTTTTGTTCTCAACATATTTACCACAAATATTTTTGGCCCAAAGAACATTGGGATTATGCAAAATCCTTCAATATAATTTAGTAGCTAAATCTTTGTTGTTATTAATAGCATACTAGAATCCTAACCCCCCTTCATTCTTAGGAAGACATAAAGTGTCCCATTTCACCAAATAACAGTTTTGATATTATTTGATATTCAAATGTTGAAAAATCTAAATGATTGAACTAATATCAATTTAATTAGAATATAAATATTATAATAATTAAAAAATTAAACTCTAATCTACAAATTTAATTATTTATTTATTTTTTAACTTAAAGTAAGGTTTTGAAATAGTTCCTTTGTCTTTTATATACCACCTTAATCACATCAATTTATATAGCTTATTTGGTGGCTGAAAATTTAAATCTTGGTGTAAGCTACATTATCTAATGTTTTAACCATTAAACCATACTTCTTAACAAGTTCAAACAAAAAATACAAAATAATGTTATATTTTATATTTTAATATAAATCAACAAATATATAAATAATTTCTATGTTTCATATACCTATAATATAACTTTATAGATGTTAATAATAAAATAATATAAAAATATATTGAATGGCATGTTACCCAAATATAGTACTTGCAAGATTATTAATTTTATTTATAAGACAAAAAAATCAGAATCAAAAAACACATACACATAATGATTCTATAAGATATGGGGTTTTCATGAACTTAAAATCTTATAAAGCAGCTTCGAATGAGTAATTTCATGAAGGGGCTGCCATGCCTGAATCCCAATCAAGTTTCTGGAGAGCACTTCGGCACGTTTGTCAGGGTTAAAATCATAAATAACTATGTGAATGATATGGCAGTTTTTTTTACAACTATCAAAAAAAAAAAATTCATATAGATATAAGACACCAATCAATTGTTAATCGATGGAAAAAATATAAACCTTAATCTATTATTTGCAAATGTATTGGCATGTTTCAAATAATATAATATATTTTTGGATAAGTTAGTTATTCCACAAAATATGATGTAGATAATGTTAAATATTTTTTGTTGGAACAAAACTTAGTATGCAAAATTTTATGTCACAAGTGATAACCTATTCAACATCTAGATGTTGAAATACATGATTATAACATAGATTAACTCTTCAATGAGAATGAACTATTCTATACGATTTTCTTGAGTGATGCATTAGGTAACGAAGGATTGTTGTATTAAATTATTTGATTGGTTGAAAATGATTTTCTCTTGTGAACTTGTTTGCATATGGACTACTAATTTCCTATAAATATAGGATTCAGGGTTTTACACATTTAATAACTAATACATACTTGCACTATATAAATAAACAATATCCTGGATGAGAATAATCCTATATGCCATCTAACCTTGAAGACCTTACAAACTAGCAACTACTTTATATATACGGTCGTGATATTCTAGCAACTAATTTATATATACGGTCGTGATATTCTTTGGGAACCAGGTACCTTGAGAATTTGCATGTTCCCATTATTCGAGATCCGAACGAGCTTCTTGCCAACAAAGAAATGCAACAAATTAATACCACGAGAGTCAGTGCCCTTGCCATAAGTGGCAAACTCTTTAGATTCAGAATCCACGGTGATTTCTTTCAATTGAGATGACATTGCCTCTCTCAATGGGTTGATATATTGAAAATATTTGTGAACTGGTTGTTGGGACGTGGGCGTCCGTGCATCTTTATTTACGTAGAAAATAAAATTACATGATATTTTTGGTACAAGAACTTGTCCAACTCCAACTCGCTTTGCACAACTCATATTAAATAAATTTTCTTTGAAGTTGTCCACTAGTAAAAAAGTTATAGTAAGGACCACCCAAAGATTCGAAACTTTATCAAAACACATAGAATGGAATTGCTTTCATAGCAATTTCACTTTCAAAGATGGAATTGCTTTCATAACAATTTTGCTTTCAAATAGTATGGCTTGCACATATTTTTTTCTTCGAACTATCAAGCAATTAAATATTAGATAAGCAAAAGTAAATATAGTACCTGTCAGATGAAGTATGGATTTTCGAATTTCATGAAATATATATATATATATATATATATATATATATATATATATATATATATATATATATATATAGTAGTCTTCCAAAATGTATTGGATACAGAATTGAAGGATTCTTTACAATATATTTACTCTTGTTTTTGGATCAACGAGAATGTAAGGGTAGAATTTGTGAATTGTAGTTTCTTTGTAAGTATAAAAAATATCTTAAAACTCAAACTCAAAACTCTTCTTAGTGAACATTTACGTAATATATAATTAATTTATAATTTTTGAAAGCATTGTTAGATTTGTAGATTTGTGTTTTTTTTGGAAGCATTGTTAGATTTTGATTGAGAAGGGTTTTATTTTTTAGAGATCTATGGATTTCATTTTCTAAGGATCTATGAAATTTTGTGCTGAGGAGTCCATTTTTGTGAAGATCTATGGACTTGCCTATTGAGGGCTCCATTTTCTTGAGACTTTTCAAAGATATGAATGTAAAGTGACTAGTAAGGAATGTAAATCCATAGAGATTTGTAACAAGGTAGTTCAAAGCTTTGAATATCCTATAGTTTTTATATACATAGTTTTTTGGTTGGTAAGACTAGACAAAGTGGTCTAGGATTGTAAAAGGATTTGGGTCCTTTCAAAAGCCTAGATTTTACTCTAATAAACAATATCTCCTTTGAAGCTTATAGGAGAGAAAATTTTGGATTTTGAATGGTCATATTAATCTATTATGATATGAAATTTATAATTTATATGACCTTATGAGTCTCATGTTTTACCTAAAATAATCCAAATTAAATTTTGATTTGGTTGAATTATTCTCAAAACACTACTCCTCTCTCTCTCTCTCTCTCTCTCTCTCTCTCTCTCTTATATATATATATATATATATATATATATATATATATATATATATATATATATATTTGTGTGTGTATGTATCAAATGATAATATTTTAAGTTAAAATTGGTCTTGACCATTCTTTTTCAAGATAGAAATAAAAGCATGCAAAGCAACCTTAGAGGAGTGTCTAAGAAAGAAGGAAGGATAGCAAAAATATCCTAACAATAGAAAAAGTATGCAAAGTAGTGTTAGAGGAGTGGTTAAAGAAGAAGGAAGGGTTATAGACAATGTTGAACAAAAAAATAGTTGACAAAATAAGGATTGGCTAAGGAATAAGGAAGGCTTGCAAATGAACTAAAGGAAAATCCATAATCCCTAACAACAAACAAAGACACAAAGAGAAACATCAAAAGAGTGCATAAGGAAGAAGGAAGGGCTATATATGGAGCTAAGAAATAAATAAAATAATGATAAAAAATATTTACAATAGACAAAAACATGCAAAGTGTCATCATAGGAGTTCTTAAGGAAGAACAAAAGGCTACAAATAGAGTTGAAGGAAAAAATATTTCAGAAAATAAGGAGTGGTTGATGAAAAAGGAAGGGTTCCAAATGGATCTAAAGAAAAAGGTAAAATCTCTAACAATGGATAAAAGCATGGAAAGACATCTAGTGATACAAGAGATGAAACTACAATAGAAGTAATAAAATCCATATCATGTTCAAGAAAATTAAGTATACCCATGTTATTAGGGTTCTCATATTTATTGCTAAATTCAATGGTGTATTTGATGTTAAATCAAATGAAGGTAACTAGGAAACTATAAGGAGAATTTAAAGGAATCTAGATAGAGAGTGTAAGGATTCTAGAAGGGAGTGATAGGTGGAAAAGATATTGGTAGAACCTAGAGGTATAGAGGGTTTCATAAGGGAATAGAAACAGAGACTGAATGAATAAGGGTGTCAAAGAAGCATCTAAAATGAAACCCCTATCATCTAAATAAGGGAAGAGGTAAGAGAAAATATTTTATCAAAAAATAAAAGGATATAGCTAAAATGGAGGTCGAGGGACATATAATTCTTGAATAATATTACCATTAAAAGATAAAGCTTTAGTGGGAAGGTTCATGAGACACTTGATGAATACAAAAATCTTCATGATTGGATTAAAGTCAACATGGTTGGAGTTGGTAGGATATCTCCCAACATACCATGTAATGACAAAAGGTTTGATAAATTTTTTATTCTATAAATAAAAAAATTCTAAAACTACAAAAAAGGAAGATGTAGATGGGGTCATAGTATCCTTACTCTAAAGAACTGAACACTTGTGTATGATCTTGGCTCCAAGAGGATAACCATCCAACCTATTCAGGTTAAGTTACCTACACCACCACTAGAATATTTGAACAAGAAGATTCTTAGGGAGATAGAAAAATATTTGGGAGCTTTTCTTCAAGTGGACTTAAAAGTTTAAAATGAAATTCAAAAATTGGTAGGTTGGATCTTAGTTGATATAGACATAAATTTTGGATTGCCTCAGAACATGGAATTTATAATAATAAGTTGGTCTCACAGATATAAGTTAGACTACATTGGAGTCCCCTTTCAATATAGTTTCTACCACCAATATGATAGTCTCAAACTAGAATGTAGAGTAGAAAGAAGTAGTAGACACAGAAAGGAGCACATAGAAGTTGAAACTCCCATTGGTACAAGTAACAAAGAGAAGATAATAGTAAAAAAAGTTCAAATATATAAAGGACAAGTAGGAATATCAAGAGCTTTGAAAGAGCAATCATTGACATTACTCAATTAGTGGAAGAAAAATGACTAGTCAATTAGATAAATATTCTTAGGAGTTGCATAAGAGAAGAGGGAGGATTTATAGGTTTTTGACAAAGATATTGGAGGACTAGATTTAGGTAGTCCAATAATATCTCTACATAATGGTTTGAGTGATACAAATAATAAGTTTATTTCCTTGTTTAAATCTAACATGGAATCAATTTAGATGATCAAATAGAGAATAATCCTAAGAGAAGAAGGATAAAAGAAAGGGTTTCTCCCTCAATAGAGGAAAGTAAGAAGATAATGGAGGATAAAAAAGGAGAGAGATGAAATACATTTTTTTTTTTGGATGGTAGAAGGAAAAATATCTCTAATATCATGGAGAAAATAAAGAGAGGAAAAGGAAGTACACTAAGGAAATCCCCCATTAGTAGGATATTCTCTCCCTCTACTCCCTCATATCAATGTGAAATTTTACCTCTTGTGGGAATATATATTTTAATATCTTAGAAAAATAATAGTATATGACATCTTACAAAAAATTCAAAGCAGACCAAGCTTTGAAGCTAGTCAAACTTAGGATTCCTCAATAGGTAGGATTTCCTATCTAAAAATAGCCCAAAAAAGAGTTGAGAAAGAAATTATTCTTATAAACAAAGATCAATTTATGGGGTACTTAGAGAAGAATAATGACTTAAGTTAGGTAATATATGATAATAATATCTCTAAATAATAAGGGATTGTGGGATCCTCACAAAAAGATAACCCTGAAAATACTTATTAAACTATAGAAGACTAATATTAGCTTGATTCAAGAAATCATGTTAAAGGTAGTGTTGTGGTTATTTTATGCATCCTTTGATATAGGGGTTGTCATGCCATAGAAAATCACTGATTCACAAGTAAAATTACAGTTTTTGATAGACCTACCTCTTTAAAGTAGGAATAGAGTATTATGTAATTCTAGACAGACCAGGTAGGTTAAGGATACCCCTGAGGTAAACTTAAATATTTAATGATATAATTTCATGCTCTTCCACATTTATAAAATAAAGTAAAAGTTTTGTTATTTTGACCTAGCGTTAAACATCTCCCAGCCTAAGCTTTAATAAAGTGGACCGATGCCTTATCTATTGTGTAATTATATCAAGAATAAAATTTATTTGTGATATAGAGTAAAAAAGAAAGAAAAAATTGGTTTATTTCTATTCATTCAAATTATGCAATAATCATAAATGATTATACCAATGAAAGAACGTGTCATTCATACATTCAAGTGATGTAATATATAAATGGGTAACATACACACATAAGAATCAAATAATTGCAAGAAGGAAGACATTGGATATTTTATATTAGATTTTGTATGAGTATTATAATATTGAGTCTAGGAGCATGTCATAAAATTCAATACAATAATTCTTTCTATTCAAATTATGTAATAGAGGAATTCTAACTCTTCATCCTAATGTAGTGATAAAGAACCTCCAATATTTGACTTAGTTTCTGAAAATGATCTCAATTGACTAAATGCACCCTCTGTAATTACTACACAAATGGAGGAGAGGAATATGAATGGGATAAATATTAGATATACTAAAGGAATACAACTAACCAAAAGACTAGGGCACTCAAGTATACCTCTTGAAGAATTTTTCTATGCAATTCTTGATGTAGATTTTGGTTGTGATAGCTCCCTATGTAGGCCTGAATCCTTTGAATTTATTATAATTGACATAATCTAGGCAATCCACTTGGAATCATCCTCTATATCTAATCAATTGAACGCACAACAACTTGTGCTAGGCTACTTTTACCTACAAAATCTATCTTTTTCTCTGTGCTAAGTTTAGATTTTGTGAAAAATGGCTTACAACTATCTGGAACTTTATTATGGACTCATCTAATGGCCAACAATTTTAACCTCATTGGACTTCAATCCCTTAATTAAACAATAATTTCATTGTTACCCTTACCTTGTGATTGGCTAAACATATTTATCTTTTTTGTGGTGGGTCCACTATGGAGTTTACTTTTGTTTTCTTCTAGTAGTTTCATTCAAATTTTCAATATTTTGCTTGGAAAGATATGAAACTCAGATGTCTTGTTCAGATGCAATAATTTTCTAAAGTGAAATAGAGGCATATCCAATGGATTAGAGAAGGATCAAAGGTTCATACAAAATAGGAATACTAATGGGTACTGAGTGAGGGGGATGGAACAAGACAAACCTCATATAGCACATGAAATGGTGGTGAGGGCACACACATTATATAAAAATCCACAAAAAACAAAGAGGGATACCCAGAAAGGAAGGATATATGGTATCTTTATAGGTGGGTGAAAAGAAGCAGTGCTAGGGAGTTGGGGATAAGAAAAAGAAGAAAACAAAATGAGAATTGAATGTACACAAACTAAGAAAATTGTTAACAACAAAATACCTCCATAACTATATTCCATCGAGGTGATATCTCCATAATTATGTTCCATCGAGGTACAAGGCTAGTTCTAAGCTAGACAAATTGCCAACTTAGGTGATCATCTATTTGGTCTACATCTCATGCATTTCATAGTGCTGGCAAAAAAGAACTTCCTTAGTAGCTCATATTTTCTTCTACAACTTCCTACTTGCGCATTTCAATCCATCTTCAATTCGGAAACTTTCATATTGATTTTGAATGGATGTCTCTCTTTATATAGGACTAAACTGAGGGGAAGCATTCCATCTACTAACAACTATAGAATCATGGACCTTTGACTTAAAAATATTTGGCTTCCTCAAATAGGCATTTACATGTCAGTTTAGTCTTTTAATCATGGTAATTGACTTATGAGCTGCCCTCACCTTGTACAACTCATAATGCTTCTTCTTACTTCATCAATCTCACCCATGTGATTGAAATTTTTTCTCTCGCTCCTTTTGAAATTTGTAAAATATTTTATTACTTTTGTTGCATGTGCTCATCGAGGTTTTTAGTTTGCTTACTTTTGATTCTTATTTACCATACTCATCTAGATCCCAGCTACTTTCTTTTGAGCACATACCAGAAAGCCGATATATTTTAAATTTTACTTTATTTGGAGGCTTCTCTCAACTCTCTCACTAGATATCATTTTCAAGTTCTGACTTTGATGAATGTTGTCCATAAAGACCTTTACGACATCATGATATAACTTGTTTTTATGTTTCTCGACCTAAATCCAACTTTTCATTAGTCAAAATAAATTCAAAAAGCAATTTGAACTTATGATACTCCACCATGGTACAAGTCCTTTGTATTTTCTACCAGCTAGTCCTCTTTTGGCACCATTATTTGATAAGAAAATCTTGACCATCCACTAGCATATAGGCAGATCAAATCTTGATCATCCACTAGCATATAGGTGGATCATGGCAAGCCATCCATTTTGGTCTAATCACCGTTGAGCGTCAGGGTATAGACACTTAAATATGAATCATCCATCTTCTTCTTGTTGAAGCCAATCTGAACCAATAATATTTATCCAATCATCATAAGGTACCATAGACTTGGTGCTCGAATATGGTGTTATCATGTAACCAACATACTTTTTAAACTTTAGACTTCACGATAGAAATGGGGGTGATTATTGACATTAAGGAGTGAATAAATAGAAAGGGTTGTGGACCTTAGGAAAATGAAATCCTTCTTATGAGATGAAATATTAGGTAATGTTTATAATGTAAGGATGTAGACCATGGAAGGGGAATGTGCAAATAAAAGGTATTTGACATGACAAAGTTACAATAAGCGGGGGTACTACTATAGATTAAATTTTAAAACCAAATGGACGTAAATTGAGATTTGATAAATTCACAGTCCCTTGCATCTGGAACTCAATAGCTTTAATAATATGCACTGCAACAATTTTTTTGCATTCCCTTGCATCATGAATTCATTAGCTTTAATAATATGTGTTGCATAAATTTGCTTGCATTGGCATCACTCATCCCAATTCTATTCTAACACTCTTATACATAAATAAGAGAAAATCATAGCTAGTGTCTCCTTGTTAGAGGTGTATGTAATATGTTCCCACTATAGGAACAATGTTACCGCTTCACACGCACCCGAGAGCCTTCAAAATGGCCTCTAAAATGGTGTTCGTTGTGAACAATGGCTTCGTGGAAACAAATAACAAGTTGTATTCGTGTTCCCCAAGGGCACCCTACACTTCCTTCACAACTTGGGAAGCACACCTACCATCATAATTACCGCTCTCAATAGTAAATCTCCCAGTATCTTAATGGTGTCATTGGCCTCCTTCACCTGCAATCCACCCATTCCCATTGAAGTTCTCACCAAGTCTTTCCAAGTAGCTCCCAAGGAGATGATGAGGTGGCAAATATAAAAAATAATCTCGGTGGCACCTGAAAGTAGTGGCTCTAGAGTCAGTCATTATCCGATTATAATAATTGAAAATAAATCATGATCGTCAATGGCATTGTCCATGACTTCATTATATTTCTTCCTTCTCCGATTCTATTGCAATTAAAGTAATGATATTGGTTATGGCTTCTTCCTGATTCTTATTTATCATATTGGTTATGATTTTGGCCGAGTTTTCTGTGATGTCTTCTTTCTATATTATTATTTCTAACATATTTTTAGAATAGAATTAATGATCATATGAAAACTTATTTTGAGTATGGCTTGGTTTCATTTTGGATTTTCCAAACAAGTATCTCATTATTAATAAAAATTTTAACTATATAATCGATTTGTAATTTTTCCTAATGTTTTTTAAGCAGGAGTGTGGCTTGGTTTCATTTGAGATTTTGGAAAATAGTATCTCATTATTAATAAAAAATTTAATTATATATTATTTAATTATTTTTCTATATATGGTAAAGTATTTGTTAAAAAATTAAAAGTATGGAAAGTTTATATAAAAAAATAATGTAATATTTATAAATTCAAAGAATTTATCAAAAAAATTAATTTATTATTGTGTTAAATTGGCATCCATAACTAATTTAAGTTGGTTATTTTATTTTTAAGTATTAGGGAGAGATTTTTCAAAGACAAAAATGGAAATAAAAATCAAAGGTATTCAAGTTTCAATCCATTCCTTGCAGCCATGGAGTTTAAATCAATAATATCATACTAATTGCACAATTGGTAAATACTTCAAAATCCAAGATTTTTTCATTAATACCACCCTAGATTTGCAACAAATTATTGATAATATTTTAGGATTTAAAATTGAAAAATGTCCATCAACCTATCTAGGTATTCCTTTGCATGATAAAGGAAATAAAAAGGAGCTTTGAATCTCTTTTTTGGATATAATGAAAGCTTGTTTGGGAGGTTAGAAAGGTAAGTTATTAACCATGGAAGGAAGGCTACAACTTATAAAGACTACATTGGAATCCATTCACATTTATATGATGTCACTTTCAAGACTGCCAATAACTATTGTATCAAAAATTATAAAACTTAAAGAGACTTTCTATGGAAAGGTTGTGAGGAAAAATATAGATTTCCTATTTGTAAGTGGGATAGGGTTTACAGAAGAAATAATATTGAAGGAGAAAGCTTGTAGAAGTACATAATTTTGAATTTGCCACTAATAACAAAGGTCGAGTCGAGATTATTCAAGGATCAAGGAAAGAATTGGGAAAATAATATTACTTCAAAATATATAGGTTCTCTTCATGGAAAGAAATTATTTAGGAAAAGAACTCTATCCAAAGGTTGATCAACATGTAACTTTATATTAGAGAGTTTACAATTGTTAAAGAAATATATTAGATGATGAGCCAATGAGGGTAGTTATGCAAATTTTTGGTCTTATGCTTGGTTGAAGCCTTATCCTCTTATCTCTAACTCAAAATGATAACCACTGGCTCAAGCATACCTAGCATGTAAAGGTCCAAAGGTCAAAGACTATATTATTATGAGAAAAAACTTTAGATCATGGATTTATTAACCTGGTTGAAGGAGAGAAACTCAAAAAAAATGTAGATGAACTTCAAAAGATGCTTAAAGAATTTTATTTATCATTTTTTACATAAAAGGATGAGTTGGTTTGGAATTTATCATAGAATTGTGGATACTTGGTCAAGTTGGGATGTGAGGATTTAGAACAATAAAAATTTCATTCTCCCAAATATTTTTCTTGAAAGAACATTTGATCATTAGAGATTCTCGCTAAGGCCTCAACAATTCTTTGGTTAGTAGTTCAAAGTAAAAATTTTACAAGAGAGAGTATACAAAGAAGAGAATATTATGGACCCTTCAAATGTGCCTTGTGTGAGAAGGATTTAAAAACATCTGACCATTTATTTATTCATTTTTCATTTACTCACACCATTTGTGGTTATTTTTTAAAAACATGAAATTATATTAGGTAGCTCCATCAACATTGAAAGATAAAATATTGGATTAATTATTTTAAAGCAAAAGCATATGAATTTTAGACTTGCTAAATCCATTGATAGATTAACGAGTCACTCAGAATCCTTCCTAGAATATACCCAATGAGGGTGTGATTCTCAAGTCAATTGAAGGATTTATCAAAATCCTACATAGATAGGACTATGTTTAGCATAGAGAAATTATCTCATGAAAAATCCTCAAGAAAATGTCTTGGGTTTGTTGTTGTCATGTATAGCTGCAACTTTATTAAATAGTGAAAAAAATACCATAATAAAGGTAGAAGCCCCCGATTTAGGCAGAGTTAGCACATAGAATTGCATAGTAAAACCCTTGATATCCCTAATGATATGGCCACCAAAGAAAGAACAAACAAATAGTAACAAATGCAACTAAAAAATTCTAAACTACAAATTAAATTAATCCCATATATTACATTTATTTAATATAATAATCTTTTTTATAAAAGAAATATAAAAAGGAAAGTAATTATATCATTAAAATTGTCCCTTCTTAATCCTTAGAGAAGAGATTCATAATTGTGACATTGAAATTATCCCCAAAGAAGGTGAAAGAAACTCTAAAGGAGGGCAACCTAGCTAATGGCATTATTATAGATATTATCATAAAATTGAATGGAGTTGTAAATATGTATGGAACATAAAAGGCTTCAGCTATATCAATTGAATGAGCATCACGTTGAGAGATATATCAGTTGAATGGGCATCACGTTGAAAGATGATTTTGCTTTCCCACTTGTAGAGGAAGATAAATAAATAGATATTTATTTTTGAAAAACAATTGTTATGTCTACATTATTGATGCGCAAAGGCGAATATGAATGAATGAATCATGTAATATTAAGGAGTATTGAGGTTGCATTCAAAGAAAAATTTGTGGAATTTGGTATAGTTTGTACAATAATCATATGTCATGTTATTTTTCCTGATGCATCGGAGCACCAAGTAGTCAATCCTTTGTTGCCCAAATCCTCCCACCATGGAGAAGAAGGAGGAGAGGAATAGGAATGGTTTGCACCACAGTGGGCCTGGAGTAAATGATCCTTAAAAGTCACAAGGAAGGGGGCCACGTTCCAATTGATGCGACCAACTGACTTTTGGTTGTTCCAAAGGCTCGCGATAATTCACATCGACTACCTGGACGGATAAGCAACTGTCTTCTCAGAGTTTTTGAACACTCTCATTGACATCCCATCCACTAAGAACCTGAACACCCAAACAAATACACCCAATAAATGAATGATCTGTCTCTGTTTCTCTCTTTCTCGACGATATGAGGGAGGGGAGACAAAGTTACTTACACCACATAATGCTTGTTCCAAAGAATGGAATATGTATGAATGTTTTTTCTAAGATCGAACCAAAGCTTGCAGCTCTCCCGGCTGCCAATGCCATTGACGAACACGTTGGTTTGGAGCTCCGGGGGTTTCGCTGTCCATTTCCTAAAAACGCATCCTGAGTAGAAAGTTGCCAATGTAAACAAATAGTAAATAATTAGCTTAGTATTGATAACAAATGAAATTATGGAGCAGTAAACATAAAACAAATTGCTACTTACATAAAACGCAGTGTTGAGTAACCTAGCATCAATTTGATGTGGGAACTGAAATATCCAAATACATATTCTTCTTTTCAAGCAAACCTTATCACCTCATCACCACGTAGTAGTATTACATGAATATTATATATGTGGCTTAGCAAGATTTGAACCTTGATCTTCTATTTGAAAATTGAAGAATCTAATTGACAAGATTATGTCTCCTATTTATGAAGATGAGTCAATCGTGTGTATATACATTTATTTATATATATATATATTCAATGTGATTGAAATGAGATTACCATATTGCATGGTCACCACGTAGTAGTAGCACATGAAAATTATTTATTTGTGATTTAGCAAGATTTGAACCCTGATTTCCTATTTAAAATTTGAAAAATCTAATTGAAAAGATTAAGTCTGGTATTTATGAAGAAACATCTTTGAGTCATCTTCATAAATATGAGATATAATATTGTCAATTAGATTCTTCAATTTTTAAACAGGATATCAAGGTTCAAATCTTGCTAAACCACAAATTATATTAATGTAATACTATTGCCTGGTGATGATGTAATATGGTAGCCCCATTTCAATCACAGTGAAAAAATATACATATATTTAAATAAATGTATATACACACATTTGAGTCATCTTTATAAACACAAGACATAATCTTGCCAATTAAATTCTTCAATTTTTAAATAGGAGATCAAGATTAAAATCTTGTTAAATAATATATAAATAATATTCTTGTAATACTACTAAATAGTGATGATGTAATTGGGTTTGTTATGTATTTAGATATTTCGATCAAATTGATGCAAGGTGACTCGAGGGACAGTTACTACGTTTTATGTCTGTACGTTTTATGTCTGTAGCAATTTATTCTATGTTTACATTGGCAGCTTTCTACTCAATATGCATTTGGGCACGACGAGCTGGATATAACTGACAGAATAATTGATATCTATCTATTTATTCTTCAATTGATATAACTGAAGCCTTTCATGCTCCATACATATTTACATTAATTCCATCTTACAAATGTAAAATGCTACGTATTTATTCTAATAATAAATTTCCATAAATTATGTTCATTATGTTCTTGTTTTGCCGCATTATAATTCACTCGTTTTGAAAGGCCTAAGAATAATAATATGTTAACGTTTAATTCAACCACCAAAATAACCAAGCAATAATATAACGTAAAAAAACGTTTGAAATAATTTAATATAAAACATCTGAAGCTCTTTATTTTATTAGTGCATTAATGTTTCATTCTTAATTACACTGTTAAGTTATATATATTAATACTTTCTTACTTTAAAGATAGTAGTTATTTGCATGGTATACATTTGTGCACATTTTAATACTTGTCTTTTTACATTATTACACATTTTAATACTTATATACTTATTACTTTTTCTTGGAATAATTATTTAACTTAAAATAAAATTTTATACTTATTACTTTTTCTTGGAATAATTATTTAACTTAAAATAAACTTTTAATCTAATAATATATTCAAAATAGTAAATTATATTTTAACATAAATAAATATTTAAGAGGTCATGTAAAAAAAATTAATATATTCTAACCTAAACATTTAAGAGCATCAAATAAATAAATCTTATGTTAACCTTACTTTTAAGCATTTTTATGAATATTAAACAATACATGTAGCAAGGTGTGCTTCAATTACAGTTTCTTCTTATTTGTTTTCACACTTTCAAAACTATAAGCCGGCTGACCTGTGCCGCTTGGTGGAGCCTGATTTTCTCCGGAGAAATTCTTCATTTACAAAAGAAGACGTGCCTCTCACCTTAGACTCAAGTTACCTTTCCCGATAAGATGGTAGAAATATGTTTAATCATAGCTTGGTTTCGTGGAAGAGTAACTATCGTTTATAAATATATTCTAAAATTCTTGAAGGAGGAAATTCTAGTCATATAATATATGGGTTATAAAGTAAGAGGGTCAGCACTCTACACATATGTCCAAACTTATAAAAAAAAAATAAAAAATCTCAAACTTTATATATATATAGTATGGAGTATAAGGGATGTTTTTAAAACTCGATATATTTATCGAAAAAAAAAAAAAAAAAATTTAAATAAATATTTAATTTTGTATTTAATAAAATAAAAGGGTTGTTTTTTTTTTTTTTTCATCAACTAGTTATATTTATACAATCATTTTAGTGCCTCTCATATTTGAACTTTAGTGTGAGCTACATCATTTATATGCCTCTACTGTTGAACCAAGTATTATTATTTTTTATTTGATATATAATAATGTTTTTGATTAATTAAGTGGTGAGGGTTTTGAGAGGATTCCACAACCAATTATAAGCACTCCCTAGGGAGACCAAAAGGGCTGGAAACTGGAAAGGGGTCCTCAGCTAAGACAAACAAAAAAACTTGTTACAAAAAGCTAACAAAGGATCGAACAACATAAAACCAACCTAACAAAAACTTAACCAAGAAGCTCAAGGTGGCAACTGAGAATTATTTAGAACTTTCAGGCCCAAGGAGACAAACTACAATAGGCCACCCATCCTTCTATTCACATCCTTAATGAAATCAACAACAATCTTGAGCGTACCCAGCACACATTTTTGTTTTTCATTAATAAATTTGATCGACTACATCAAGAATTTTATAGATTCCATCCTGTGGAAAAGTCCATATCTACCACTCTAGCTAACCACGCATTTTGATTCTCATCAAGAAAGACCTTTGGCTTTAATAAGGGAATCCTACAATTTGAGACCTCCTTTAAATTTTTCTTTTTTGATAGTCTTAAGGAATGTCTATTTTTGCAATAAATTATATTTTTTATTATAATATAAATGATTATGTAATAGAATGATGTATATATGAAAGAATGTTTAATGAAGTTTCTTTTATATGTAATTAATTTCATTTTTACTTCGAGGTCACCATAGGAGTTAAGAGAACACTTAAAGGCCCTAAAGCAGTTTTGCAAGAACTTTCACATTGAAGTAAATACCAACGAAACCAAGGACATGATCATCTCCAACAAAAATAATAAGAATCCATTAAATTTTTATTTTGAAGTAATAAAGTATAAATATCTTCACCTAGACTTCAATAAAATGGAAATCATGTAGAAGAAATAGAACTCTGGTAGGATGAATGACACTTTTATATTATAAAATAGAAGTAGAGAGGTTGAATGAAAGGACTACAAGACTATACAAAATGTACTTGAGCTATTAATTGTATCATGGTGCTACTAGGTATGAAGTGTGGGCTAGCAACACATCATCATACTTAAAATAGAGATAAGTATAGAATTTAAAAGTGTTTAATTAAAAAAATGATAAATCAAAATAAAAGTTTTAAGTTCATATTAAGTTCTTCTATCATAAATAAGTACCTTCTATATAAGGCAACTGTTATTGTTTATTTTCTAATATATCTAAAAATTCAAATAGATGGATGCAAATAGATGCCTCAAATTTGTAAAATAAGAATATATGTGCAAAAAAAATTAAAGAAAATATGGATGAAGAAAAAAAAAATAAGTGGATGAACAAATGGAATATCAAGGTGAATCCATGTCCAAATAATAACAAAAATGTTAAGAAAAAATTTAGGGTAGTTGTGTGGGAAAACAAGTTAGAAAGAAATAATAATAAAAAAACTATCTTGCTATGTATAACCCTACATATCACCACTTCCAAAAATCCTATATAGGAGCAAATACCAATTAAAAAGAAAATATGCCCATGGCCCAAGTAAAGACTAGCTCACACCAACTTAGATGTGAATAGATAGTTGGAAGAGACTAAAAGAGGAATGGAAGAACATGATATATACCTTTTGTGCATTAGGGCTAATGCATACAGTTAGTTATACAATTATAGAGAAGCATTTTATTTTTAAATGCAATGCATACAATTATATTCAAGTTAATTATGCTAATATTATAGTAGTGATATTATTGCAAGAATTGTTTGAAGATGAGAAAGCAAAGAATATAGGAAAATTCATCATTAAAATTACTAACAAAATATCAATGTTGTAAAATTCAAAATAATTGGATGATTTTTGGGGGTTGGAAGCCATAGTTCTTTGTAAAGTTATGTCTCGTAAGCTACTTTTGGCCCTCTAGACATTAAAAATATTTTATTGTATTCCATGCAGGATGGTAGAAAGTTAAATGATTGGCTGGCTTCATTAATTAGTAATACTAAGATATCTATTTAAAAAATTAATGGCAATCATATTTTTAAATTCTTTAGAGTAATGCATCCCCTCCTCTAACTCCCTCTTCCCAACCGAAGAAAATAAGCAACACATTTTATAAATTCCATGTCAAATTTGTTCAAGTATAGATTTTTTTTTTAATAATTTTATAATATTTTTAAATGCTTTTTTTTTGGTAAGTTGAAAAAATTAAATTAAATTAGGGTTTTGAAATGGGACCCCAAACCATGGTACATAAGCAAAAGTGTTGCAGTAATACAATAATACCAAAGATAAATCTCATGACCAGGGGGTAAGTCCCTAAGAAGCAGAATGGGAGTGAAAAGACACCACACCTACTATAAAACTGAACCAAAGACAAAGGAGACCCTAAGCCCTCCTACAGAGGTAATGAGTAGATAGCAAAAATAATAAATTACAACAGGAGAATTCCATAGGAAAAATAATTGAAAGACCCACTTGTTTGACAAAAGTAAATATGAGAAATATTGCAAGGACCTTTACCAGTGATTCTAAGGAGAGTCCACATAAAATTACAAACAAAATGTATAAACAATTTTGAAATAAATTTAGCACGCATGAGCTTTATCACTTTTGGCCAAGTAAGCAATGTTGTGAGGAAATTCATCATACCAAATGGAGAGGTCTTCAATAGTGGTTTCCATGTTGTCAAGATAATCATCTACTTTATTGGACTCTTGTAAGTGTGTTGTACCAAAAATTCCTACCATTGTGAAATAATTTTGCATTTTTCTTTGATCATAAATCTAGTTTGCCATGATAGTTCTTTATCATTTTAATGTAGTTTATTATATTTAAGGCATCCCCTTCAATGATAATTTTATTGTCACAACCTTCAATAAGAGAAACACCTCTCCACAGGGCATGAGTTTCTGCAAAATGATTTATTTGAATCCCTAATAACTCTGCAAAATCTAAGATGATATGTCCCCTGAAGTATCTAAGAAACCCCCTTGCACCTGCTTTTTCTGGGTTCGCTTTGGAAGCACCATCAAAGTTGAATTTCATCCAACCTTGAGGTGGTGGCTTCTAATGGGAAGTGTTCCTGGGGTTGGATTTTGAGTGCACACAAATATCATCCATAGGAATATGCAAAAATGAAAACAAAGGGAGTTCAAGGGAGTTGGAAGGAATAGGAGGGCAAGGGATAAGGGAGGCATTTTCAATGGCATAGATTAATATTCTATTAGATATCAAGAAGGCATCCCTTGAAATATATATAAAGGCTCTACTATTTTTTTCCAACCAGATCTGCTACAAAAAAATGATGAAGGCAAGACATCCAAAGAAAGGTATGTCTAGGATTATGAAAAGGAGAGGGTCATTGGTAAAATATTTCAATTAGAGTGGGGGGCTTGGCTCATTTGATGTTTAAGATGCTAACTACATTATTTAGCACAAGGCTGGAGAAGTGGCATTCAATAAAAATGTGTTGTGTGGATTCCCAGGCAGCTCTAAACAGATAGCACCTATTAACCAAAGGAAAGCCTTTTTCTATAGATTCTCTATGGTTAGAATATTATTTTGGGCTACAACCCAGGATAAGAAGGAAATCTTGGGTATCAAATGCTTGAGCTAGATATGCTTGATGGGTAGTTGGCAGGTTTGATCTGGCAAAAGGAAGTGGTATGTAGTTATGACTGAGAATTGACCACTGTCAATGAAGGCCCAAATCAGAGAGTCCTTGGCCTCAATTGTGTGGAGAATGATAGATTTTAATATAAGAGAGAGGTCCTAGGACTAGGAAAGGAAATTGGAAACACTAATAAGTTTCCAAGAAGGATGGCCTTTATAATAGTCAATGAAATCATGAACCTTGTTGCCTATTGAAACATCAGTAAATTGCTTAAGAATTGATACCTAATTATCTTCAATGAGGGGAATGTTTTTAATCCAGTGGTCCTACCATAAATCGATGTCATTACCATTTACAACCTGCCATATTAAGCCTTTTTGAAGTAGGTCCCTAGTTTGTATGATTGCTTTCTAGAAGGCTGAACCATTCAAGGGGATGTTCTCCCTTAAAAAATGAGTGTGTTGTAAGTATTTCCTTTTTACTATAAATACCCATTCAACGTTTGCATTTGTGAGGATTCTTTAGGACTTCTTAGCAAGAAGAGAAATGTTCATTCTCCATGCTTTCCTTAACCCAATTCCACCATGAATGTTTGGGGTGCAAACTTTGTCCCAAGAAACCAAGGAAAATATCTCTTCTCTTCTGACCCTGACCAAAGAAACCTTTTCTGAATTTTCTCTATTTTGTTGCACACCATAGTAGGGGCTTTGAAAATAGAAATAAATTAAACGGGTATACTTTGAATACTAGCCATTGTAAGAGTAGCTTTTCTTGCCTAAGACAAGAGCATCCCTCTCCATCCTGAAAGTTTCTTCTGAATATGTTCAATGACGTTGTTCCACATACTTTTGTGAGGTTGACCAATTAATAGGGTCATGCCAAGGTATGTGGAGGGAAGGTGGGATATTGAAAATTCTAAAATATGAGCTATTCTTCCTTGTTGGATAGAATGGGTATTGAAGAAGAATATTTTGCTTTTGGTGTAATTAATTTTCTGACTAGCTACCTTTTCATACATATGTAGGATGTGTTTAATGAGCTTGGATTTAGGAATGGATGTAATATTAGACAACATTGTGTCATACACAAATTGATGATGAGTGACAAGGTGGATATCTGAGGTAGGTTTGATTCCTGAGAGCAGTCCATCCTAATTGGCTTTGAGGGTTTTGCCTAAAGTTTTAGCAAGAATGATGAACAAAATCAGGATTTATTATATATATATATATATATATATTTATTGTTGATGCTTGAGTTAATAGCATTAGCAACCACTATTATTTTTTATGATGGGTATATCATTAAAATATTATTATCTTTTATTATAGTAAAAATGATAAAGTAATGGGATCAATATCGATTTGGGAGAATATATAACAAGTCTTTTTTATATGTATATGGTAACATTTTGGTTTTAAGGTCATTTTAAAATAACTATGGCTAAGAGAGCATTTAAAGGCCCTAGGATAATTTTACAAGAAGGTAGCTACATAAACAAATATGACTAAAACCAAGATCTTGATCTTATCCAACTAAAAGACTTTTTTTTAAAGGGATATCTTAAACATAGTAAACTATAAAAATCTTGATATAGACTTTAATAACTAGCTTAAACGGGAAACATGTAGAAGGAAGATAACTTTGAAAGGACAAAGAGTATTAATTTAATTTTAAATAGAATAAAGGGATTGTGAGACTATATATATTTTATTTGGGCTATAAGTGGTAGTAGTAGCACTATATAGATGTGAAGTGTTAAATATAAATATTTATAACATAAAATGCAGAAAAATATAGAGGATTCAAAAGTGTCTAACTAAAAAAAATTAAAATAAAAGTTTCAACTACATGTGAGATTCTTGTACAACAAATAAGTGTCTTCCCTATAGACGTAGTTATAATGATTCATTAATTTAGCATATCTAAATAAATTGAACAAATGAATGCAAATACATGACATAAGGTTGTTATAAAAGAGTATTTAAACAAAATACTTAATATATGGATGAAAGAAAACAAGTAGATGAACAAGCAAAATATTAACTTGAATAAATTCCCAAACCAAAGCAAGAACATAACACATATGCTGAGGAAAACTTAGATCACCACAATTTAATCCTACATATTATCTTGAAAGAGAGAATATTATCTTTTTTAATTTAACCCTACATATGACACCATCAAAAGGACTATACAGGAGCAAACATCAACTGCAGATAAAAAATTATCATGGTTCAATTGAGGAATAAGTCACACCAATGTAGACACGAGACAAGAATATTGAAGAGACTAAAAGAGGAATATAATGAGAGGACATATACCCTTTTTCACATTAGGGACAATAAGATAAAAAAAAACCCTTTATTTAGGAATGTGAAGTATATGGTGATATTTGAGCTAGTTGTGTTGATACTCTAGTAGTGGAATCAATGTAGGATTTGTGTGAAATAGAGAAAGTAGAGGATTTCATCATCACAATTACTAGAAAAATAAATATTATAGAAATGAAAATTGTTGGGTTAATATTTATGGTTTGAAATGATGATATGTTGTAAACTCATTGTTTCAAAGGCTATTTTTAGCTTCATGGATGTTAAAATCCTTCATATTATTCTATTTCATATAATATGGTGTTAACCATGTAATACAAACGGGATTTTTTTAAGATTCAAATATTTGAAACCTAAATTCAACTTCCATATTTACTTTTATTTATTTTATCATATTTTCAGATTTTCATAATGATAATATGGATGTCATGTGAGATATGACTAAAAAAATCAAACCTTAATTTTATGTGTGTCCAAAATCTATGGTTTTATTATCAAGAGACAATCCTTGACATTTAGGAATGGTTATGACCCATGCTAGCATAGGGTGATTTATGAAATGCATTTTCATGTTCTAAATTGATTGTAGGAAATTATTTTAGATTAGTCTATTTAAATGCTTCTCCATAATAATAAAATTCCACTATAACATATTTATCAGAAAGAGGAGGTGTTCTACATAATTTATGGATAATATTTCAAGCATATCCAACATCATCATTCGTAAGTCCTACCTCCATTTACTAAATGATTATAATCATAATATTATTTTCTTTTTCAAGTAACACTTCTAGTTGTAAGTAATCCTCACCAACCTAATGATGGTTTTCTAAAACAAGATCTTCTAAGTTTCCAAAAAAAAAAAATTTTGTTATATTCTTTAAAATCCTCATAAATAACAATAAATATGTATATGATAACTAAATATCTCCTTGGTAGGGTCATCTATATTTTCATTTTTTTTTTTTATAAATCAATAGTTTCCAATCATCAACTATAGGGTGAACATCTACAATATTTGTTAGAAGTCTTTGAATTTTCTATTTTTCTTCATCTTTTTCTTTTATAAAGTAACAAATATGAATAATTTCCAAAGTAGTTTTTGTTCAGTAATGAAAGTATATACATGTGTTTATCCCATACCAATGAAGTTGTCCAAGGTCACTCAACTAATATTATGGGTGTGCCTCTCAACTATCAATGGAGTTTTATATATAAATGCTTAATAAAGATGCACATATATATTTTTAAGTATAGATTTTTTATCAATTTGAAACTTCTTTCTTCTATCAAATTATATGTAGAATATTGTATATCCTTTTAATAATTTTATAGTCATATGTCCTATGAGTTTTCCATATCTCTTACAATAATTCATGATTTTGAGAGTATTATGAAATATCCACTATTAAAATTTACTATCCCAATTGGTGCAATAAGTAGAATTAGACTATGAATTTCCTCTTAACATTTTTGAATTCTTTATATAATATACAAACAAACACAATTCTCCTATTTCTTTTACTCCTTGTATTATCATATGTAATGGATCTGGTTAAATATTTTGAATCATGCAATGATTCAAAATAATAGTAAAGATGTGTTTTTGCTTGATACTTAACATTTTAAAGATGTATATCCAAGGTTCATATTAACATATTTGTGAATGCTTCTTTTTTTACTTTTAGAGATGAATTGTAAAACTCTTTGTTTGTATTCACCTCCTTGATAACTGGAACTTTATTATGATCTTTCATCAATATCTCATTGAACCATAATTTGGAATTTTATGTTTGGAGGAGTTAGTAATGATGAAGACTAGTTGTAACCTTCCAATAATGTTCTATAATGTCTTCTTGATTTATAAATTTATTTTCATCTTTAAATTCCAATTAATATTTATTATTTTTTCATTTTACTATATCACATGCCCAACATGTCATGGATTATAATGAAATTCAATTCATTTTATTTTGGAAAGTTTTTCATCAAGACTAATACATCTCTCTATGTATTAAAATGACTAATATGTTAAAAAATTTAAGCAACATTCTTCCACATATTTAATAGAATGTTATTTGGAAACCATAGTGAATTTTAACCACACTCAAATATTAGTTGTCATTTTTCTCAAATTTTATTTATCCTTATCTTCATTTTTGGGATTATATGACCATGATTTTACCACCATAATAAATGGAATATGTTTCATCCTATATATATTTTCTATATTTCCATGTTTTACTATCTCATGTCTTTATTTTATCTTCACTTCTAAAAATATATTTAAAAATATTTCACCCAAATACTTAATAGAAAAAATATTTTAGTTCACTCAACCAAAAAAGTTAAAGAAATATATGACACTCCTATGCCTCTATATTATTTTCCAAAAATATATTTATTTTCAATGTGTATATATGTGTTTATGTAATTTATTTAACAATATTTGATGATAAATTTATGAGATATTTTTATTTGATTAGATATTTTGCAATCTAGATTTTTAAGACACTATTGTGGTTGTCGTACAACTCACCCCAAAGGACCCACCTTTTGTTTTTTATTTTTTGGGAGTTTTCGTTGTTTGCGAGTGATAAGCTCCAAAAGTATTACCCATGAGATTGCATTCCAAAGTTTATTTTGAGGTAACCTCTCCTAATTTCGTATTTGATTAATTGATGTTTTGAGTTAGGTTGATATATTTATGTATTTATTTTAATTTTTAATGCTAATCTTAATGTTTTTTTTTATGTTGATTTTTAAGTTGTTTCATATATATATATATATATATATATATATATATATATATATATATATATAATAAAACAAAATAAGCATTTGAATTTAATTAATTTAATTTTAAATATTTAAATTAATTAAATTTAAATTGAAACAAAAATAAAAAAATAATATATATATATATATGTATAAAAATAAATATATATATATATATATAATAATTATATATATATATATATATATATATATATATATATATATATATATATATATATATATATATATATATATAAGTGAAACGTAAAGTTTTATTTTATAATCCATGTGATGTGGTCTACCGGCAAGGATGCCACTTGCATTATCGGTGATGTGACCCGGGTTCAATCCCCATGGCGGATATGTATATGTATAAGAAGTATTTACTCAATAAAAAAAAAAAAATTATATTCTTATTTCATATAGTAGGGTGTCCATATTTATAAAATAGATGCACATGGTTTTAGGATTTCAAAGGTGGATTTTTCTTATTAAATAGTCTTGGTGTTGAAGAATTTAACTCATTCGATTTCTCCTTATGCCATGGCAGGTCATAGACCTTGGTTCCAGTGGAGGAGTAGTGTTCAAATTAGCGAGGCTAAGACACGGTAGGTTGAATTGGAGGTTGTATGGATGGCATATGTCGATGACATGGCTAGTAGGGAATATCGTGGACCCACAAACAAACTCGTGGAACACAAGCAAAGCGAACATGGGTGATGTAGTTTTCCATGATGGTTCTTTGCCATTTTTAATGTATTTTATTATATTTAAGGCATCCCCTTCAATGATAATTTTTTTTTTCATAGCCTTGAATAAGAGAAACACCTCTCCATAGGCACATTTTTTGCAAAATGATTTGTTTGAATCCCTAATAACTCCACAAAATCCAAGATGATATGTCCCTTGCAGTCTCTAAGAACTCCCTCTACACCTGATTTGCCTTCGTTCCCTTTGGAAGCACCATCAATGTTGAATTTCAGCCAACCCTGAGGTGGTGGCTTCCAATGGGAAGAGTTCATGCGGTTGGATTTGGGGTTGGATTTTCATTGCAGACAAATATCATCCATAGGAATATGCAAATATGAAAACAAAGGGATTTTAGGGAAGTTTTTAGGAATAGGATGGCAAGGGATAAGGGAGGCATTTTCAATGGCATATCTTAAGATTCTATAGATACCGAGAAGGCATCCCTTGAAATATTTGCAAAGGTTCTACTATTTCTTTCTAGCCAAATATGCCACAAAAAATTATGAAGGCAAGAATTCCAAAGAAAGGTAAGTGGGATTATGAAAAGGAGATGGCCACTAGTCAAAGAGTTTAAGTAGAGTGGGGGGATTTTCCCATTGGATGTTTAAGAGGCTAACCACATTATTTAGCATAATGCTGGAGAAGTGGCATTCAATAAAAAGGTGTTGTGTGGATTCCCAACCAGTTTTGCACAGATTGCACCTATTAACCAAAGGAAATAATTTTTTCTGTAGATTCTCTATGGTTAGAATCTTATTTTAGGTTGCAACCCAAGAGAAGAAGGAAATCTTGGGTATCAAATGCTTGAGCCAGATATGTTTGATGGGTATTTGGGAGGTTTAGTCTGGTAAAAGGAGGTGGTATGCAGTTCTCACTAGGAATTGACCACTATCACTATAGGTCCAAATCAGAGAGTCCTTGGCCTCAGTTATAGGAAGAATGATACATTTTAATAGAAGAGAGAGGATCTAGAACAAGGCAGGGAAATTGGGATCAATAATAATTTTCCAAGAAGGATGGCCATTAGAATAGTCATTGAAATCATGAACCTTGTTGCCTATTGAAACATCAGTAAACTGCTTGAGAATTGATACATGATTATCTTCAATGAGGAGAATGTTTTTAATCCACTTTTCCTTCCATAAATTGATGTCATTACCATTTTCAACCTGCCATATTAAGCCTTTTTTAATTAGATCCCAAGTTTGTATGATTGCTTCTAGAAGGTTGAGCCATTCTCCCTTAAAAAATGAGTGTGTTGTAAGTAATTCCCTTTTACTATAAATACCCATTCAAAGTTTGCATTTGTGAGTATTCTCCTTAGAAAGTAGGGAAATGTTTGTTATCCATGGTTTCCTTAACCCAATTTTACCATGAATTTTTGGGGTGCAAAATTTATCCCAAGAAACCATAGGAAAACGTCTCTTCTCCTCTGATCCTGACCAAAGAAATCTTTTCTAGATTTGCTCTATTTTGGAGCACACCGTAGTAGGGGATTTGAAAATAGAAATAAATTAAACGATTATACTTTGAATACTAACCATAGTAAGAGTAGCTTTTCCTACCTAGGACAAGAGT